>JANAVB010014796.1:42060590-42473090 GCA_029216955.1 Iris pallida
CAGTCGTTTTGCGAACCACTTGGTCAGGTATGATCCCAACATATACACCTTTAATTCCCTTCAAATAGTTCGTGCCGATTCGCACCATGTGCGACGAAAAAGATTTCCAAAATCGAGAAAAACTTAATTTATTGGACGTTAGAAACTGTCCCGAAACCCCAACTTTGTGGCCGATTTGCGACCAGCGTGTTGCGAGCTTTAAAAATTGGTTTGAAGAGACTTGTAGACAACCTATAGGGCTTTAAAACCCTTTTTGTAGAATTAAATTTCATGTACTGTACAGAAAGTTATTGGTTTGTGAAGTTGGAGAAAAAACTGATTTTCAAAACTGAATTTTTAGAAAAATTGTCCCGATACGCCGTCCGTCCCGTCAATCCGGGCAACGTGGTTGCGAACCGAAAGTATCGAAAGGTGCATAACAACTTCATAACATGTGAGCTTTGACGAAATTCAAATTGGTCGCGTGTGCGCGATGAATTTGATGCGTATCCATCAAAATTTACCGTATCAGCCTTTTTTTATATTTGTCAATTACTTTGTGCACGCTCGTCATATCGAGACAAAACTTGCGCCAATAGGACCGTATCATTTTTCTGGTCCTGTATGTCAAGTTTGGTCCGATTCTGAAAAGGTTGACCGGAACGCCATTTTGGCGGGCCCGTGACCCGATCCAACAGGCTAATTTGTGCACGGCCCACCGGAATCCAACTTTGGACATACGGTTGGGTTTGTCTCATCAACATGGACCTGTAGACTTATAGTTTGATGACTTTAGAGACCGTAGATTCTGGCACATTTTTCGGTGCAAAGTGGGTCCAACGGCGGACACCATTTTGACCCAAAATTATCGTTTTGCCCTTTGTCCAGAATTGGACTTATGGATAGGCATTTCTAGCTAATTTGACCGTTCTGAGAACGTTGGTAATGTCTGTTTCAGTATTAGGAGACTGTTGTGCGAGTTGACCGTTCGTGGCTCATTGAGTGGGTTGTAGTTTTGATTTTCTCAGTTCAGGACAATAGGCAAGTACATTCTCTGATAGTTTTTATTGCTTTGATATCTACTATATCCGATTCAGTTGTTGTGTTATACTTGATTCCCGACACGAGGATACACAGACTAGTATACATCGAATCTCGTCATGAGATGTCATTCCCGGTTTACCTGGTATATGAGTACATTATTCGATATTATTTCCTGTACTTGTATAGACACCGATTTGGGAGTGGACTGGCCTCCTGCTCTTCGAATTCCGTGTCATGACCTGTCATGTCTGGATTCATTATACTACTCGGGGATGGGAGAGTTATTAGAGGATATGTGATCATTACCCCTACTTGTTTATTACTTGTGCATAGCTCCACCCTCACCACACGTAGGGTGTAGCCTGACCTTATACTACTTGTGCATAGCTTTCCATTTTGGCCGGCATGATCCCTATACTATTATACTACCTATGCATAGCTGGTCAAATGGAACAGCCTGATCTTGACCCAAGCCGATCACATAACGCTCTAATATCTCATGGCACTTTATTTTTATGTTTACATCTTACCTCAGATTACTTTCCATTATTTATACTCCAATTTTATCTTATATCTCACACATGACATGATATCCAGTTCTCTTGTACCGTTTTACTTTCAGTCTTGATATTTCATCTTGTATTTCATTATGATTGTCTCTTATAGTATTTGTCAATTCACATGGAACTGCTGTTGGTGTTTGTACTTGCTCATATCACAGGATAACCTCCGTTGTTTTTCGGAGGATTTAGATACAGATTGCCCGACCTACTACGGGTTTGGCATATATGGATCCTACTAACAGGACCTGCCTGTGGACCCGGTGCTCGTAGAGGACGCGCCGCCAGTAGTGACCTAGTTTACCTAAATTTTGTCTTGTGTACATTCCAGTTTGATACTTTGAGACTTGTAGTATTTATTTTGGGATATTATTTTATGTCTTGATTTCTGAACTTGTGGTTGTGACTCAGCATCTATTTCAGACTATTTATTCATCTTGTTTTTTTATCATATTCGTGCCTATCTTCCTTAGATTTATGTGATTGAGTTGTGGTTATATTCCTCTGTACGGAGATGACAGGTTATATTATTGTGTCCTAGATTCTATATATTCTAGATGACCTTTACAGCGTTCTACCACCGATACTGCGACGTAGGCTGGACGTACCCACGTGCTCGTGCCCCTAAACAGGGTGCGGGTCGTGACAACATGTCTCAAAATTAGCTCAACATCTAGTACAATGTCTCAGCACTAACTAAAAGGAAACTAAGCGAACGCAGCAGGGTCAGACGCTGCATACTCCTCATAATAAGCGAAATTCGTCTCTACTCTATCCCCCATGTATGGGCCATACTGGTCAGGGCACTCGACATCTTCGCAATCACCTAAAATTTGTTTGGTTACCCAGTCAGGATAGAACGAGTACAATTCACTGAATGCAGTTCCAATATATGAAAATGACTATAAAACAGAGGTTAGACTTCTACTATATGTTTTGAAAATAAATAGTAAAGATGTGAGAAAAGACTAAAAAACCAATAACAATAAATAAATAAAATACCTTCCAAACTGTTAGAAATACCTTTGATATGTGATCAGTCTGGGATACTACACCGCGAGGTCTACTTGCATGAAAATAAATAATGTCTATGAGGTCTACTTGCAGAAAATAAACAATGTCTACGAGGTCTACTTGCAGAAAATAAACAATGTCTACGAGGTCTACTTGCAGAAAATAAACAATGTCTACGAGGTCTACTTGCATAAAAATAAACAATGTCTATGGTCGGATCACACATCCTTGGTACTTCTTATATCCCGACTCAATAATTTATAATAGAATATAAAATCACATAACCAATGACCAATCAATAAAATATAGTAAAAATCAACATTGGAAACAGACAATAAACTGTACTCGCCTGGGGTCCTGAGCTGCTGGCACGGGTCAGACTCCAAATCGAAATCTCCAAAACCTAATTATAGAGCAATATGATCAATACACCAGAATACAATGAGTCTATCTAGAATAGGATCAATACTGTCTAATGCCCAAACCCATTTTGTATTATATAACATGGTTTACTGTGTATCTTAGGGTCATGCCTACATGTCTTCTTATTTGTAAACTTATCCTAGGATACCCCTTCATTGATCATTAGTAACTACATTCATAAATCCCATTAACTGGCAGTATATTTATTCTTACATAGGCAGTATATGAACAAGATCTATTAAGGATAGCTCCTATAGTCCATATATTCATATTTAATACACTACTAAATGGATACTCAATAGTTAGGGACTGATCAACATCTCTCACAACAACCTAAGGCTGGACACCCTTTCAGTCCATATTAGTTCTTTACTGATTCACTAATATTAGTTTTTTTTGAAACTGATACACTCAAATCAGTTCCCCTTGAACTGATATACCCAAATCAGTGACTGATATTACATATTAGTTTGCAACTGATGCACAGATCAGTTTGGAGTTGATCAACTCATCAGTTATTAGCCCTCATTGTTGTTGCATTTAGCTGGATATTCATTGGATACCCCTGGGTTATAGGATACACCATATTCCCTTTGTACCTAGCATCAGTACACCCCCAATTCCTCAATCAATTCAAGTGTGTCTTGCTAAACACACACATGAATACTCCTAGTACTACTGTGATATGCAGGGCACAGGACTTTGTCTATTGCATACATATCTTTTGACACACCCAAGTACCTGTTATGCCTATTCCCATTAACATTCAACTTGTGCTTACAGTTCTGTTATGCAAGCATTGGCTAACCCGACTACTTCACTTATTAGAGGCTATTTCCTTATCAATGTTTTTCCTATTCTATTTCCCAGCCACTCTCCCCTCACAACTTCTTGTTAGGGTTATATACTAAAAGCATCATTTTTTTAGTAACCTTATTTCCTTAAATTTTGAATGAGAATCATATGGGCAAATGTTTGCATATTGTATTTGTTGCAAGTGTTAATGCAAATGTCTGATATTCTATATTGTAGATAATATGGTGTGTGGTGTCACACAGAAGATCATATTATCAGTTTTCTATGGAGTATATAAATAGTTCACAACCTAGATGGACTTGGACAATCTATTGGAAAGGTTGTAGTGTAATCTGGTATTATTCTATCTTGACTATAGGTTTACACTAGTACACTTTGTGCGTATTTAACAGGACCACTTGAGGTTGTTCTATTTGTACTGACTACATAAGAGAACAAACACCTCTGTTATTATGGATGCTTGTGCTCTTAACCCGGATATAATAACAGACATGTATATGCAGTGTACATTATTTTGACTCATAAAAGAGTGAGATTCATTATGGATCAACAACCTCTATGAATTGGGTAATAACATTGTATGTATGATGGGCTGTTGATTATAAATGGAATCCATGTCCCGATACATCGGGTTGATGATGTCCCCTTAAGGAGCTCATAAGGATTGTCATGTAAACCCTGCAGGTGGATTATATCCGACATGACAAATAAAGTTGAGCGGTACTACTTAAGGATAAAAGATGTCGAATCAATATAGTTGTCAGTAACTTAATTTGATCGACGGACATACGATATCTTAACATGAGGAGCCAAACGAGCATATAATAAAAGAAGCCCACAAACATAATTTGGGATTAGGGAGGTAGTGCAACAATAGCACATTAGTGGACCGAGCTGTTGTTAATGGGCCTGGATTGTGTGTTCTGGCTGAATACGAGATATCCAGATCCGTTAGGAGGCCTAACCCTAATTTCTCCTCATGGTCCCTGCCGTAGCCTATATATATCCTCTATTCTCTGGCCTCTATATTACCGATCAGAAATCTGAAACTTTTTCTAAATTCGTGATTCATGTAAGGAGAGAAAGAGAGGGCTGCCAAGGAGAAGAAAAGGTTGGGAGATCGTCGCCCACACGACGTCCAACTCGAGGAAGGAATACGTGCAGAAGATCTTGGGGTCGTCCGCTCGAGATTGCCAGGAATTACTTATCTCCTTTCCGCCACAGGTATAATTCGTGAACCCTAGTTTCTGCCTATGAAGGGTTAGAACACGTATTAGATCTGTTTAACTTTCTATCGATCAATACGCACACCAAAGGAAGGGTCCTGGGAATCCCCAGTTCTATTACTTCTTTCATCTGTATATTCATGTACCAATACCCAAATCAGAAATTAGACTAGGAAGCTACTGTCCCTTGTTGTAGACACTTTCACACCCTGGGCTTTCCTTAAATCTGGATACACAGGGTCTCTATGTGACTGTATCCCATGGTTTATCTCTCTACTGGCCAACCTGTCTTTTATCCCCTTTACCTGTCCTATATTGGGTAGCTGACATGTGAGCAGGGCACTCTACAGGATAGAGTCATGTACCCGAGTTTAGGCATTAAACCAGGAACAACTAAGGCTCTCCAATGCTCACAATTTATTACCCAGGTATTAGGGACCTGTTTGTACCTAATCCCTATAGGTCTCCTGGATTTGGAGTGTTGCCTAGTCAACCCTGTCCCCATCTTCTTTAACCTGGACTCTAACCACACAATCTTCTGTTAGAATTTGCTAGGTACCAGGAAAAATCCATGACTCAGGATCCTCTGGTCCTGCCAATAGAGCATATATATATTACTTCATGTTTTCTTCACAGGCACATAGCTTCTAGGCCATGTCCTATATCAACAAGGTTGTCTGATGGCGGGTGTTAAGAGGTAATTTCCAGAGTTTACAAGGTGAACTGATATGTGGCAAACTAGTATGTGAAGTCCAGGTCTGAGAATCATAGGTAGATGATTTGGTATCAGGCATCAGCTGCCACCTACACTCCATAGTCTTGTATGCATCCACTATCGTGACTTTTACCTGTATCAAATCTAGAACCCAGTATCTTGACTTATCTGAACCTAGTTGGCACTAAAGTGATGGCAAACCCCCTGGCTGTACCAGTAGGGTTTGCTAATATCAGGATTGGAAATTCCTTCCATCAGGACTCCTGGTGTAACAGAGTACAAATAGCTTAGGTAAGGCACATATGCCACTCTTAGGCAGGTACAGGTCTGCTCAGTGGTCATCTACAACTAGGGTGAGAACAGGCCTTAGACATGCCCAATAGGTAATGTTGTTTCATACTCCTATTGAATTGTTCACCCAGGTACTAGGGCCTGTGCCACCCTAACCTACAGGACTCTATCCTTTCTCACAGCCTGGCTGGAGTGTTCGGGTACTATGAGAAACTCATGGGTGCAAGGTTTATTGTTTACCCATAGTATATTCAGCCCTCTCCCTACAGATATCAATCATTCATCAATACTGCCTCAGTGAACCCACAAGCCATCCCATGGCTCTTTCCTATCGGTGTACATGGTGGTTACAGGGACTTACCCTTCTGGAAGGCTACAATGGTGTATCCCTCATGGTTCTGTATTAATCTCTTTATTGTATTTGTTCTAATAGGGACATACATCAAACACCTAGCCATCTACCCAAGGTGTAAATACAAGATCAACATTATATGGTCGAGAAGGATAAAAGTGTTACATGTTTTCAGCACCAATTCCTAAATTCTAAAGCTCTGCTCGAATCCTTGTGACAGGAACAATGAGGAGGTTGTTAGGGTTTGTAGGAGAAAAACGCAGTAGAATCATCCATGTATATATATAGGTGGTATGGATGTGATCGAAGGGGAGAACTAGAGGGATTCAAATATCTTTAAATTTTGTTCCTGCTTATCTATTGTTATTTGAGACCTTAACTCTGTGTTCGACTAACATCATGTCACGTCCCAGAACCAGAATACCGGAGAGCGGAGGAATGACTCAGCCAGCTACGTATTACAGGTAGATGAATACCGTATAATACGATCAATGCTGTCTAAAAGACAAGGGGGTGCATACTACATGAAAGTCTTACTAGGGTTACTCAACATCTATTGTCTCAATCATTCAAACAAGAAAAAGTAAATAGAGAACATGTAAGATAAAGCAGTAAGGTGTCCCAAATGCTTGGTCAAAATGTTTTTGAGATCTGGCTGTACAAAACTTAGCCAGATGATATAGCAAGATATACACAATTGTTATCAGCTGCAGTCTGACTTAGTTACAATTATGTAAAAGTAAGCACAAGATAATCCGACTAACATATCGGTGCCAAAAGGCAAAAGTGAAGTAAATAGTAAAAATGAGCAGGGAAGCAAGGGACCTACTCGTGTCCTCCGACGATCATTCCTCTAGTATTGACCATCTTGGAGGTGGAGGTAAGCTGAGTCCTCGGGAACAGGCTCTAGATCTGGCCATGCAAAACCAGAGAGGTTAGACCTCTAATAGCAAGTACCGCAAGAAAGCACGATATGAGAAATTAGAACCAGTAATAAGAGTAAGAATATGATAAAAAGGTCTCTGCTTGATACTGGGGTTCGTACAACATCACGACACTTCGAGCCAACTTTCCAACCAAACAAGGACAGAAGTTGACCCATCATGCCCTGACGTTCTGCTCATCTCAGTAGTTAACAAAGTTGGCACAGTACACAAACAAACCAATTTAAACGGCCATGCAACTACTACGGCTTGCTACTGTAAGTTCCAAGTTGCCCTGGAAGTATGCAATAAGGGATTCCTCAGTTCTTACTATGTACAAGCAAGGCTAGTCTATCCAATAATCATTTGCGCCAATCATGAATTAGACGAGTCCCAGCGGGATGCTCGTCATCAGTGTATATAACAATATAGGCAGATACCACTTTCTGCCCGTGTGGCAGATTTACAGTATCTGTGGGAACCAGCCGGTATGTCGGGGCATTAATCGTCCCAAAATAGCTGCCATGTAAGAACTCGGGAATCCATTCTCTCCATGCAATCGTTATTTTATTTAACTTAATAGTCCCTATGTTGATTGAAATCTCATGCCGTGGATCATGGTCATTCAGAATGAGTACTTCCGTACAGATAGGATATGCACAACCCTACAACGATACCCATACGGCTAGGTTGTAGGTCTTACATAGCGTAATACAACAATCAATCCTAGCCACGGAATAATTATGCCTTGACTGTAAGATGCACATGCTGCTTTTACAAAAAAATGGAAGTCAACATGTGTCCATTTGCCAAGTGTTCGGATCGACTAGTCGATCACAATAGTTCATGGTTCATACATGAACGTATCTTATTCAATTCAATAAGACGACTAGCCAGTCTCTTAGTTCCAATTAGGAACGCATGATCAATCATTAGTAATAATCAATGTCAATTCGGAACAAGAAACAACCAAAAGGTACTGTGAGCGACAGCAGATGTATACCCATCTATGCGATTGGGCAAGTCAGATCTATCTATACGGCCAGAAACGGATCAAGATCCTATGCGGCCCGGGAACCGAGTCTCATGCGGCTCAGAAAATCAAATCTCATGCGGCTCGGGAAGATCAGGTCTATGCGGCTCAATGTCATGCGGCCAGGGAAGATCGGGTCTATGCGGCTAGGGGATCTGGGCCCTATGCGGCTCGGGTTCAAGCTCATGCGGCTGGGGTTTCATGCGGCAAGATGGGACTGATCCTTATGCGGCCAGGAGAACATGCATATGCAGCTAGAGGGAAACGAGTCCCATGCGGTTCAGAACTGCCAAGCCCATGCGGCCAGAAGCCCATGCGGCCAGAAGCCCATGCGGCAATGGGAAGACAGGGCCTATGCGGCAATGGGAACTGGCCTTATGCGGCTCGGGAAGATCAGGTCTATGCGGCCGAAGGAACTGATCCTTATTCAGCTCGGAAAGATCATGTCTATGCGGCAGAAGGAACTGATCCTTATGCGGCTCAAAAAACTTTGCTGCATGAAAGCCATGCGGCTAAAGTAACGTTCTTCTCTAATTCTCTGAGGACAGAACCAGGAAAGCCATTGCTTCCAAGTTCCCTAAATCCTTCATTCCAAGCCCAAATCTGGACTTCCATAGGTCAAAATAGGGTAGTATGAAATTCTCTACAACATGGAACAATCCAAACTTAAAAATAACAAGACTTAATAGATCAAAATCCAAGAATTTCGAAAATACAACAAACTTAGATATACATGAAATGAACCATGGAAAACAAAAATGCTAAGTACTAAAGTGTCTTAGAATCTCATAAGGAAGACAATAGAACAACAAAGATCGAGATTCATCATGAAGCAAGTTGTACTTGCCTAGCTCTCTAGGTTGGTGGGAGAGTAATGGAGGAAGAAAAAGGAGTAAATGAGAGTAATGAAGAGAGAGAAAAGTAAAAAGGTATTAATATCAAGCCCAAGTCAAGATCTTCACCACCCATTCCTTCCTACAAGATCTAAGCCATCCACTCCTTATCATGATGAACCAAGCTAAACCAAATTGGTTTAATGAACAGACTAAACCAAGAGCTAAAGCAAAAGCAGCAAAATAAAATACAAGAAAAATTAATAGGCGTAAAATTAAAGAATTTAAATACAGAACAAATGCATGATAAATATTAAATAAATACATTCAAGCAATACACGTATAAACATACGTATTCTGGGAACGGTGAGTGACACATCAGGAGTATAGATCATATCTGAATGAAAAATTTAAATTCGAAAATATCATTAAGGTCCCTGTTGCATATTACTTTGCAAAGAAGCCCTTTCTCAATACCAATATATACATATATATGTGTGTGTATAAATAAACAGGTGTCTAAGGTTAAAATGGGCAATTAAAATAAATAATAATAAAAATAGATGGGGCTTACAGATGTTATCCCCTTATCGGGTACATTGGATATTTTATGTTCATGTACTTTATCATGTGCATTGTGTACTCATTGTATTCATATTATTCTCTTATGTACTTCATGTACTTTATGTGCTTCATGTGAAAATAATAATCATGTACGTAACGTGTCGTGATCAGATTTATGTGTATTGATTGGGGCAGAGGAGTAGAAGTAGTTATGTGATTAAAATCCCAGTATAGTCATGTATATGTCGATTATACCCTTCACGTATAATCGAGTTACAGTAGAATAAACATGTGCAACCTAAACCAATCGCATAACTATCTTGTGCTCTAAATCACTTAGTGTTTATTTCAGTTATGATATATTTCCTATCTTATCATGTACTTATTTTCATATACTTTCGTGATGATATTTTTCTGTATTTCTATTCTAGTACATCATGTATACTATTCAATTGCAAGTTATATATTTCTACCATGCAATGAAACTGCTTTCAGAGTTATGTACTTTACTCCATTCTGACTGTATATCTATTTTTTTAGGTAATGTTATTCCCCACACCCTGGACTTCACAATGACAGATCTCGGTGTACTTTAGATCATGAGTTGATCTCTGGAGAGCTCTAGGCCATATTCTTTGTCTAGATTTATGTCTTATTTATCGAATTTGTCTTCGATATATATGATTATTTGTGACTCTAGTTGATTCAGTGTTACTAGTATCTTTCTTATTTTATATCTTCCTTAGCCGTATGTGATTTGAGTACTTATGATTTTTATGGATCATGTAGATATTTATTGGGTTCTTGAGAGCGTTCTACCGTCGATACTGCGGCATAGGCTAGGCGTGACCTACGTACTCGTACCCGAATATCTGGGTGCAGGTTATGACATATTTTTATGGTGGCCCATACAGGTCATACTTCGCATCTATTGCGAAGTCGTGGTAGTACTTAGGCTTAGCCGTACTATTACGAGCCTGCCCTAGGATTAGGACTGAATTATATAATATTTTAAAAGTTTTGGTATCCAATCACTTATTAGGATCTTTTGATAGATTCCAGGAATGACCTCTGAGAATCTTACTTCGAAACTCTATTGAGTCTAATTTCACTTGCTTTTGCTCATCCAGATTTTTGAATACTTGTCCGTTGCCGAACCATTGTATTAAGATGGGTTTTTATGGACTCTAGGAGGAACAAAATAGTAGAAGTTGAACTTATGACAATTCAGGTCGGGGAGATAAAATGGTTAGCCAATCTTATATATTAAGGTCGAGAATTATTTTAGGTTATATTCAAGGAATTTTGACGAAGATAGTACCTTTGGGACTTGAGGGTTTGATGAAATATGTTTGAGAAATAAATAAAAGATAACAAATTCAGAGAAATAAGGATTATATAGTCAGGCCAAAAATGATTCATAAATATGGATTATAATTTTGAAGATTATAAGATAGTATTGTATGGACTTGCGACAAGGAAAATATTCAAGAGAAGTTTTATATAAAAAAAAATTACTGTGGTAAGAACCATTGAAGGAAATGTTAGATTATCTTATCTTTCTTGCTTTGTTAGTCAAGAGGGTGGCATGAGATGCGGTTATTATATAAGGGATGGAAATGGTAGAAGGATTATAATGAATTTGTAGGAGTGATGATTGAGAACTAGATTAGGGATACTTAGGCTTTACAATTTGTTTAAGAGGATTTGAAAAAGCCAGAGAGTCGTACAACTTAGATCAGTTACTGACACATGAAATTTTAAGAACGGTTGCATATATAGGGATTACGACTTCTATATGATTGTCATAATTTACTTTTGGGTAGGAACAATAATTTAGGTTGCTTAAATAGGAGGAAGGATAAATTTTGGAACTAAAATAGAGAATTGTAATGACATAGAGTTAACAATTGTGGAAGATAAGGGTGATGGAGATTTTCTGACATTAGAAAGACCCCGACTAACCTAAACATGGAAGTCTGGAAGAGTTCATACGAATACCAAGTAGATGAATGACCCTAGGTATAGAGATTAGACAAGGTTTATCAGTAGTTGATAGATAGTGACTTGGAGTCACGAGGAGGATTTAGTGGGGAAGAGTTTGATTACTAGACCAAGTGAATACCTTGAGGGTTGAAATTTTATGCTTCTGTTGAATATGGACAAGTGCAAGAAAAGGGAAGGAAACGACTTTGTTATGACCAGATAAGCAAGAACAAATTCATATCATCATTTTTTTTGTCTTATCATCATTTTTTCATCTTAATTAACTGTGTCCTATTTACGTCGATCAACTATCCCATATCTAAAACTGTTAGCTACACTTTGAAATCTCTTGAATTTTGTATCTCTTTAATTGGAAAGGGCCGAGGTAATATCTTAATCATCTAGCTTGGAAGGGACAAAATTTGTTATCATGTGGTAGTCTTGGTAGGAATATAAAACGTTGGACATTTACATAAAATAGGGGGATAAGGATATGACTGAGAACAAAAACAAAGACAAGAGACCGATTATCAATTTGGAAATACACTTCGAGAATTATTTGAGTATGGATTACTTTAGAAGGAACATAGGAGGATTTCGAGAAAGAAGAACAATAAAATATACATTAATGGTGAGAAACTGTGATATCTTGTAGTTATATTTTTAATAATTGATGAGAATATTCGAAGTCGATTCGATTTTGAGAAATTAGATATTTTGAGTTACTGATTTTCGAGATATCTTATATTTGAATTAAGACTAGGTATTGAAATTAGGAATCCGAATACATGGAAGGAAGCTGATGACTACATGCGGTGATGACATGAAATTGAACAAAGATTGGTAAGAGAATGATAAGGAACCGGAAGAACATAAAATTTTTGAGTTATAGAAAAAACTAGAGACTTTTGTGAAAATTCTTAAGTTTAAGAAGGATAATATTTGAAGGTATAAAAGTTGAAGGAAATATGAAGGTTGATATTTAAAATAATGGAGAATAATTTTTTTTATGGAAGTGGTGGTATTAGATTTGAGTAATAAGAGGATATGGTTTGAACAGGTTCAAGGATTTTATAAACCTTGATTCAGGAATTTCTGACCTAAGTAAAGACAAGGTAGAGGAGTTTGGACTTTCAAGATGATTACGTGAAATAGATTCAAATCAAAAAAAGGAAAAATTAAGGAGTTATAACAAGGAGTATGCTTCATGGGTACTGCCTTTGGAATAAAGGTCAATTATATAGTATTTATAGACGGTTTTAATCTTTATGGCTGGAATTTTGATTTTTGGTAGTAGTCAAATAAGGTTTTGATTTTCATGATTAAAAATCTTGATTTGGTAGTGATATGTCTGGGCTTGTGAGAGAAGGTGTAATTGGAAAATGACGGTCAAATAATATTGGCAGAGTAAAATGATTACCTTGGCTTCCTTATGCAATCCTATTTTCAACTTATCGTAGTAGAAGGGATTGATTTCCCTATCCTTAATTTATTCCTTAAATTCAGTATCGCTGAAATTTTGATCCTTCTTGATCATGACCAACCGATTTGGTCATGTTCCTTATCGTGCCAAAGTTCTTGATTTTTGACTATATCCAAGTAATTTAAATTCGATCGTGACTTGGATTTAAATCCTTTATTGCTCGTGCCTAGACTACGATTATATTCTTCATCATATCTAAATACTGTTTTGACCAAGGTTAGACTGACCTTATCTTTGATCGTGTCAAAATTCGATTAGGATCATGCTTGGATTTAAATGATATTAACACTTGTGCCTAATCCTTCAATTTAATTCTTAGTAATGACTAAGTTTTGTTCTGATCATGATTAGATTTTACCACTATTCTTCATGTCTGGTCGTGCCTAGATGACCTGGCATGCCTAGATGACTTTGATCCCAATAATTGTGATCCTAATTATCGTGACTATACGTATTAATTTTATCCTTGAATCGTGCCTAAAATTTCTAATCTTCGAACATGACTATTGGTTTTGATTACGAACTTAGTCGTGTCGAAATTCGGATTTCGATCATGTCTGATTAAACCTTCACATCGTGCCTAAATCTCGATTCTATAGTCGCTCGTGCATAGATTGTATTCCAAAACCTTGACTATATTTTTAATTTTATTCATAAACTTATCGTAGATCATGCCAAACATTTGATTATTTTTAAAGATGCCCTATCGCGTCATTTCCGTATTTGGTCGTGCCTATATAACCTTGAATCTAATCTTATCGAGCCTAGATCATATTGATGATTCTATACTTAGATCTGATTCTAACTTGATCGTAACTGAACGACTTTTGATTTTTCTAGTCGCGACTTTGCGCTTAAATAACTTAAAATTATTTCCAAATTATGCCTATAAGACATTGACTTCGAAATCTTGATTATGCCTAAGTTTTATCTTCATTCATAACTAAGTTTGAATCTTGATCGTGTATATGTGACCTAAGATTTGGATTTTTACCTGAATCATTCTATTTTTTGAATTTTGAATTCTACCTTTGATTCTCTTAGCCATGACTGAGATCGTACCTGAATGACTTGAGTTTATTTTCTAATCGCGCCTACATTATATTGTCCGTACTACGATTCTATCATGCCAAAATCATTAGTTGTGCCTAAGTGATTTTGAAATTGATTATCTTGATCGTGTCAAGTCATTATTCTTTGATAGTGCCTAAGGTATTGACTAAACTCTCTATCATGTTTGATCCCTGTTTGCCATTGATTGTAAAAGAACATAACAATTTTATGGGAGGACTCGACTCTTACTTCACAACACAAACTAGCTCGTACAAAGAAAGCCTAGGAATGAAAACCTAGGTACAGCAATCTAAGTACAATTGTTTAGTTTTTTTGGGGGGGTGACGGTAGAGGCTCGGGAGAGTGCTATCAACTCTGCCTTACTCCTTGGACGATCAGATGTTGCCTTGGCTCTGATGAAGAAATACTCTCGGGATGTATGGGGAGATTCTTCTGTGCGTCGTCGCTCTCTCTGTGCGTGTCTCTCTATCTCCTCTATCCACAAGGGAATGGCACCTTGCTATTTATAGGAGTGGGGTGAGATAAGTAGGGTTTACAATGATTGCTCCTTCAAAAGTGGGCGGTTAGGGATTTGTTATGATTTGCCTTGATCTTGTTTGTTGGAAATTAATCTGGGACGTTAATATTGATTGTAACAAATCTGGACAGTTAATGTTGATTGCACCAAATCTGTATGGGCAGTTAATGTTGATTGCAATAAATCTGCATGGGCAGTTAATGTTGATTACAACAAATCTGCATCGTGATGATTTGTTGATATCAATAAATCCGAGTGAATAAATCTTGGTCAATCTTCTGCCACGTGTCCCAACTGCCTGTTATGTTGATTGCCATAAATCTGGATTATTGGGATTTGATCAACTCCTGCCACATGTTCCAACTGTTGCGAGCCGCGTGGAGGACTGTCATCGTTGAGCCGCATGAGTGTGGCCTTTAATCGAGCTGCATGAAAGTCCTTACAACTGAGCCGCATGGAAATCCTTTGATCTGAGCCGTATGGAAGTCCTTACAACTGAGCCGCATGAAGGTGGCAACCGCATGAGGGTGGCAACTGCATGAAGGTGGCAGCCGCATGAGGATGGCAGCCGCATGAGAGTGGCAGCCGCATGAGGGTGGCAGCCGCATGGAGATGGCAGCCGCATGAGGGTGGCATCCGCATGGAGATAGCAGCCACATGAGAGTGGCAGCCGCATGAAGGTGGCAGCCGCATTAAAGTAGGTAGC
Organism: Iris pallida; assembly: GCA_029216955.1. NCBI lineage: Eukaryota > Viridiplantae > Streptophyta > Magnoliopsida > Asparagales > Iridaceae > Iris > Iris pallida. The sequence continues at coordinate 42,076,130 of JANAVB010014796.1, forward strand.
CGCATAGTGAGCTTCAGAATTGATAGATCGTGCCAGCTATAGAGATTTCCTTCGTTTTCCTAGGAGCATGCCATTATGTCAGAGTCATCATTGCAGCTTTATGTCAGAGCTGTCAATTCACCTTTATGTTAGAGCTGCCGTGTTGCATCAGAGCATTAAATGAGGCTGCTGCTTGAAGGCCAGCTGTATAGGCAAACCGCATAGGGCCACGTGACTTTTACCCGAGCCGCATGGAGCTATTGGGGATTTCTAAGCCGCATGAAGCTCTGAAGGGATTTTGAGCCGCATGAAGCTCTACGAGATCCTTTGAACCGCATGAGACTCCCTCTGTTTTGAGCCGCATGGACTTTCCTGTTCTTTTCCATGCTTCTACAATCCCTTTGCCAACCTTAAATTTTAAGATAAAATTTTCTTTAAGGAGGGTAGATTTGTAACCTCCTTGAACCGAATTCGGGAATTTTTGATTTTTTTTCAAGTTTCTATTTTTTCTAAACCTTTCAAATATCTTTGAAATTGAATTTCATTATAAATTATATTTTCAAAATCGTAATGGATTATAAATACTAAGTTCATAATTTTGGGGCATTGGTTTTATGAGACTTTATTATGTGAAATTGATGATTAAAATAATTTTTTGACCATTGTTCTGAGTTTTTATGAGTTATGATTATTGCTTTATGAAAAGAGTGGTTTTGTCAAAATATTATTTGAAAATAGATATGCTCTTATATCCATTTTAAATCTTATAGTTTATAAGTGATTTATAAATAAATTACTAGCTAATATTTAGTAAACAATTATTAGTGGTTAGTGATAAGTTAGTTGTTAGTGGTTTTTAATAATGTCCCTACTTCGATTATATTTGCATCCTTGCCCTTAGGGTTTTCCACTCTACCCTATAAATATAGGGACTTCTAATAGTTTACTGTAATGCCCCGCTTCGCACGGTGCATTACGCTGAAGCGTTGACTCAGCGAGTCGCGTTGACCCAAAGAAATGTATCGATGCAAAACGATACAAGAGTTACATCGACCCGAGTAATGCATCAAACTAAATCGATGCGAAGAGTTGCCTTGCCTTGTCCGAAAGAATGCATCGAGTTGAATCGTTGCGAAGCACCGCGTTGCCCCGAAGGATGAGTGCGTTGAATCGGCTCGTAGATTCTAAGAAATCGAATCGACCAAGGCGCAAGTCCGAATCGATGCAAGTATTGATTTTAGTTGGTTTCGTATGCAGGTTATATGTTGACGGGAAAATATTAGAGGTCGATCTTTTGCAATATTTAGTAAGGGGTCCGTGAAATCAAATCGTCGCCTTGCGACGGAATGAGACTTGGGCACGCTAAGGCAAATTGGACGTATGATTCAATGAAGCACGAAGTGCTCGAATGGCTAAGTCAGGAGAGTGGCCGTGCAACAAAGTTAGGGAATCGAGCCGCATCGGCTCGGCGAAACGATGAAGGCATATCGACTCAAGGTGGGAGGATTGACTTCTTTTTACTCCTTCATTCGATAAGTCAAATATATCATTGTATGCTAAAAGTTAACCTATCGACGCCACGGGCGTGGTCCGATCGGAGATAAATCATAGTGTGAGTCGAACACTAAGTTAGAAAAATTGAAATGAAACGTGTATCAAATACACGAGTCGGTATGGAACATTGGATATCACAAAGGAGAGCGCCTCGGTGCGTAAGCCGTAAGAACATGGGATAACTGTACTCGGTAAGTGCCTTAGTGCACGAACCATACCGTGCCTTTGCGTACGAGTTATACGGCTAGAACATTAAAAGACAATAGGCGAGCGCCCTAGCGTGCAAGCCCCGAACATTGAATGCTAAGTTATAGAACATGGAAATACGGTCGAAACGTGCCTACGTGCACGGGATCATAAAAGATGGCTTCGTTGCGAGAGAATACAGTTGTGGCATGAATGTGGTGGAACTGTCGGATATGATATGGTGCCTCGAAAGGTGTTCGAGACCTTCGGGTCGTTCGGTTGGCGAGCACTAGTTAAGGCACGATGCCATTGAATCATTGAAACGAAGTATGAAACGTAAGAACACAGAAAGTTAACGGAAGACACGCGAGATGCTAAAGTCTTAGTCTCGGACTCAAGACTATGTTTGGTTGTTTGAATTTGATTGTTTGAATGATAAGGGCGTTGCATGGTCGATTGGGATGGACTTGAGATTAATGTGATAATGACCCGTGCACGGGTATTTTTCCCAAAACGGTTAAATGCCGGAGGAGCGCCCCGGAACCGATTGGCCGCGGAGGGATTCGAATAATCTTTGTAGGCGCACATCTATAAGTCGAGTAGCACTCGTTTATAGTTGGGAAAAGCCACAAATGATGGCATGCTGCGGAAACGTTTCAGAGTAGGGACCGCAACCCACCCGTTAAACGCCGGACAGCCCGACCAATATTGAGAAAAGAAGGAGAGAAAAGAAAGTAAGACTCCTTTAGTCCATTCCGGCGCGGATACGCCAACGGCCCTCATATAGTTAAGGAACGATGGGTTGAAAGTGTAGGCGCGTATGCGTCCCGCATATAGATCCTGCTTAGAGATGCACATATAACATGACAGGGAAGAAATGGGGCGGATTCACCTTGCGTCGGTAAAAGGAAGAGTGCGTCGACTTGGTAAGAAGTCGCGCCACGAATCAAACACGAGATCGCTTGTTTGCTTGCCTATTCAATTCGATAACATGCTGCTATGATAACATGCTTTACGCTTTCAAATATGCCATAAAATTGACCCTAAGGAGAACATAGCAAGATCATAAGCTAAGTTGCATGATTCAACGTAAATATTACAATTGTTGGTTTGGAAAGAAGATCTTTGCTTCAGTACATACGAGGACGAACGTACTGATCCCCCACCAGCTTCATACAGGGTGCAGGGAATGGATTGCTCGCGGCGAAGCGTTGCTTGAACGCGTTGAGGCTTGTAATGCCGAAGTGTATTGAAGCGTGCGATCGCATTGACACTCGGACTATGCAACATGATTGATGCGGCCGAGATATAGAAGGCATGATATATGGAACGGTAAAATCCTTTGTGGGCAAGAGAGAACCTGAGTGTTGTAGCCAATCTGGCATATACAGTTAGGCTATCGAAAGCCTTTGTAATCTCAGTTTCGGATATGAATAAAGAGAATTGTTTCGTATACTCTGTTTCCTTTCGTTGTTAATATCGAATCAAAAGATAACCATTTGAGAACTTATCTTGCCTTGCACGAGCGCAACTCCAGGCTCGTGCGGCATCACGCCCCCTGCGAGGACAATGATTCGGGTGATTCCTGGTCGGGGCGTGATAAATTGGTCGCACACATCTATAAGTCGAGTAGCACTCGTTTATAGTTGGGAAAAGCCGCAAATGATGGCATGCAGCGGGAACGTTTTGGAGTAGGGACCGCAACCAACCCGTTAAACGCCGGGCAGCCCGACCAATATTGAGAAAAGAAGGAGAGAAAAGAAAGTAAGACTCCTTTAGTCCATTCTGGCACGGATACGCCAACGGCCCTCATATAGTTAAGGAACGATGGGTTGAAAGTGTAGGCGCGTATGCGCCCCGCATATAGATCCTGCTTAGAGATGCACATATAACATGACATGGAAGGAATGAGGCGTATTCACCTTACGTCGGTGCAAGGGCGAGTGCGTCGACTTGGTAAGAAGTCGCGCCACGAATCAAACACGAGATCGCTTGTTTGCTTGCCTATTCAATTCGATAACATGCTGCTATGATAACATGCTTTACGCTTTCAAATATGCCATAAAATTGACCCTAAGGAGAACATAGCAAGATCATAAGCTAAGTTGCATGATTCAACATAAATATTACAATTGTTGGTTTGGAAAGAAGATTTTTGCTTCAGTACATGCGAGGACGAACGTACTGATCCCCCACCAGCTTCATGCAGGGTGCAGGGAATAGATTGCTCGCGGCAAAGTGTTGCTTGAACGCGTTGAGGCTTGTAATGCCGAAGTGTATTGAAGCGTGCGATCGTATTGACGCTCGAACTATGCAACATGATTGATGCGGCCGAGATATAGAAGGCATGATGTATGGAACGGTAAAATCCTTTGTGGGCAAGAGAGAACCTGAGTGTTGTAGCTAATCTGGCATATACAGTTAGGCTATCGAAAGCCATTGTAATCTCAGTTTCGGATATCAATAAAGAGAATTGTTTCGTATACTCTGTTTCCTTTCGTTGTTAATATCGAATCAAAAGATAACCATTTGAGAACTTGTCATCTTGCCTTGCACGAGCGCAACTCCAGGCTCGTGCGGCATCACGCCCCCTGCGAGGACGATGATTCGGGTGATTCCTGGTCGTGACGTGACAAATTGGTCGCACACATCTATAAGTCGAGTAGCACTCGTTTATAGTTGGGAAAAGCCGCAAATGATGGCATACAGCGGGAACGTTTCGGAGTAGGGACCGCAACCCACCCGTTAAACGCCGGGCAGCCCGACCAATATTGAGAAAAGGAGGAGAGAAGAAAGTAAGACTCCTTTAGTCCATTCCGGCGCGGATACGCCAACGGCCCTCATATAGTTAATGAACGATGGGTTGAAAGTGTAGGCGCGTATGCGTCCCGCATATAGATCCTGCTTAGAGATGCACATATAACATGACATGGAAGGAATGGGGCGTATTCACCTTGCATTGGTACAAGGGCGAGTGCGTCGACTTGGTAAGAATTCGCGCCACGAATCAAATACGAGATCGCTTGTTTGCTTGCCTATTCAATTCGATAACATGCTGCTATGATAACATGCTTTACGATTTCAAATATGCCATGAAATTAACCCTAAGGAGAACATAGCAAGATCATAAGCTAAGTTGCATGATTCAACGTAAATATTATAATTGTTGGTTTGGAAAGAAGATCTTTGCTTCCGTACATGCGAGGACGAACGTACTGATCCCCCACCAGCTTCATGCAGGGTACAGGGAATAGATTGCTCGCATCGAAGCGTTGCTTGAACGCGTTGAGGCTTGGAATGCCGAAGTGTATTGAAGCGTGCGATCGCATTGACGCTCGGACTATGCAACAGGATTGATGCGGCCGAGATATAGAAGGCATGATGTATGGAACGGTGAAATCCTTTGTGGGCAAGAGAGAACCTGAGTGTTGTAGCCAATCAGGCATATACTGTTAGGCTATCGAAAGCCATTGTAATCTCAGTTTCGGATATCAATAAAGAGAATTGTTTCGTATACTCTGTTTTCTTTCGTTGTTAATATCGAATCAAAAGATAACCATTTGAGAACTTATCATCTTGCCTTGCACGAGCGCAACTCCAGGCTTGTGCGACATCACGCCCCCTGCGAGGACGATGATTCGGGTGATTCCGGGTTGGGGCGTGACAAATTGGTATCAGAGCTCTAGGCTCATTTTCCTCTGGACGCTCGCTTCATTACAATTCTAAAAGTTGCCCACCACCACTTGATATCACTCTTGACTCTACTCGATGCCGCACTGGATGTTCCATACAATAAGTCTAATACAAATCGTGAAATTTTGCCGCATGTGTTTTGGAAATTTCATGATGTTTGCTAAGAAAGTCGCGAAGGGTATATTGTATTGAATGCAACGAGCCGTAAAAATGTTAGTTGCTTTAAGCGCAACAAATTGTGAAATACGATTTGGGATGTTGTTGTTGCAATATAACATGTTGAAAGAGAAATAAAACGATGCACGAAGTGCAACGAGTTAATGGTGAATATGCGTTAAAATGAAAGTGAGAAGTGATAAGCCAATACCGAAAGTGTTAAATGGATTTAGGCATTGACTTGGAAAGTCGAGAGTAAATCGTTGCACGAGGTACGGTAAATGTCGAAAATAATCGTTGTACGATGTGCAACGCGTGTTGGAAGTAAAATCATTGCACGTGGTGCAACGCATATCAAATTAATCGTTGCACGAAGTGCAAAGGAAATTGGAAATAAACCGTTGTACAAAGTAAAATGAAATATCGGAAATAAATCATAGCACGATTTGCAACGCATATCGGATAAAATTTGTTGCACGGGGTGCAACGCATAACTAAATAAATTATTGCACGAGATGCAACGTAAGGAAAGAATTGAAATCGTAAATCGATAGAACGAATCATTCGGTTGCATACCAAACTTATGTTGGCAAGCGAGAACATTGATCAAGTTTTGTCGGATTTTGGTAGAATTAAAGTTACGGTTGTGATCAAGCACGATCGCTACGAAAATCGTAAGTCGAAAGAGATTGTCGGTTTATACTAAGTATAGTACGAGGGAAATGGCTTGATTCCGAGTGGTATATGCCATACCACGTAGGCGATGAATGACTCGATTTCGAGTGGTATATGGTATAGCACTTGTGCGATAAATTGCCACTTGTGCGATAAATTGTATCGACGCGTTGTGAGAATTACGGAAGGTTTGTCCGCAATGGACGGAAGAGTACCGAGACTCGATTGAAAATTTGTATGACGGAATGTTGATGCAAGTATTCTTCGAAAATCGGTTGGGACGATAAGGCGAGTACTCATATCAATGAATGATACGTCAGACGAAAATGATAAGTCGGTCTGACGACCGAGACTAGCGGAACGATTATACCTTGAAGCAATAATCGGACCGACGGGAAAGGAAAACTCAAGCTTACAAATGAGTCGCACGACTTGCGATCTCGATAGAAATGTTGGACGAGACGAATCGAATCGCACGACTTGCAATTTCGATAGAAATGTTGGACGATGCGAATTAAAATCGAATCGCACGATGTGCGACTTCGGTAAAGAGTTGGTTGATGTGAGTAATCGTGCCTAAGAAATAGTTGGTTACGTTACGACGACACTCATTTGAGTATGACTGAAAACACGCAAAACTTAGAGGGCGAGATCGTATAACTCGAGGGCACGATGTTGGATAATCGGTAACTCGGTTACGCGATCAAAGTATAGCGGGATGCGACGAATCGGAGAACGAATGGATGCGTATGGAAAAGTTTGTTGTGAACTTGGATGTATGCGATGCGAGTTAAGTCGACGTTGAAACGGATTCGAAGTCGACCCACTTGCTATCGAAATTGATATGAACTATCAAGATCGATACGCAAGGAAACGTAAGCACGATGTGAGAATACAAAATGGAGTGCGCCTTGCGCTATCAAAAATTTTGTAAGTAACGATACGAGAATGAACGAACTTGGTTGATCGTAAATTTTGTGATTGATCAGGGCGAGACTATAAGTCATCGACGATTGATCGATGCGTATAGCATCTCGTGTGTCGACCGCGAAATAATATAGACTCGAACTCGATATGAATAGAAGTTTCGTAAATTGCAAAATCATCGACGGTAATGCATGACTTGACTCGGAGGATAGTTGCGCATCAGTTGCGCCGATAGAAATAGTTTTGTCCGAAATGGGGTAGTCGCATAGAATCGTCGGAACGTGATTTGGCTCCGAAATAAGATATAGCATGGTTCGTATTAAACAGTCCTTCGGTGATGATCCACAATTATCGAGCGTAGCTTCGGGGCAGCTGACCCTAGAAGACTTGACCGCCAAATCAAATTGAATGCTGCAGACCGTAAGATGACCCATACGATATTGCATATAAGATTGCACCGATAATAAATATAATACGGTGCATGTTGACGATAAGTCTAGGCGATCGAGAATTGTTGGGACAGCTTTCGAATGAGAATGATATAGTTAGATTTTGAGTATTCGTCGAATGAATACTTGAATGGTTATGATGGTCGATGATCAAACTAGAAATTCACCAACGAACTTGGTAATTCGGATAGGCGATTGCGAGAATCGTGCTATGCACGAGAGAGAACGATAAGGGAATGACCTATGAGTCATGTCATTAGATTCGGATTCACCTTGCAATTGAGCTTGCATGAATCGAAGTTATATTCGATGTTACGAGATGGATAAGTTGTGAATTTGGCTAGTGAATTTTCTACTCGATAGGAATCGAACGTAAGGCGTATCGTAAAGACCTTCGTGTCAAGGCGATCGTTGCCTTGAGCACCGTCGCCTTGATGTAAACTTTTGTGTCGGATAGATTGTGGCCTTTGTGCAATGTTAATTTGAGTTACGTCGGAAGAAGTTAAGCACGGTATCTAGGTAAGTAACCTAGCGGACGTAGTCCTGAATGTTGATACGTTTGTAAGTCAACAAAGGAAATCGTATCGAGATAAGTTACATAGCGAGATTTCGGAAATAGTTGGGTGGCGACATCGAACGCAAGGCGTTGCAAAGGATCGTTGTGATCGGATGCGCGACGGCTCGACGCGACGCATAGAATTGATAGTTCCGATGAAACATACGAAATAAGAAATACGATTTTGAATCGCATCGTGTGCCTTGACTTTTGTTGGACGATCGCGTGTGTATCAATATGCATATGCAATAGAATTGCGAGAACTTATGCTAAAGACAAGTCCGATCGAGAGTATGAGATGGCAAGCATAGGATTGAAATTTACCTGTCAGCTTTGTTCCAATTTGCTACGACTGGGCTTGGTCAAAATACATATATCTTCAGGACGCCTTGAATATAGGTACGGATCCAAATCGAGTTGTATCCAAATTCAAATCGAGCTGCAGGAAAGACTTTGAAATGTTAGTAAAAAGCTTATGAGATAGTGTGAAACTGAACAACATTGGTGGGACGAGATCGTAAAACGATCTATAAAACACTTATTCAGAGTGTTGGTTTTGGTTCGAAGATGAACCTTGTTTTGAGTGGTATATTCTGTAATTCCTCGCTTCGCACGGCACATTACGCTGAAGCGTTGACTCAATGAGTCGCGTTGACCCAAAGAAATGTATCGATGCAAAACGATACAAGAGTTACGTCGACCCGAGTAATGCATCAAACTAAATCGATGTGAAGAGTTGCCTTGCCTTGTCCAAAAGAATGCATCGAGTTGAATCGATGCGAAGCGCTGCGTTGCCCCGAAGGATGACTGCATTGAATCGGCTCGTAGATTCTAAGAAATCGAATCGACCAAGGCGCAAGTCCGAATCGATGCAAGTATTGATTTTAGTTGGTTTCGTGTGCAGGTTATATGTTGACGGGAAAATATTAGAGGTCGATCTTTTGCAATATTTAGTAAGGGGTCCGCAAAATTAAATCGTCGCCTTGCGACGGGATGAGACTTCGGCACGCTAAGGCAAATCAGACATATGATTCAATGAAGCACGAAGTGCTCGAATGGCTAAGTCAGGAGAGTGGCCGTGCAACAAATTTAGGGAATCGAGCTGCACCGGCTCGACGAAACGACGAAGGCATATCGACTCAAGGTGGGAGGATTGACTTCTTTCTACTCCTTCATTCGATAAGTCAAATATATCATTGTATGCTAAAAGTTAACCTATCGACGCCACGGGCGTGGTCCGATCGGAGATAAATCATAGTATGAGTCGAACATTAAGTTAGAACAATTGAAATAAAACGTGCATCAAATACACGAGTCGCTATGGAACATTGGATATCGTAAAGGCGAGCACCTCGGTGCGCAAGCCGTAAGAACATAGGATAACTGTACTCGATAAGTGTCTTAGTACACGAACCATTCCGTGCCTTTGCGTACGAGTTATACGGCTAGAACATTGAAAGATAATAGGCGAGCGCCCTAGCGCGCAAGCCCCGAACATTGAATGCTAAGTTATAGAACATGGAAATACGGTCAAAACGTGCCTACGTGCACGGGATCATAAAAGATGGCTTCGTTGCGAGAGAATACAGTTATGGCTTGAATGTGGCAGAACTGTCGGATATGACAAGGTGCCTCGAAAGGTGTTCGAGACCTTCGGGTCATTCGGTTGACGAGCATTGAGTTGAGGCACGATGCCATCGAATTATTGAAACGAAGTATAAAACGTAAGAACATAAAAAGTTAATGGAAGAGACGCGAGATAAAAAAGTCTGAGTCTCAGACTCAAGACTATGTTTGGTTGTCTGAATTTGATTGCTTGAATGATAAGGGCGTTGCATGGTCGATTGGGATGGACTTGAGATTAATGTGATAATGACCCGTGCACGGGTGTTTCCCCCAAAATGGTTAAATGCCGGAGGAGCGCCCCGGAACCAATTGGCCACGGAGGGATTCGAATAATCTTTGTAGGCGCACATCTATAAGTCGAGTAGCACTCGTTTATAGTTGGGAAAAGCCGCAAATGATGGCATGCAGCGGGAACGTTTCGAAGTAGGGACCGCAATCCACCCGTTAAACATCGGGCAGCCCGACCAATATTGAGAAAAGAAGAAGAGAAAAGAAAGTAAGACTCCTTTAGTCCATTCCGGCGCGGATACGCCAACGGCCCTCATATAGTTAAGGAACGATGGGTTGAAAGTATAGGCACGTATGCGTCCCACATATAGATCCTGCTTAGAGATGCACATATAACATAACAGAGAAGGAATGGGGCATATTCACCTTGCGTCGGTGCAAGGGCGAGTGCGTCGACTTGGTAAGAAGTCGTGCCACGAATCAAACACGAGATCGCTTGTTTGCTTTCCTATTCAATTCGATAACATGCTGCTATGATAACATGCTTTACGCTTTCAAATATGCCATAAAATTGACCCTAAGGAGAACATAGCAAGATCATTAGCTAAGTTGCATGATTCAACGTAAATATTACAATTGTTGGTTTGGAAAGAAGATCTTTGCTTCAGTACATGCGTGGACGAACGTACTGATCCCCCAACAGCTTCATACAGGGTACACGGAATGGATTGCTCGCGGCGAAGCGTTGCTTGAACGTGTTGAGGCTTGTAATGCCGAAGTGTATTGAAGCGTGCGACCGCATTGACGCTCGGACTATGCAACATGATTGATGCGGCCGAGATATAGAAGGCATGATGTATGGAACGGTAAAATCCTTTATGGGCAAGAGAGAACATGAGTGTTGTAGCCAATCTGGCATATACAGTTAGGCTATCGAAAGCCATTGTAATCTCAGTTTCGGATATCAATAAAGTGAATTGTTTCGTATACTCTGTTTCCTTTCGTTGTTAATATCGAATCAAAAGATAACCATTTGAGAACTTGTCATTTTGCCTTATACGAGCGCAACTCCAGGCTCGTGCGGCATCACGCCCCCTGCGAGGACGATGATTCGGGTGATTCCTGGTCGGGGCATGATAAATTGGTCGCACACATCTATAAGTCGTGTAGCACTCGTTTATAGTTGGAAAAAGCCGCAAATGATGGCATGCAGCGGGAACGTTTCGGAGTAGGGACCGCAACCCACCCGTTAAACGCCGGGCAGCCCGACCAATATTGAGAAAAGAAGGAGAGAAAAGAAAGTAAGACTCCTTTAGTCCATTCTGGCGCGGATACGCCAACGGCCCTCATATAGTTAAGGAACGATGGGTTGAAAGTGTAGGCGCGTATGCGTCCCGCATATAGATCCTGCTTAGAGATGCACATATAACATGACATGGAAGGAATGGGGCGTATTCACCTTGCGTCGGTGCAAGGGCGAGTGCGTCGACTTGGTAAGAAGTCGCACCACGAATCAAACACGAGATCGCTTGTTTGCTTGCCTATTTAATTCGATAACATGCTGCTATGATAACATGCTTTACGCTTTCAAATATGCCATGAAATTGACCCTAAGGAGAACATAGCAAGATCATAAGCTAAGTTGCATGATTCAACGTAAATATTATAATTGTTGGTTTGGAAAGAAGACCTTTGCTTCAGTACGTGCGAGGACGAACGTACTGATCCCCCACCAGCTTCATGCAGGGTGCAGGGAATAGATTGCTCGCGACGAAGCGTTGCTTGAACGCGTTGAGGCTTGGAATGCCGAAGTGTATTGAAGCGTGCGATCGCATTGACGCTCGAACTATGCAACAGGATTGATGCGGCCGAGATATAGAAGGCATGATGTATGGAACGGTGAAATCCTTTGTGGACAAGAGAGAACCTGAGTGTTGTAGCCAATCTGGCATATACTGTTAGGCTATCGAAAGCCATTATAATCTCAGTTTCGGATATCAATAAAGAGAATTGTTTCGTAAACTCTGTTTTCTTTCATTGTTAATATCGAATCAAAAGATAACCATTTGAGAACTTGTTATCTTGCCTTACACGAGCGCAACTCCAGGCTTGTGCGGCATCACGCCCCCTGCGAGGACGATGATTCGGGTGATTCCGGGTCGGGGTGTGACAAATTGGTATCAGAGCTCTAGGCTCATTTTTCTTTGGATGCTCGCTTCATTACAATTCTAAAAGTTGCCCACCACCACTTGATATCACTCTTGACTCTACTCGATGTCGCACTGGATGTTTCATACAATAAGTCTAATACAAATCGTGAAATTTTGCCGCATGTGTTTTGGAAATTTCATGATGTTTGCTAAGAAAGTCGCGAAGGGTATATTGCATTGAATGCAACGAGCCGTAAAAATGTTAGTTGCTTTAAGCACAACAAATTGTGAAATACGATTTGGGATGTTGTTGTTGCAATATAACATGTTGAAAGAGAAATAAAACGATGCACGAAGTGCAACGAGTTAATGGTAAATATACGTTAAAATGAAAGTGAGAAGTGATAAGCAAATACCGAATGTGTTAAACGGATTTAGGCATTGACTTGGAAAGTCGAGAGTAAATCGTTGCACGAGGTGCGGTAAATATCGAAAATAATCATTGCACGATGTGCGACGCATGTTGGAAGTAAAATCATTGCACGTGGTGCAACGCATATCAAATTAATCGTTGCACGAAGTGCAAAGAAAATTGGAAATAAACCGTTGTACAAAGTAAAATGAAATATCGGAAATAAATCGTAGCACGATGTGCAACGCATATCAGAAGTAAAATTTGTTGCACGGGGTGCAACACATAACTAAATAAATTGTTGCATGAGATGCAACGTAAGGAAAGAATTGAAATCGTAAATCGATAGAACGAATCATTCGGTTGCACACCAAACTTATGTTGGCAAGCGAGAACATTGACCGAGTTTTGTCAGATTTTGGTAGAATTAAAGTTACAGTTGTGATCAAGCACGATCGCTACGAAAATCGTAAGTCGAAAGAGATTGTCGGTTTATACTAAATATAGTACGAGGGAAATGGCTTGATTCCGAGTGGTATATGCCATACCACGTAGGCGATGAATGACTCAATTTTGAGTGGTATATGGTATAGCACTTGTGCGATAAATTGCCACTTGTGCGATAAATTGCATCTACGCGTTGTGAGAATTACAGAAGGTTTGTCCGCAATTGACGGAAGAGTACCGAGACTCGATTGGAAATTTGTATGACGGAATGTTGATGCAAGTATTCTTCGAAAATCGGTTGGGACGATAAGGCGAGTACTCATATCAATAAATGGTATGTCAGACGAAAATGATAAGTCGGTCGGACGACCGAGACTAGCGGAACGATTATACCTTGAAGCAATAATCGGACCGACGGGAAAGGAAAACTCAAGCTTACAAATGAGTCGCACGACTTGCGATCTCGATAGAAATGTTGGGCGAGACGAATCGAATCGCACGACTTACAATTTCGATAAAAATGTTGGGCGATGCGAATTGAAATCGAATCACACGATGTGCGACTTCGGTGAAGAGTTGGTAGATGTGAGTAATCGTGTCTAAGAAATAGTTGATTACGTTACGGCGACACTCATTTGAGTACGACTGAAAACACGCAAAACTTAGAGGGCGAGATCGTATAACTCGAGGGCACGATGTTGGATAATCGGTAACTCGGTTACGCGATCAAAGTATAGCGGGATACGGCAAATCGGAGAACGAGTGGATGCGTATGGAAAAGTTTGTTGCGAACTTGGATGTATGCGATGCGAGTTAAGTCGACGTTGAAACGGATTCGAAGTCGACCCACTTGCTATCGAAATTGATATGAACTAACAAGATCGATACGCAAGGAAACGTAAGCACGATGTGAGAATACAAAATGGAGTGCGCCTTGCGCTATCAAAAATTTTGTAAGTAACGATACGAGAATGAACGAACTTGGTTGATCGTAAATTTTATGATTGATCAGGGAGAGACTATAAGTCATCGACGATTGATCGATGCGTATAGCATCTCGTGTGTCGACCGTAAAATAATATAGACTCGAACTCGATATGAATAGATGTTTCATAAATTGCAAAATCATCGACGGTAATGCATGACTTGACTCGGAGGATAGTTGCGCATCAGTTGCGCCGATAGAAATAGTTTTGTCCGAAATGGGGTAGTCACATAGAATCGTCGGAACGTGATTTGGCTCCAAAATAAGATATAGCATGGTTCGTATTAAACTGTCCTTCGATGATGATCCATAATTATAGAGCGTAGCTTTGGGGCAGCTGACCCTAGAAGACTTGACCACCAAATTAAATTGAATGCTGCAGACCGTAAGATGACCTATGCGATATTGTATATGAGATTGCACCGATAATAAATATAACACGGTGTATGTTGACGACAAGTCTAGGCGATCGAGAATTGTTGGGACAGCTTTCGAATGAGAATGATATAGTTAGATTTTGAGTATTCGTCGAATGAATACTTGAATGGTTATGATGGTCGATGATCAAACTAGAAATTCACCAACGAACTTGTGATTCGGATAGGCGATTGCGAGAATCGTGCTATGCACGAGAGAGAACGATAAGGGAATGACCTATGAGTCATGTCATTAGATTCGGATTCACCTTGCAATTGAGCTTGCATGAATCGAAGTTATATTCGATGTTACGAGATGGATAAGTTGGGAATTTGGCTAGTGAATTTCCTACTCGATAGGAATCGAACGTAAGGCCTATCGTAAAGACCTTCGTGTCAAGGCGATCGTTGTCTTGAGCACCGTCGCCTTGATGTAAACTTTTTTGTCGGATAGATTATAGCCTTTGTGCAATGTCAATTTGAGTTACGTCGGAAGAAGTTAAGCACGGTATCTAGGTAAGTAACCTAGCGGACGTAGTCCTGAATATTGATACGTTTGTCAACAAAGAAAATCGTATCGAGATAAGTTGCATAGCGAGATTTCAGAAATAGTTGGGTGGCGACATCGAACGCAAGGCGATGCGAAGGATCGTTGCGATCGAATGCGCTACGGCTCGACGCGACGCATAGAATTGATAGTTCCAATGAAACATACGAAATAAGAAATACGATTTTGAATCGCATCGTGTGCCTTGACTTTTGTTGGACGATCGCGTGTGTATCAATATGCATATATAATAGAATTGCGAGAACTTATGCTAAAGACAAGTCCGATCGAGAGTATGAGATGACAAGCATAGGATTGAAATTTACCTGTCAGCTTTATTCTAATTTGCTACGACTGGGCTTGGTCAAAATACATATATCTTCAGGACGCCTTGAATGTAGGTATGGATCCAAATCGAGTTGTATCCAAATTCAAATCGAACTGCAGGAAAGACTTTGAAATGTTAGTGAAAAGCTTGTGAGATAGTGTGAAACTGAACAACATTGGTGGGACGAGATCGTGAAACGATCTATAAAACACTTATTCAAAGTGTTGGTTTTGGTTCGAAGACGAACCTTGTTTTGAGTGGTATATTCTGTAATTCCTCGCTTCGTACGGCACATTACGCTGAAGCGTTGACTCAATGAGTCGCGTTGACCCAAAGAAATGTATCGATGCAAAACGATACAAGAGTTACGTCGACCCGAGTAATACATCAAACTAAATCGATGTGAAGAGTTGCCTTGCCTTGTCCGAAAGAATGCATCGAGTTGAATCGATGCGAAGCGCCGCGTTGCCCCGAAGGATGAGTGCGTTGAATCGGCTCGTAGATTCTAAGAAATCGAATCGACCAAGGCGCAAGTCCGAATCGATGCAAGTATTGATTTTAGTTGGTTTCGTGTGCAGGTTATATGTTGACGGAAAAATATTAGAGGTCGATCTTTTGCAATATTTAGTAAGGGGTCCGCGAAATCAAATCGTCGCCTTGCGACGGGATGAGACTTGGGCACGCTAAGGCAAATCGGACATATGATTCAATAAAGCACGAAGTGCTCGAATGGCTAAGTCAGGAGAGTGGCCGTGCAACAATGTTAGGGAATCGAGCTGTATCGGCTCGACGAAACGACGAAGGCATATTGACTCAAGGTGGGTGGATTGACTTCTTTTTACTCCTTCATTCGATAAGTCAAATATATCATTGTATGCTAAAAGTTAACCTATCGACGCCACGGGCGTGGTCCGATCGGAGATAAATCATAGTGTGAGTCGAATACTAAGTTAGAACAATTAAAATAAAACGTGCATCAAATACACGAGTCGCTATGGAACATTGGATATCGTAAAGGCGAGCGCCTCGGTGCGCAAGCCGTAAGAACATGGGATAACTGTACTCGATAAGTGCCTTAGTACACGAACCATACCGTACCTTTGCGCACGAGTTATACGGCTAGAACATTGAAAGATAATAGACGAGCGCCCTAGCGCGCAAGCCTCGAACATTGAATGCTAAGTTATAGAACATGGAAATACGGTCAAAACGTGTCTACGTGCACGGGATCATAAAAGATGGCTTCGTTGCGAGAGAATACAGTTGTGGCATGAATGTGGCAGAACTGTCGGATATGACAAGGTGCCTCGAAAGGTGTTCGAGACCTTCGGGTCATTCGGTTGACGAGCATTGAGTTGAGGAACGATGCCATCAAATTATTGAAACGAAGTATAAAACGTAAGAACACAAAAAGTTAACGAAAGAGACGCGAGATGATAAAGTCTGAGTCTCGGACTCAAGACTATGTTTGGTTGTTTGAATTTGATTGCTTGAATGATAAGGGCATTGCATGGTCGATTGGGATGGACTTGAGATTAATGTGATAATGACTCGTGCACGGGTGTTTCCCCCAAAACGGTTAAATGCCGGAGGAGCGCCCCGGAACCAATTGGCCGCGGAGGGATTCGAATAATCTTTGCAGGCGCACATCTATAAGTCGAGTAGCACTCGTTTATAGTTGGGAAAAGCCGCAAATAATGGCATACAGCGGGAACTTTTTGGAGTAGGGACCGCAACCCACCCGTTAAACGTCGGACAGCCCGACCAATATTGAGAAAAGAAGGAGAGAAAAGAAAGTAAGACTCCTTTAGTCCATTCCGGCACGGATACGCCAACGACCCTCATATAGTTAAGGAATGATGGGTTGAAAGTGTAGGCGCGTATGCGTTCCGCATATAGATCCTGCTTAGAGATGCACATATAACATGACAGGGAAGGAATGGGGCATATTTATCTTGCGTCGGTGCAAGGGCGAGTGCGTCGACTTGGTAAGAAGTCGCGCCACGAATCAAACACGAGATTGCTTGTTTGCTTTCCTATTTAATTCGATAACATGCTGCTATGATAACATGCTTTACGCTTTCATATATGCCATAAAATTGACCCTAAGGAGAACATAGCAAGATCATAAGCTAAGTTGCATGATTCAACGTAAATATTACAATTGTTGGTTTGGAAAGAAGATCTTTGCTTCAGTACATGCGAGGACGAACGTACTGATCCCCCACCAGATTCATACAGGGTGCAGGGAATGGATTGCTCGCAACGAAGTGTTGCTTGAACGCATTGAGGCTTGGAATGCCGAAGTGTATTGAAGCGTACGATCGTATTGACGCTCGGACTATGCAACAGGATTGATGCGGCCGAAATATAGAAGGCATGATGTATGGAACGGTAAAATCCTTTGTGGGCAAGAGAGAACCTGAGTGTTGTAGCCAATCTGGCATATACTAGGGGTGGGCACGGGTCGGCCCGGGCCTAAACTTTGTAGACCCGGACCGGACCCATTTCTTGACGGGCCGGGCCGGGCCAAAATTTTTTTGGAACCGGATTGGACCCGGCCCGTTTAAAACGGATCCAATCCGGAAGAACCCGCGGGTCCAAATGGGTCCCAAATTTAGTAGTTCTGCAGTACAAAATAGATGAGTTTAAGTTGTCACAGAGCAATAAATTGATAGAGAGCATAACAAAATTAGTTTGGGGACTTTTCTTACCGAGCATCCTCACAAGCAAACAGGTTGTAGAGCCTTTATTTTGTGTTCCTAACTACTGCAATATATATTGTTTTTCTTGTTGTAAGAAACATGAGGCAATCCAAGTTGTTGCAACTTGCAACACAATCAAACAACATAAAAGAAGAAGAAAAGTTATCCTTACATTCAAGCAACGGCACTAAACAACACACAAAAAAAATGAAGAAGAGGCAATCCATATTTCAACAAGACAGATAAGAACTTTTAAGCATTAATAGTAAGTCAATGAAAGTAAAAATAAGAAGAAAAAAATTCAAAACAAACGGGCCGGGCCGGGGCCCCGTTTCATTTGGAAACACGACCCGCCCTGACCCGTTTATTTTACACAACCCGCCCCGCTCCGCCCCATTTGAAAATAAAATTTTTGGAACCGGCTTGTTTGGACAATATACGGTTCGGGACGGGTCGGAACCGCGGGTCGTGGACCCGTATGCCCAGCCCTAGCATATACTGTTAGGCTATCGAAAGCCATTGTAATCTCAGTTTCGGATATCAATAAAGAGAATTGTTTCATATACTCTGTTTCCTTTCTTTTTAATATCGAATCAAAAGATAACCATTTGAGAACTTGTCATCTTGCCTTGCACGAGCGCAACTCCAGGCTCGTACGGCATCACGCCCCCTGCGAGGACGATGATTCGGGTGATTCCAGGTTGGGGCGTGACATTTACAATAAACAACTTCCTAAAATTCTTACACCCCTCATAGCAGCCGCCAGCCATTGCCTGGCCTCCCCTTAATGCTCCTGTCCCGACCATACCCTGCCTTCTCTCCGACCAACCCGGCCAGCAGCCACCACTGTAACCACCACTTTTCTAAAATGAGGGTAATTTTGAACTTTTGTAAATCGATTATTTAATAATAGGTTTAAATCATGTTATTGATTTATTGGTAAATTTTGATTATTTTAATATCATTAAATTAGTGTTTTATGATTTTATTCTTTGGCTAGTGTAACCTTAGAGCTGTTAAGGCCTAGAGGCTAACCATGTGATTAGATTAGCTAATTACACTATTTAGGCTAAGGATATTTTGGTCATTTTGTGACTTTTGAATTATTTAGAATTTTAATTAATTGTTGAATTTTAGATTATTTTAATAATATTTAAATTGATGTATTATGATTTTGGTCATTTTTCATATTTTAATATTTTGGGAATTTTTATATTTCAATATTAATTTTACGAAATTTGTTTAGTCGGGTTTGAGTTTCGTTTCGTTCCGACTTGTGTTAGTGACCCGGGTAGCTTAGATTCTAAACGGGACCCCAAGATTAGTTAGTCATGGCCCACAAACTCCACTAATTAAGTTAGTAAGTTTAGACTAATCTCACTTGTTAGATTGAAGTCAGAGGCTTAAATTTAACCCTTTTGATCCCAAACTTGAACCTAACTTAAAATTAACTAAGAGGACTAGTTGAGGACTTAATGGGCTTTTCCCAAGGCCCAATAGGGTTTAATGGCAGCCACTATAGGTAGGTTAGCCCCCCTTCCTTTCATTTCATTCCATCTTGCCACTTTTTCTTCACAAAGTGTTCTTTTCCAAATTAGAGAGCTTCCATCTTTGATTTGATCTCCAAATCTCTTCATCCCTCCACCAAAACTTCCATTCAACCTTCTCATCCTACCAAGGGAGGGTGCTAGCAAAGATTTGGAGCAAAGTGCAAGGAGGAGTGTCCATTTTGGAAGGATCTTCATATCGGAGCCGTGTCCTTGAGAGTATCATTGGGATCCCACTCCCAATAGGTAAAACCAACCCTTTAAATTAGTTTTCTATGTATATTAGTTAGTTTTGAATCCATAAGATCCACCCCCATGCATGTACCCCCTTTAGATTCAATTTTGAGGCGATTTGGATCTCTCTTGAGGATTTTAGATATGTGTTTTGTGTCCTACTTGATAGATCCCAAATTAGGACACCCCATGTTTTTGGTTTATTGCCTAATAGGATTAATTGTGTTTTAAATTCAGTTTTAGAATGGTTAGAGAGTGGATTGATCTTAGTTAGGATGGTTAGAATGAGTTTCATTTGGATACCTATGTTGGTATCCAAGTATCTTGGCCTACATGTGTTTCTTTTGTCCAAAATAACCCAAATTTGTCACAATATTCATCCACGTTTTTAGTAACCTTAGCAACTTAGAAATGCCATAACTTTTAGCTCAGAACTCCGATTAATCTTCTATTTTTTTAAACGAACCGTATCGAAGTTAGCTTTCCAAATATATATTTTAATAAGCCAAAATCGTTCTAGAACTTTCTGTAAAACTATTTGAGTGTCAGCTGTTCGAAAGACAAACGCATTTTGGTGTTTTCGCGATTCCGGGAGCTTCCGGACACGAAAATGCGATCCGTTTGAAGTTTCGAAAAGCTAATACGAAGGGCTACGACATACTTTAATCTTAGAATTTAGTGAAGTCCCAATTGGTACAATATTAATTTTAAGTAGAAGAGTGAATATACGACATAAGCATTTTGTGTAACCTATGAGCCTAGGTAGTATAGATATTAAGTGAATGTAGGTATCATAGGTTGTCGAGTATATATATGATATAGTACATATATATATATTATTGTTAGGTAATATTTGTTAGTATGAGTGTTAGTTAGATAGTAGAGGTTAGTATTTTGTTAGATAATGATATGTTAGTAGGTTATGTTAGTTCTAGATATTGGTATGTTAGCAAGTTAGTCTTTATAGGTTTTATGTTAGATATTAGTTAAAATGTTATGTTAGTACATTAGATAGTTAGTTAATTAGATAATTGAGGGGTATCTTGGTATCTCATGATACCAAGTTAGTATCTTAAGGTAAATATGAATTACCTTTACCTTCAAGGTAAATGATTAGTTTACCTTATGACCAAGGTATAATATCAAGGTACCAAGGTAAGGTATCAAGATATCAAGGTAAGATTAGGTTTTCCCAAGTTAAGGTATTAGATTCCAACCAAGGTATTGATGTTGGGATGCCGATATGACCAAGGTTGATATGGTATCCTAGTGTTAGTGTATTAGTGTCTAAGTATTTGAGTTTGAGTAGGTGATGTTAGATTGTGGAAGGATTATATAGATAGGTATATATATTTTTGGGTTATATAGTATCTATATATATTATGAGAGTATATAGATATAAGTTATGGTTCATAGTGAGGATATGTATATACTTGATAAATGATAACTATATGTATGTGTTAGGGTGGTACTATATGGGTAAGGATATATGTGGCATGTATATATATTAATATATCCTAAGTATCATAGATGTTGACCACTAATCTAAGTTTGACCAAAAACCTAGAAGCTTAACATTGACTCCTAGTTTGACCTAATATATGATACCTATATGTATGTGTTAGGGTGGTACTATATGGGTAAGGATATATGTGGTATGTATATATATTAATATATCCCAAGTATCATAGATGTTGACCACTAATCTAAGTTTGACCAAAACCCTAGAAGCTTAACCTTGACTCCTAGTTTGACCCAAGGTGGACCAGAGTTGACTCAGAGTTGACCAAGAGTTGACTTGACCTAGATTGACTTAGAAACATGTAGATTATATTGTAAGTTTCTATCATTACAAATTGAACTCTTTATAACATGTGTTGCTCTAATTAGGACTCTGTGACATCAGTTCAGACATCTATTCATATCAGTCATTCAGGGTATCAGACGAGTACACTCTCTGATAGTTCTCTTTATTTGATATATCCTGTGATGCATGTTATACTGGTGTTCTATCTTGATTCTGATACGATAGACTCACGGATTGGTATTTTATGGATTCCTTGACTAGAGATACGTGGTTTCATGCCTATCTTGAATAATGTAATCATGACTAATGCATCCATCGTGACTAATGAAATACGTGTCGAAGAACCTGGTTTCCATGTGTACTAGTCGGGCGGGAGAATACCTAGGAGACATATGAACATACTCATTCTATCCCAATGATCTTACGTGAATAATAGCAGCCGCAAACGTACGTGTATGGCTGCCGGATATCCCTTTTTAGCCGTACACATGTCAAACTTGGTACAAATTACTGGTCTTAACACAGTTTGTCTGAGTTGTCTACAACATATCTTGCATGACAGGTTTACCATTATTACATATCTGCCTGTTCCCATATGATCTTTATACACTTATCTTTTCATTATACATTATCTCTATAACCTTATCGTCAAGAATTTTATTATTATTACATACTCATAGCGCTTATCAATTATTTTGAACTGTTAGAGGTGATGTGCTCGTTCCATCCTGACTGGATATGTTGACAAAATATTACAGATGATACAGATTATTGTCCCCACTTTCTATGAGGCCTATGAGGGTGGCACACGGGAGCCAGAGGAGGATCTAGTCCAGTAGAGTGTGCTTAGTTATAGCTTAGTACTTTATAGCTTTCAGTTTGTATCAGATTATTCCGATTGTTGGTTGAGACTTATTTATATTCATGACTTGTATTTATTTGTGTTGGACATCTACTTTGTGTGGTGTAATAACTCTATTCATATTCAGTTTCTTTTTTTTATCTGATTCCATATCGTGCTCTATCTTCTTTAGACTTGTGATTGAGATTATCTAGTAGAGATGTTATATTATACCTTCGTACGGAGATGACAGGTTTATATATCTTGTTGTTAGATGTTAGATATTATAGATGACCTATACAACGTTTTACCGTCGACACTGCGGCGTAGGCTGGAAGTACCCACATTCTCGTACCCCTAAACAGGCCGCGGGTCGTGACAACCACCCCCGTATCTCCGTCCACCACCGCGAGCAGCACTTCACCATTCCACCCCGACCAACTCTGGTCGTCTCCCTGTCGACCAACTCTACCACTTCAATCTCGACCATCCACTCCTCCCCCGATCATCACAGCACCACCCCACCATTGTCATAACAACCGCCTCCATCGTATAGGAACCCTAGAGGGGGTGAAAAGGGTCAAGCTAACTAATTGAGCACTTAGCACAAGCTAATGGGCAATTTAAAAATATAAGTGCAATAGAAGAAGCAAAACAATATTGACACCTGATGTATCCTGGTATTGTCACGACCCGCACCCAGTTTTCGGACGCGAGCTCGTGAGCAAGCCAGCTACGTATCGAGCGGACTCCAGCCCGACTCGAGTACATATAAGCTGTCAAGGTCATGGTATCATGGCTAATATGGTAATCTACAGTGTATCTCAATCCACAAGAATATATAGGACAAGAATGAACAATTATGGGTCATGGTCTGCAGCCTATTAGCATATTGTCCGATTAGACTCCAAGAATGATATGAGTCTATAAAATAAGCAGAATATATCCTGGTATAGAATATAAAGCACGAAAGGATAATAAGAAAATATCACAAAAAAATACCTATATCTCTGCAGGTGTAATCACTACCATCATGATCCGCTAACCAACTCCACGCAATCAGCTACCTGAAGAGATCATCAGGTCCTCAGGGGACATAGCAAGATACATAAAAATATGCCTATCTAATAGTTTAATCATGCAATAATATAAATAGGGTATAAACAGGAACTAGACATGAGACTGACATGTGGCTAATGACAGGTAACTTTGAAGTGGAATACAAGAACAACTACGCGTAACTGAACTGCTGGATGAACAAGCGAACACAAGATCAATGGAATACCAAACCCTCGCCCCGAATATGAACTTGCAGGTCAGTTTCAAGACAAGTCACCCTCGCCCCGTGTGTGGACTCGCAGGTGCAAATGGACAACCCTCGCCCAGTGTATGGACTCGCAGGTTGTGGAAACGATACAGGAATAACAGTTCAATCACACATACTTGTAGACACGACTCAGTCAAGATACATGTGATGATACGGTACAACTCAGTCATGACACAGGTAAGGACTACTCTAGCATGAACCATAATGTGAATCAAGCCTAGTGTAACTACGCTATCAAGTCATGAAATACTGATATACAAGCAAGACAATAAACTGGTAAACATAGTATGTAGAAAACATATGAATCCAAATCTACTAGAGTAACTAAATGATAACATAATAAAACAGAAGAACTATAAGCATGAAAATGAACTGTAGAGGGAGGCAAGGTATCTTGCCTGGAGATTGCACGCAGATCCATCGAAATATAGTCAACTGCTAAGCCATAAAGTCCAAATCATCACAACTGTCTCCGAAAGATAAAATAAATATTATCAATGTTCTCAGAATAGTCAAATTAGCTAGGATTGCCCGTCCTTAAGTCCAATTCTGGACACAGGGGCAAAACAGTAATTTTGGGTCAAAACGGTGTTCGCCGTTGGACCCGCTTTGCACCAAAAAACGTGCCAGAGTAAATGGTCTCTAAAGTCATCAAACTACATGTCTACGAATTTGTTTTGATGATACGAACCCAATGGTATGTCCAGTTTTGGATTCCGGCAGGCCGTGCACAAAAATCGCCCGTTGAATCAGATCGTGGGGCCCACAAAACGGCGATCCGATCAGCTGTATCAGAATTGGACCAAATTTGGCATACAGGACCAGAAAAATAATATGGTCTTATTGGCGCAAGTTTCGTCTCGATCTGACGAACGTGCATAAAGTAATTAGAAAATTTACACAGAGGCCGATATGGTAAATTTTGATGGATACGCATCAAATTCGTCGCGCACACGTGACCAATTTGAATTCCGTCAAAGTCCACACATCCGCGAAGTTGTTACGCACCTTTCGATGCTTTCGGTTCGAGACCACGTCGCCCGGATTGGCGGGACGCACGTCGTATCGAGGGTTTTTTTAGTTTTTAAAACAGGTTTTTCATGAACTTTACGATCAAAACTTTTTTCTTATAACAAACGATAAATTAAACTAACAGAAGGGTTTTAAAGCCCTAAATGTGGTCTGTAATTTCTATTCAGCAAGTTACCAAAGACTACTGCTAGATTAATCAGAATTTATCTCTGATCTTGGGGATTTGGGCTGCTCGATCCCCTGTTTATAAACAGGTTTTTGACATTTTTGGCGTCGTTTTGCCGACAACCTAAGGCATCTAGATATGACGTAATGGAAGCAATCTAAAGTGGTATATATAGGCTACATACCCGAGAAAAGAGATCAGAAAATGATCGAGTGCGCGTCATAAAAACTCGCGTCGAAGTCGTCCCCGTGGCTGCAACAGCTGCTGTCCTCGTCCGCGCTAGTGCGCGCTGTCCGCGCGGACTTGGCCGACCGATGGCGGCGTACGACGGTGGCGGGCAGGGTGGCGCACACGCGCGCAGAAGAGGGGCACGGCTAGGGCTTAGGGTTTTAGTTCTCGCGTGTTTTCTCTCGATCTCGGTCGAGTTTATACTCTGTTGTTACACAGAGCGGATGGGGGGGGAGTCGGGCCTGGCTCCCTTGCTGGGCTCGGGCTGGTTGGTTGCTCGGGTTGGGCCTGTTTTGTGGGTTTTATTTCTTGTTTTCCTTTCTTTTTCTTTTTCTTATATATATATATATATATATATATATATATATATATATATATATACACATACACATATACATATTATTTATTTATACACACGTATATAAATATTTACACAAAATATATGTCCCTATATATGTATATACTAGTCATAACCCGTGCACATAGGACATGGTTCATTTAAGGTATTCCCCCTCAAAATCTTGGACCCCCAAATTTAAACGAACAATAATAATTATGAGGCCCCCATCAAAATATTAAATCCCAACCACTGCTGGATGTGAATTTTCTTTGGATTTCACATAAAACCCCACTCTCAATAATGCTCATCCACAGCCATTATGAGTGCAAACCCCACTCTTTGGATTCCCCATAAAACTCCACTCTCAATAATGCTCATTCCCTATAAAACCCCACTCTCAATAATGTTCATCCACAACCATTATGAGTGCAAACCCCACTCTTTGGATTTTCCATAAAACCCCACAACCGTTGATTCACCAAGATTAAATCCCAACCACTCTTTATCTTGGCACAGTCAGCCCTAGGATTCAAAAACCTTTGTGTTTTGTATAATAGATATAGATATATATATATATATATATATATATATATATTTTTTTTTTATATATATATATATATATATATATATATATATATATATTATTTTGTGTATATATATATATATATATATATATATATATATATATATATATATATATATATATATATATATATATTATATATATACACAAAATAATATATATATATATATATATATATATATATATATATATATATATATATATATATATATATATATATATATATAATAAAAAAAAAATATATATATATATACATATATATATATATATATATATATATATATATATATATATAAAAAAATATATATATATATATATATATATATATATATATATATATATATATATATATATATACATATATATATATATATATATAAATATATATATATTTACACAAAATAATATATATATATATATATATATATATATATATATATATATATATATATATATATATATATATATATATATATATATATTATTTTGTGTAAATATATATATATATATATATATATATATATATATATATATATATATATATATATATATATATATATATTTATCTGTAACTTCTCAATGAAAGAAATATCATAAAATATATCTACATGAACGTCTTTGAGCACACTACTCAACCACATGGGTTTGGGTCCAGTTCGGGCTGAGTCTAGACTAAATTGGCACAACCGGGTCGTCTAAAAGTCAATATATTAAATAATATATAATTAAATGATTTAAAAGGGTCAAGTCATAACTTGGCCTGGTTTTTCTAGTTCGGACATCCCTATGGCTAGGTTTCCCCTGGCATGGCTAGTACACTAGTCAAGGCACACTGCTACATCTCCCGTGCCACAATTTCTAGTCGTGTTGTGCTCCATAACTTCCACAAATATATATATATATATATATATATATATATATATATATATATATATATATATATATATATATATATATATATGTAACTTCTCAATGAACCTAATAATAACATAATTTCTAAAGTAGGTCTTCACATAAAATTGTGTACACAAAATAATATTTATTTACTTATAGAAGGTAGCTGCTAATAGGCAATAAAGAAATATCATAAAATATATCTACATGAACGTCTTTGAGCACACTACTCAACCACATGGGTTTGGGTCCAGTTCGGGCTGAGTCCAGACTAAATTGGCACAACCGGGTCGTCTAAAAGTCAATATATTAAATAATATATAATTAAATGATTTAAAAGGGTCAAGTCATAACTTAGCCTGGTTTTTCTAGTTCGGACATCCCTATGGCTAGGTTTTCCCTGGCATGGCTAGTACACTAGTCAAGGCACACTGCTACATCTTCCGAGCCACAATTTCTAGTCGTTTTGTGCTCCATAACTTCCACAAAGACTTAAGTCTTCCACCGTAATAATTAACTAATTAATTATTTATAAAATTCTAAAATCATATTTAAATCAAATAAATAATATAAAAATATTTCCAAAAAATTTCGGGAAGGGGAGCTACAAATCTACCCACCTTAAAAATAATTTTGTCTTCAAAATTCTAATTTATGCTATTACTTAAAATTCAAAGTCTACTATTACCATGATCTCCTCAAATTTAATTTCTCAAAACTATTCTATAACCTTCTCTAGCTATTTTATATCTCTGAATACTTGAGGACTTCTACCCACCTTTGGTCACACTACTCCTCAAAACACGATCACTAAAGTCTTATGATCTTCTAACTAGTTGCTAACAATTCTACCGACATATATCTAGGCATATGACAACTATAACCCTTTATATCTATAAATAATCAAAACTCAATAATCATGCAATATTATACTATAATTTAAGAATTTTTAATGAATTCTAGACAGCATGATCATTCGTTACCCCGGAATAGGAAGGGACGAGAATCAATGGTACAAGAAGGCATGGAAGAATAATCGAGAACTGTCACTACCACATTTTTGACTTGAGGGTATTTTGGTCATTTTGACTTTTTTTTGGTGATTTTGAATTTTTTTATTATTTAAATATGTGCTAATTATTGGTTTGAGGCTTGACCTAGAAACTTAGCCTAATCTAGATTAGCCTTGAATGATTAGGTTAACTAGTCATGAGATAATTACTAATATCTAGATATTATAGGCGGATATTTTACTCTAAGATATTTATGGAAAGTTAGCCTATGATATTTGAACCAATGGGAGTGCCTAGAATTTGTTGGACAAACCTTAGCCACTCATCAAGACCTAAAACCTAGTCCTAAATAAATCTATGGCAGCCATTAAACACCCCCTCCCCCTTCCTATAAAACGATCCTATTAAAAACCTTAGCCTCTCTTTACAACCCTTTAGAACCCTAATAGTTTCTTCTCAATTTTCCTTCCCTAATATCCAAATCAAGCCCAAATTGATTCAAATCAATTGCAACATCACCCTCTACAGTAGTGGAGGCTAGTTGGGGCTTGCTAGCTAGGGTTTGAAGTGCTTGGGTGAATTGAAGTTCAAGAAGAACCCTCAACCTCACATCCTTTTTCATTGAGATTCAATCTCAATAGGTAAATCCCATGAAACCCTAGTAAATTATGTTTTAATTCCATAGATGCATGCATATAGGTATACCCTAGCTGTAGGAATGGTTTGGTACTAGTTAGTGTCCATTTCGTGTCCGTATCGGACACGTATCAAGGGTTTTAAGAATGTGTTCGACGAAATGCCTGTGAGAATAAAATGTTTTTAATTTCAAAAACTAATTGAAAGGAAATTTAGGTCTTGAATTGTAGATCAGGAATCCTGAGGACTGAGTCGAAGATTTGGTGTCCTCGTGTCCAAAACGGACACGCACACACACGTGCAGACACGGTATCAATGCCCTGCTGCCACGCGTGTAGTGCTCACTACACAGACGATTAGGAACCACCAAATTTGGTGTGGGACTTGGGGCAGTGACTGACAAGTCACTTTATAAGTTTCAGGACTCCTAGTGTCGTATCGGACACGAAATTTGACTCACACCGATCCAGTACTAAACTGTACGCACGAATTATTCCCACTGATTTGTGCCTCGTGTCGCGCGAACACGTGCCGATAGACTCTCGTATCATGTCGAATGTGTAGCCCTATGCCTGGGCTACACGTGGGTGTGAGCACGAGAAGCCTTATGGCTTGTGTCGTACCCACGAGAGCTTGACATCGCTGCACGAGCCTGTGCATGACACTGTGCACTGAGCAGTGTACTCGTGTGTGTTCGAGTGTGCTGGACACTTCGTGTCCACTCTAGTAGACACGAGTGATACCCCTTAGACCCAGGACACATGGATATCACACTTGTACACCTGTTGTGAATTTAAATGATTTAAATTGAGTTTCGAATGGATATAATTTTATTTATCAATGTTCTTAAAATCAATTAGGTTTCTTTATGAACTGTCAGATTTCAGAACCATTTCCATGATGATTCGATTGTTAAATTAGTTTAGAAACTATATTGTATATATAGGTATGTCTGTTTGTTAAATTCAATGATTTATTTTGGGTTTTGAGATGGAGAAGTTTATGTATCAGTGTTTGCCCATTTGAGTTTTGATATGTGGTCAGTAGTGTAAATGCCTGAGATTTCCTGAGAAAGAATGGAATGTTGATGTCCCTATTAATTAAGGTTTGTTAACTATGGTTAAGTTTAAACCTGTGTATGCCTAGAAAATTTTTGAGAAATGTGAAATGATATATTAAACTGTATAGGAATTCGAAATATGGGAATTCCCCATTTTTCTGATACTGCCATGTATCAGTGTTAGGTTTCATTGTTTCTTTCCTAATTCGATTGCCTTAATAATTAATATCATGTATATTGTTAATAGGTTTAAATGTTTGTACATAACTGAGAATAGGGATGAACTGTTTCACAGGAAATCTGAGTACACAAATCTGAGATTTCATGGTGATGTTGAACTCAAGAACTGAGTTCATGAACCTAAGTTTTAGTGTAGGTTTAAATGATTGGTTTCCCCTTTCCCTTTTAACTGAGTTCATGCGATGTTTAAACTTGATATTAGTTAGGTTTTAACTTGAATTGAATTTGATTCACTGTCAAATTAAACTAGGCTCTGAATCGGGCAAAACCTGAGGAAACCTGAGTGTTCATATGAAGGTGGGGTTTTGAGTTTTGTTATCAAATGTTTAACTGAGAGTTAAGGTTTAAGTTTGAAACTGAAGTGAATTTGAATTACTGTAAAACCTGTCATTGAATTACAATGTAATGAAATCTTGAGTACCACATATAAGGGTTCACACATACCTGTCTTATTTTCCTGCCACACTGTATACTTAAACACACACATTGTATACAAATTCCTGCACTGTATATACATATACATTCCTGTGTTTCTTTTCAACCTGAGATTATATCCCTGAACACACAATACCTGTCCCCCTTAACATGTGGTATAGATGAACACTCATC
Organism: Iris pallida; assembly: GCA_029216955.1. Classification (NCBI taxonomy): domain Eukaryota; kingdom Viridiplantae; phylum Streptophyta; class Magnoliopsida; order Asparagales; family Iridaceae; genus Iris; species Iris pallida. Next base: position 42,106,706 of record JANAVB010014796.1, read on the forward strand.
CACACAAATATGAGGTTTTTGTGTATTAATTGGGTTTCTCTCTCTCACTGTTATCTTGTGCAGTCCTCACATTCTAGTCACTTAGTTCTAATTCCTATTACACCTATACTCTATGACACTTAAAAACACACATGGCCACCTATCTAGACTAATGTCTTGTCTCATTGAACCTAATGACACACTCTCACATCTCATAAATTTCCACACACATATATTACACTTTCTAAAATTCCTTCTTTCCATTTTAATATATGTTGTATAGGTATGTGTACATGTATCTAGTTTCCTACATAGCTATAAGTTATATTGAATGTGTATGATTCCTATATGTAATATAATGTGAAATAGATATTACTATTGGTATACATATTATATGTGTATATAGATATATAGTGTATTGGCCTATATGTGATATGGCCTATAACCTAGGTACATAGTCTGTGGTAGCCTTGTGTGGTCTTGTGTATATGAAATATACACATGTGTAGAGTCCTATAGACTAGTGTCTGGTGTATACTAGCTGGGTTAGACTAGTTAAGCCTAGTTAGACTTGCTAGACCTAGGTTTGACTTCTTGGTTGACCAAGAGTTGACTTTGAACTAGTTTGACCTGGACTCATGTAGAATGCATAGTAGAGCTTCATTTTATCATTTTAGACATGTTGTGACTTGTACTGTTCTGATTAGGAGCCAGACACCACTCCTCAGGCAGTGTTTCACTCAGACGTTCAGGATATCAGGCGAGTACATTCTTTTACCGTTTCATACTTGCTAGAACTTATATTCCTGCTCTAGATTTACTTTACTTGTATGCTGACACGTCGGTAACACGGATTGGTACTATATGGATCCCTTCATGAGATGTTATCCCCCTCAGGAGCATCAGGTACTTCATGTCTGTGTGTTTCACTTACATCATGTATCATCATGCTTCACTATTCATGCTCGCTCTGTATTCATGTACTCTCATGTTCGTAGAATCCCCCATGAATCAATTTCACGTGTGCTCTCATCACGAAGACAGTGAAATCTTGAACCTTAACGTAACATGTCTGGATCCTTGTGTATTGGTTGGGGCTGGGGGAGTAGAAATAGCATGTGAATAATTCTAAATAATATAATCTTGAACCACCTCTTATGAATCACCTCTACCTGTTCACATGTCTAGCTTGTACTCTGATTCACTAGTCACTATAGTTCTCTACCTGTAGTAGATATTTCCATTACAGTTATCTTTTTTACTTCATGTACTTTCCTTCAGTTATTCATATATCGTACTCTATTGCATGTTTATTATCTTCTGACATGATATAAACTATGTGAGATGTACTGTGCTCGCTCCTGTCCTGACTGGACCTGTTGAAATTATTACAGAGGATGAGGAGGAGGCTGGTGTGGAAACCTATTACGGTGCTACCTTAGATGAGTGCCTGGACCTGGACCAGCAGCAGGTCCCACTAGCTGTGGATGACACAACCTTAGACTAGGATGTTTTATTTACAGTATTCTATGGATGATTGTACTTATTGGTACTTGGGTTCTGGGATTTTGTATTATCTTAAACACTTAGACTCTCTGATGTACTTGGGATTTCTATTTTCATTTCAGCAGTTCTTTTATCTATCTATCTGCTATCTTATCATCTGTCTTAGTTGTGATTGAGTTACTTCTGCTATGTCACCCCCATTCGGGGAGTATAAACTATTCAAGTTTTATATTGTTAGATGTTGTGACCTAGGACAGCGTTCTACCGCCGACACTGCGGTGTAGGCTGGACGTACCCATGTCTCGTGCCCTAACTCTAGGGTACGGGTCGTGACACATTTTTAGTGGTGGCCCATGCAGGTCTAGATTAGAAGTGTAGTGGTATTCGAACTAGAATATCACTGCAGCCTGCAGTAGAATTAGGAAAATTTTTGAAGATACTCGATCACATTAGAAAAAATTCTTTTATTGCCATCTAAATCCTTATTTCAGTTGATCCTTTGAATTTTAATTGTTCGCCTTTGCTATATCGCTTCTTTCTCAGAAATTGATACTCTTGTTTGTCTATCTTCAGGATGGTAGAGACTCGATCGCAGCGTACCATTCATGAGGATGCTATGGAGGGGACTGCTACCTTCCAGCCAGTACAGCGGAGCCAGGGGACTGTAGCTCCTGCCACCTCTGCTCGTATTGAGATCCAGGCAGCAGCAGCAGGGGGTATGTTTCCACCGTCTCGGAGGCAGGACCCAGTCATCCCAGAGGATCCTTTCCAGCAGCCACCTGTAGGAACAGTGGACGCAGTGCAGCTGCTAGCCTTCTTTCGACAGTATATGGAGGGTCAGCAGACCCAGCAGCAGAGGCACACGGCAGAGCTCAGCAGAGGTATTAAGCTGGCAGTGACGACAGTAGAGAGAGTCGTGGCTCAGCCAGCAGCAGTCCAGCAGCCGCACCAGCCACGAGAGAAGGGCATCCAGGACTTCCAGAAGATGCACCCGAGAGACTTCCGAGGGACAGAGGGGATCCTGTATGCCGATGAGTGGATCGAGCATATGGAGGAGATCTTCAGGCTGGCTGAGATTCCGACGAGGCTCCAGATAGAGGCAACGGCCAGTATGATACAGGATCTGGCCCGTATATGGTACTAGACCGACCCGAGGGTCGGCACTGCAGGACAGACTTGGGCAGCATTCAAGAAGCTGTTCAAGGAGAAGTTTTTTCTAGACGCAGCACTGGGATCCCTCGAGACCCAGTTCGAGGCCCTGGTCTAGGGGAGCCAGTTCATGGAGGAGTATGCAGGAGAGTTCTGCTGCCTGAGCAGATTTATGGAGGACCTATCGGAGACGACGAAGGCCCGGAGGTTCTGAAAGGGCTTGGTAAAGGAGGTCAAGTCCTACACCAAGAATGCCCGCAGCGCTACATTTGAGGAGATCCTGGTGGATGCACTAGCTGCAGAGGATGATCTTGAGCTTAGGCTCAAGAGGGGGCGAGACTCCCAGGGAGGCAGCAGTAGCGGAGGACCGGCCAAGAGGCCGCACTTTCAGCAGCAGCACCACCAGCAGCAGAGGTTCCAGCCGCAGCAGTTTCAGCAGCCGAGGCATCAGCCAGTGCAGCATCAGCATTTGAGGGTACAGCAGCCGACACCGAGACAACAGTCCACCAGTTGTCCCTACTGCAAGAAGCCAGGGCATGGGTGGACTGAGTGTAGGAGGAGACTGGGGAAGTATCTTCTTTACGGATCGTCAGAGCATCAGATGAAGGACTGTTCCTTCTCTGCAGGCAGAGCAGCTCAGGGAGCCGGAGCCAAGGCTCCAGTAGGCCAGCCGAGGGGACCAGCCCTGCAGACACAACAACAGAGGTTTTACCAGCACCAGCAGCAGGCCAGGGGAGGCCAGCCGGGACGAGCTTTCGCCATAGCAGCTGAGGATACAGAGGCGATAGGAGAGCTGATCGCAGGTTCGGTTCTTCTTGACTCCAGTCCAGCTTTTGCATTATTCGATTCCGGTGCTTCGTATAGTTTCGTATCAGTATCTTTTGCGATTAGATACGGTATCATAGCTGAATCGTTGCCTAGGACTTAGAAGATCACGACCGGGGGTGGCATTATCCTCGTACGTGATGTTTGTAAGGGTCGGAGAGTTGTTTTGGGAGGCCGCAAGTTGGAGGTGAGCTTGCTCGTAATGCCATTGCCGAACTATGATATAGTACTAGGCATGGATTGGTTGAGCAGGTACCACGCCAGCATTGATTACAGAGGGGGTAGAGTTTTCTTCAGGGCACCGGGGGAGCCAGAGTTCGAGTACTCCAGACGCCAGGCGGAGCAGAGCAGCGGAGTTTTCTGCGGAGTCTCGGTTGAGAAGCAGACGATTCCACACCCCTTGATAGTAGAGTATATGGATGTTTTCCCAGAGGAGTTGCCGGGATTGCCACCAGACAGAGACATAGAGTTCTCGATAGACTTGGTTCCAGGAGCGGAGCCCATCTTTCAGCATGTCTATCGGGTAAACAACAGTGAGCTGGTGGAACAGAAAAAGCAAGTGGATGAGCTGCAGGACAAGGGCTTCATCCGCTCGAGTTCGTCGCCATAGGGTGCACCAGTGTTGTTTGTGCCGAAGAAGGATGGGTCAGTACGGATGTGTATTGACTACAGGGCACTCAACAACCTCACGATCAAGAATAGATATCCACTGCCGCGGATCGATGATCTTTTTGATCAGTTGAGCGGACCTCGGGTATTTTCCAAGATTGATCTGAGGTCGGGATATCACCAGGTGAAGGTGAAGGGGGATGATGTTCCCAAGACCGCTTTTATGATACGGTACGGGCAGTTTGAGTTTTTGGTTATGCCGTTTGGGCTAACCAATGCACCAGCAGTGTTTATGAACCTTATGAATAAGGTGTTCCACCAGTATCTGGATCAGTTTGTGGTAGTGTTCATAGACGACATCTTGATATATTCCAAGACTGAGGAGGAGCACGAGGAGCATCTGCGGATAGTGCTGGAGATTCTCCGGAGGGAGCAGCTTTATGGAAAACTCTCCAAGTGTGAGTTTTTCTTGGACCGGGTGGACTTCTTGGGGCACGTTGTGACTGGAGATGGTATCTCAGTTGACCCCAAGAAGATTGTAGCAGTTGAGACATGGGCAGCGCCGACTTTAGTTGCAGAGATCAGGAGCTTCCTGGGGCTGGCAGGATATTATCGGAGATTTGTGCAGGATTTCTCCCGAGTTGCAGAGCCGTTGACGCGGTTGACCCGGAAGGATGCTGAGTATGTTTGGTCAGAGGAGTGTCAGGCACCTTTTGATGCGTTGAAGAAGCGGCTTACGACAGCTCCGATTCTGACATTGCCTTCAGGATCAGGTGGTTTCACTATTTATAGTAACGCTTCAGGAAAGGGGCTGGGTTGCGTCTTGCAGCAGCATGGGAAGGTGATTGCCTATGCTTCCAGGCAATTACGTCCCCATAAGAAAAACTACCCTACCTACGACCTGGAGCTGGCAGCGGTGATTTTTGCTTTAAAGTTGTGGAAGCATTATCTGTATGGGGAGAGGGTGGAGATCTTTACAGATCACAAGAGCTTAAAGTATGTGTTCACTCAGAAGAAGTTGAACATGAGGCAGCACAGATGGTTGGAGTTGATGAAGGACTTCGACATTGCACTGCAGTATCATCCAGGGAAGGCCAACGTGGTTGCCGATGCCTTGAGTAGGTATCCGACAGCCATGTGTTTGACCATGGATCGGCATTTGCTTGCAGACTTGGAGAGCCTTAGGATTGAGGTGATCGTGCCCGGAGTACAGATGCAGATGTGGGGCATGCAGATTCAGTCGGACTTGGTGGAGAGGATCAAGTTGGCACAGTTTGAGGACATTGCTCTGCGGTGTCTCCGAGAGCAGGTTCGAGCAGGATTGCTGGAGGGCAAGTTTTCTCTTGCAGATGATGGTGCCTTGAGGCACGGTTCCAGATTATGTGTGCCCAGCAGAGAGCTCAGGGAGCAGGTTATGCAGGAGGCCCACAGATCTCAGTACTCTATACACCCTGGTGCCAACAAGATGTACCGAGATCTGAGGGAGCATGTTTGGTGGTCCGGGATGAAGCGGGAGGTGGCTCGCTTCGTAGCTAGGTGCTTGATCTGTCAGCAGGTCAAGGCGGAGAGGCAGAGGCCCGGTGGATTATTTTAGCCGCTGCCCATTCCCGAGTGGAAATGGGAGCATATCACTATGGACTTCGTATCAGGATTGTCGCGTACGCCAGGAAGGAAAGACGCGGTTTGGGTCATCGTTGACAGGTTGACCAAATCGGCCCACTTCTTATCATTCAAGGTGGGTACGTCTACAGAGAGGCTTGCGGAGATGTATATGCGGCAGATAGTCAGGATTCACGGAGTTCCGGTCAGCATCGTCTCAGATCGGGATAGTCGCTTTACTTTCTATTTCTGGAGGAGTCTGCAGACTAGCTTGGGCACTCAGCTCATGTTTAGTACCGCATACCACCCCCAGACGGACGGACAGTCAGAGAGGACTATTCAGACACTTGAGGATATGCTGCGGACATGCGTCTTAGACTTTGGAGGCTCCTGGAAGGATTATCTTCATTTGGTGGAGTTTGCTTACAACAACAGCTTCCAGGCTGTCACGTCCCGCTCCCGTAGGAGCGATCGTCCTCGCTAAGGCGTGATGCCGCACGAGCCTAGATTGTGCTCGTACAAGACGGGTTCCATAACGGCCGATTTAAGTGGCTGCGACGGGGTCGTCACACAGAAGTCCCATGCAGAGACGTTGAACATAGCAGCAAAAATTTAGAACAAACACAAGTAATTCAAAAGAAGCTCTTTATTGATATTGAAACAACGGTTACACTGGGGGCGCACGGCCAATATTATAATCACTCAAGCCCACTCTTTACAAGTTCACTCAGCTCTCTCTCATCTCTCAATTACAAATCTTGATCCAGCAGAAGCTTCGAAAGGCGATGTCCATACATTATGTCCCGTATAAGTCTTTTCTCCATGCGGGCGCACGCTTCGAATTGCCAAGGAACTCCGTACCTTGATGCATCCAAGCGAGCTCCGCGCCATGAGCTTCTACCTGTGCCTGCACATGAAAACTATGTGGGTATCAGTACTCAACTGTACTGGTGGAATGAGCTCCTCGCCTACCCATACAAAACCCGCACGTTTTATTTACTTTGTGCAACAGTCCCTTTTTATCAATTGTCTTTCTAGTCTTGCCTTAGGATCAGTTTTATGACCGACGCCTTGCCTATTTCGTGTCTTTAGACCATCTCGTGCTTGCAATGACAATATTAACTCATACCTTGCCTCAAGACCTTTCTCGTGCCAATAACGTTAACCTATCGAGTCGTGTTTGCCTTACGGCTTAAAATCAGAGACGCAACTACGCGATGAAGCTCCATTTTCTGTGTGACCGTACTACAAATCCTTGCTGAGGCCGTGCCTCACAATTCAGTAAGACTTAACCATATCGCCGCCCCGCGGCCCTTGCCGCCTAGCGGCCCTTGCTACTTTGACCACCAACTGACCCAATCAAGACTTGTCAATGTTAGTGTCGCTCAACCAACTTTGCCTTGCGGCGGTTTCTCGACTTAAACTCAAACAACTCAACCAACTTAAGCAACTTATATGCCGACAACTCAAGACTTGACGCCACATCTCGTGCCGAAGCACGACGCCTATGTTGAAACCCAATCTTAGGCCCAAACTTTGTGTTCTAACTGTACACACCTTCAACTCAACTAAATCCAAAGGCATACACGCGGTTAGCCGCTATTTGCCGACAACTATATGAACTTGGTCACTAGCATCACAAGCTATACCTTGACGTATAGTTTTGTTAATCGGGATCCTTTCGACGTAAGTAGCTAGCCCCGTCGCAAGTCTCCGCTTAACCTGTGCCAAAACCTTACGCACGACTATACCCTGTTCCCTCCTAGGCCGAGTCGGCCCCTTGGCCAAGGGTTACCGCTCGAGGGTTCATCGCCCTTGTCGACAAGTTGAAAAATGACCATGCAAGACTCGACACAAACTGATGTCTCACACAGTCATTCCTCAACCAAAACCAAGACTTCTATCCTTGAGACCCCTCGACGACCCACGGTCGCGAGCATTCCTTTCCTTGAGACCCCTCGACGACCCACGGTCGCGAGCATTTCCTTCCTTGTTACCCTATCCTTTGGTTCAACTCATGAATGCCTATTTGATAGTCCTTTCTCAAAACTCACTTTGAATCAATTACGATCCTTGCCTTAAACACTAAGCCCGTGCATCGTGCCTTAAGCCAATCGTGCTCTGCGTAACACTCCTGCCCAAGTCGACGGGCCTTGAGATCGTGGGACTACTTAACTTGACAACCGCAGAATGAGCGGGACAGCACTTGGAATGACTTAGGTCGACCGACATGACTTTGCCTAACTTACTCAAGCCTACAACTTAACTCGAGGGACGAGCAAAGGCTATGCCAAGCCTTTCGCAGTGGAAGCGTGCATGCTTTATCAAGCATTTACACGGGCGACGCCTATGACTTAGGCTAACTCTTAGCTTTTGCACCGAAGACCAACTTTCTTTCTCCCAAGCCACGGGACGAAGGACCGAGTGTCATTTTCAAAGCACGTCGTGCACCAACTCTAAGCCGATCGTTGGACCTTTTTTCATGTTCTAACTCATTTTGACCCGTCGGGATTATTCCCTTAGCTATGTGGATTCGTCTATTTTATTATCAAGCCTATTGTGCAAGTTGAAAACACACGATTTATTATGTGAAGGCTAAGATGAGGCAAGTTCATCGAAACTATCCCACCTGAGCGAGCGGTCGCCTCGACCGAGCGATGTCTTCCAGCAGCCGTTGTAAGGCTAAGGCCGAACGCCGTCGGCGTTTCGATTCCTCCAATTGACTGAGCGGGACGGGGCACTACACAGGCCAGCATTGAGATGTCACCTTCTGAGGCTCTGTACGGACGTAGGTGTCGTACACCCTTATCTTGGGATGATGTTGGTGAGCGAGCTTTACTGGGGCCAGAGATGGTTGTTGACACAGTCGAGAAGGTGAAGCTCATCAGGGACAGACTTCGCGTGGCACAGGACAGACATTGACACTGGGCCGATAGCCACCGGAGGCCCTTGGAGTTTGAGTTAGAGTAGGATTAGATTAGGTTTGATTGTTTGTGTTTTATTGATCATGTTTATTTATCATAGTTAATTTGAGACCTTGCTTGTGTTTAGGTCGGAGACATGGTTTTTCTACGGATATCTCCGACACGTGGTACGATATGTTTTGGTGGAGGTGGAAAGCTTAGCCCGCGCTTTATCGGCCCTTTCATTATCAGCGGAAGAGTCGGCGACGTGGCTTACATGCTAGACTTGCCACCTGCACTTGTGGTGGTCCATAACGTATTCTACGTATCACAGTTGAGACGATACGTGGCTGACCCTAGCCATGTGCTTGATCATTCAAAGATTGAGGTCGGACCTACTCTTAGCTATCCAGAGCAGCCTGTGGAGATTTTGGATCGACGAGAGAAGGTATTGAGGAACCAGACGATACCTTTGGTTCGCGTCGCATGGAGGCATCATTCTCCAGGAGAGTCTACCTGGGAACGGGAGGATGAGATGCGCGAGTGATACCCTTATCTATTTGGACCCTGAGGTATGATTTTCTATCCTTCTCACTAGTTAGTTTCGCCTTTCAATTTTGAGGACAAAATTCTTTTAAGGAGGGTAGACTTGTCACTACCACATTTTTGACTTGAGGGTATTTTGGTCATTTTGACTTTTTTGGTGATTTTGAATTTTTTTATTATTTAAATATGTGCTAATTGATGGTTTGAGGCTTGACCTAGAAACTTAGCCTAATCTAGATTAGCCTTGAATGATTAGGTTAACTGGTCATGAGATAATTACTAATATCTAGATATTATAGGAGGATATTTTACTCTAAGATATTTATGGAAAGTTAGCCTATGACATTTGAACCAATGGGAGTGCCTAGAATTTGTTGGACAAACCTTAGCCACTCATCAAGACCTAAAACCTAGCCCTAAATAAATCTATGACAGCCATTAAACACCCCCTCCCCCTTCCTATAAAACAATCCTATTAAAAACCTTAGCCTCTCTTTACAACCCTTTAGAATCCTAATAGTTCCTTCTCAATTTTCCTTTCCTAATATCCAAATCAAGACCAAATTGATTCAAATCAATTGCAACATCACCCTCTACAGTAGTGGTGGCTAGTTGGGGCTTGCTAGCTAGGGTTTGAAGTGCTTGGGTGAATTGAAGTTCAAGAAGAACCCTCAACCTCACATCCTTTTTCATTGAGATTCAATCTCAATAGGTAAATCCCATGAAACCCTAGTAAATTATGTTTTAATTCCATAGATGCATGCATATAGGTATACCCTAGCTGTAGGAATGGTTTGGTACTAGTTAGTGTCCATTTCGTGTCCGTATCGGACACGTATCAAGGGTTTTAAGAATGTGTTCGACGAAATACCTGTAAGAATAAAATATTTTTAATTTCAAAAACTAATTGAAAGGAAATTTAGGTCTTGAATTGTAGATCAAGAATCCTGAGGACTGAGTCGAAGATTTATTGTCCTCGTGTCCAAAACGAACACGCACACACACGTACAGACACGGTATCAATGCCCTGCTGCCACGCGTGTAGTGCTCACTGCACAGACGATTAGGAACCACCAAAATTGGTGTGGGACTTGGGGCAGTGACTGATAAGTCACTTCTTAAGTTTCAGGACTCCTAGTGTCGTATCGGACACGGAATTTGACTCGCACCGATCCAGTACTGAACTGTACGCGCGAATTATTCCCACTGATTCGTGCCTCGTGTCGTGCGGACACGTGCCGATAGACTCTCGTGTCATGTCGAGTGTGTAGCCCTATGCCTGGGCTACACGTAGGTGTGAGCACGAGAAGCCTTATGGCTTGTGTCGTACCCACGAGAGCTCGACATTGCTGCACGAGCCTGTGCACGACACTGTGCACTGTGCAGTGTACTCGTGTGTGTTCGAGTGTGCTGGATACTTCGTGTCCACTCTGGTGGACACGAGTGATACCCCTTAGACCCAGGACACATGGATATCACACTTGTACACCTGTTGTGAATTTAAATGATTTAAATTTAGTTTCGAATGGATATAATTTCATTTATCAATGTTCTTAAAATCAATTGGGTTTCTTTATGAACTGTCAGATTTCAGAACCATTTCCATGATGATTCGATTGTTAAATTAGTTTAGAAACTATATTGTATATGTAGGTATGTTTGTTTGTTAAATTCAATGATTTATTTTGGGTTTTGAGATGGAGAAGTTTATGTATCAGTGTTAGCCCATTTGAGTTTTGATATGTGGTCAGTAGTGTAAATGCCTGAGATTTCCTGAGAAAGAATGGAATGTTGATGTCCCTATTAATTAAGGTTTGTTAACTATGGTTAAGTTTAAATCTGTGTATGCCTAGAAAATTTCTGAGAAATGTGAAATGATATATTAAACTGTATAGGAATTCGAAATATGGGAATTCCCCATTTTTCTGATACTGCCATGTATCAGTGTTAGGTTTCAATGTTTCTTTCCTAATTCGATTGCCTTAATAATTAATATCATGTATATTGTTAATAGGTTTAAATGTTTGTACATAACTGAGAATTGGGATGAACTGTTTCACAGGAAATCTGAGTACACAAATCTGAGATTTCATGGTGATGTTGAACTCAAGAACTGAGTTCATGAACCTGAGTTTTAGTGTAGGTTTAAATGATTGGTTTCCCCTTTCCCTTTTAACTGAGTTCATGCGATGTTTAAACTTGATATTAGTTAGGTTTTAACTTGAATTGAATTTGATTCACTGTCAAATTAAACTAGGCTCTGAATCGAGCAAAACCTGAGGAAACCTGAGTGTTCATATGAAGGTAGGGTTTTGAGTTTTGTTATCAAATGTTTAACTGAGAGTTAAGGTTTAAGTTTGAAACTGAAGTGAATTTGAATTACTGTAAAACCTGTCATTGAATTACAATGTAATAAAATCTTGAGTACCACATATAAGGGTTCACACATACCTGTCTTATTTTTCTGCCACACTGTATACTTAAACACACACATTGTATACATATTCCTGCACTGTATATACATATACATTCCTGTGTTTCTTTTCAACCTGAGATTATATCCCTGTACACACAATACCTGTCCCCCTTAACATGTGGTATAGATGAACACTCATCCACACAAATATGAGGTTTTTGTGTATTGATTGGGTTCCTCTCTCTCACTGTTATCATGTACAGTCCTCACAATCTAGTCACTTAGTTCTAATTCCTATTACACCTATACTCTATGACACTTAAACACACACATGGCCACCTATCTAGACTAATGTCCTGTCTCATTGAACCTAATGACACACTCTCACATCTCACAAATTTCCACACACACACACATTACACTTTCTAAAATTCCTTCTTCCCATTTTAATATATGTTGTATAGGTATGTGTACATGTATCTAGTTTCCTACATAGCTATAAGTTATATTGAATGTGTATGATTCCTATATGTAATATAATATGAAATAGATATTACTATTGGTATACATATTATATGTGTATATAGATATATAGTGTATTGGCCTATATGTGATATGGCCTATAACCTAGGTACATAGTCTATGGTAGCCTTGTGTGGTCTTGTGTATATGAAATATACACATGTGTAGAGTCCTATAGACTAGTGTATGGTGTATACTAGCTAGGTTAGACTAGTTAAGCCTAGTTAGACTTGCTAGACCTAGGTTTGACTTCTTGGTTGACCAAGAGTTGACTTTGACCTAGTTTGACCTAGACTCATGTAGAATGCATAGTAGAGCTTCATTTTATCATTTTAGACATGTTGTGACTTGTACTGTTCTGATTAGGAGCCAGACACCACTCCTTAGGCAGTGTTTCACTCAGACGTTCAGGATATCAGGCGAGTACATTCTCTGACCGTTTCATACTTGCTAGAACTTATATTCCTGCTCTAGATTTACTTTACTTGCATGCTGACACGTCGGTAACACGGATTGGTACTATATGGATCCCTTCATGAGATGTTATCTCCCTCAGGAGCATTAGGTACTTCATGTTTGTGCGTTTCACTTACATCATGTATCATCATGCTTCACTATTCATGCTCGCTCTGTATTCAAGTACTCTTATGTTCGCAGAGTCCCCTATGAATCAATTTTACGTGTGCTCTCATCACGGAGACAGTAAAATCTTGAACCTTAACGTAACATGTCTGGATGCTTGTGTATTGGTTGGGGCTGGGGGAGTAGAAATAGCATGTGAATAATTTTAAATAATATAATCTTGAACCATCTCTCATGAATCACCTCTACCTGTTCACATGTCGAGCTTGTACTCTGATTCACTAGTCACTGATAGTTCTCTACCTATAGTAGATATTTCCATTACAGTTATCTCTTTTACTTCATGTACTTTCCTTCAGTTATTCATATATCGTACTCTATTGCATGTTTATTATCTTCTGACATGATATAAACTGTGTGAGATATACTGTGCTCGCTCCTGTCCTGACTGGACCTGTTGAAATTATTACAGAGGATGAGGAGGAGGCTGGTGTGGACACCTATTACGGTGCTACCTTAGATGAGTGCCTGGACCTGGACCAGCAGCAGGTCCCACTAGCTGTGGATGACACACCCTTAGACTAGGATGTTTTATTTACTGTATTCTATGGATGATTGTACTTATTGGTACATGGGTTCTGGGATTTTGTATTATCTTAGACACTTAGACTCTCTGATGTACTTGGGATTTCTATTTTCATTTCAGCAGTTCTTTTATCTATCTATCTGCTATCTTATCATCTGTCTTAGTTGTGATTGAGTTACTTCTGCTATGTCACCCCCATTCGGGGAGTATGAACTGTTCAAGTTTTATATTGTTAGATGTTGTGACCTAGGACAGCGTTCTACCGCCGACACTGCGGCGTAGGCTGGACGTACCCATGTCTCGTGCCCTAACTCTAGGGTGCGGGTCGTGACAAGAACGAATACGAAGTTTCAAAGACGGTAGAGAATTTCTAAGAGAATTTTTAAGGCAGAGTGGATTGAGATTTTCTAAGGTTTAGTCATATTCGCAGGCTCGTACCAGTATATTTACGTAACCAATACGATATGCTCTGACCTGCATGGGTCACCAAAAAAACTTGTCACGACCCGCACCCGGTTTTCGGACGCGAGCTCGTGAGCAAGCCAGCTACGTATCGAGCGGACTCCAGCCCGACTCGAGTATGTATAAGTTGTCAAGGTCATGGTATCATGGCTAATATGGTAATCTACAGTGTATCTCAATCCACAAGAATATATAGGACAAGAATGAACAATTATGGGTCATGGTCTGCAGCCCATTAGCATATTATCCGATTAGACTCCAAGAATGATATGAGTCTATAAAATAAGCAGAATATATCCTGGTATGGAATATAAAGCACGAAAGGATAATAAAAAAATATCACAAACAAATACCTGTATCCCTGCAGGTGTAATCACTACCATCATGATCCGCTAACTAACTCCACGCAATCAGCTACCTGAAGAGATCATCAGGTCCTCAGGGGACATTGCAAGATACATAAAAATATGCTTATCTAATAGTTTAATCATGCAATAATATAAACAGGGTATAAACAGGAACTAGACATGAGACTGACATATGGCAACTGACAGGTAACTATGAAAAGGAATACAAGAACAACTACGCGTAACTGAACTGCTGGATGAACAAGCGAACACGAGATCAATGGAATACCAAACCCTCGCCCCGAATGTGGACTCGTAGGTCAGTTTCAAGACAATCACCCTCGCCCCGCGTGTGGACTCGCAGGTGCAAACGGATAACCCTCGCCCCGTGTGTGCACTCGCAGGTTGTGGAAACGATACATGAATAGCATTTCAATCACACATACTTGTAGACACGACTCAGTCAAGATACAGGTGACGATACGGTACAACTCAGTCATGACACAGGTAAGGACTACTCTAGCATGAACCATAATGTGAATCAAGCCTGGTGTAACTACGCTATCAAGTCATGAAATACTAATATACAAGCAAGACAATAAATGGTAAACATAGTATGTAGAAAACATATGAATCCATATCTACTAGAGTAACTAAATGATAACATAATAAAACAGAAGAACTATAAGCATGAAAATAAACTGTAGAGGGAGGCAAGGTATCTTGCCTGGAGATTGCACGCAGATCCATCGAAATATAGTCAACTGCTAAGCCATAAAGTCCAAATCATCACAACTGTCTTCGAAAGCTGAAATAAACATTACCAATGTTCTCAGAATAGTCAAATTAGCTAGGATTGCCTGTCCTTAAGTCCAATTCTGGACACAGGGGCAAAACGATAATTTTGGGTCAAAACGGTATCCGCTGTTGGACCCACTTTGCACCGAAAAATATGACAGAGTTAGTGGTCTCTAAAGTCGTCAAACTACATGTCTACGAATTCGTTTTAATGATACGAACCCAACGGTATGTCCAGTTTTGGATTTCGGTAGGCCGTACACAAAATTGCCTGTTGAATCGGATCATGGGGCCCGCAAAATGGAGATCCGATCAGCTGTCTCAGAATTGGACCAAACTTGGCATACAACCAAAAAAATGATACGGTCCTGTTGGCGCAAGTTTTATCTCGATCTGACGGACGTGCATAAAGTAATTGGGAAATTTGCACAGAGATCGATACGGTAAATTTCGACGAAAACACATCAAATTCGTCGCGGACACGCGACCAATTTGAATTCGGTCAAAGCCCACACGTCCGTGAAGTCGTTATGCACCTTTCGATGCTTTCGGTTCGCGACCACGTTGCCCGGATTGGCGGGACGCACGTCGTATCGAGGGTTTTTCTAGTTTTTAAAACAGGTTTTTCATGAACTTTACGATCAAAATTCTTTTCTTATAATAAACGATAAATTAAACTACCAGAAGGGTTTTAAAGCCCTACATGTGGTATGTAATTTCTATTCAGCAAGTTACCAAAGAATACTGCTAGATTAATCAGAATTTATCTCTGATCTTGGGGGTTTGGGCTACTCGATCCCCTGTTTATGAACAGGTTTTTGACAATTTTTGGCGTCGTTTTTCCGACAACCTAAGGCATATAGATACGACGTAATGGAAGCAATCTAAAGTGGTATATATAGGCCACATACCCGAGAAGAGAGATCAGAAAACGATCGAGTGCGCGTCATGAAAACTCGCGTCGGAGTCGTCCCCGTGGCTGCAACAGCTGCTGTCCTCGTCCGCGCTGGTGCGCGCTATCCGCGCAGACTTGGCCGGCCGGCGGCGGCGTACGACGGTGGCGCGCACGCAGGCAGGAGAGGGGCGCTGCTAGGGCTTAGGGTTTTAGTTCTCGCGTGTTTTTCTCTCGGTCGAGTTTATACTCTGTTGTAACACAGAGCGGATGGAGGGAGGGGGTCGGGCCTGGCTCCCTTGCTGGGCTCGGACTGGGCCCGACTGGTTGGTTGCTCGGGCTGGGCCTGTTTTGTGGGTTTTATTTCTTGTTTTCCTTTCTTTTTCTTTTTCTTTTTCTTATTTATATAACTAAGTATATATATATTTTTATTTTTTATTATTTTATATAACTAAGTGCATATATATATATATATATATATATATATATATATATATATATATATATATATAGGAATATATAGGGACATATATTTTGTGTATATATATATATATATATATATATATATATATATATATATATATATATATATATATATATACACACAAAATATATGTCCCTATATATTCCTATATATATATTCCTATATATATATATATATATATATATATATATATATATATATATATATATATATATATATATATATCTATATATATATATATATATATATATATATATATATATATATATATATATATATATAGGAATATATTGGGATATATAAGGACATATATTTTGTGTAAATAAATAATATGTATATGTGTGAATATATATATATATATATATATATATATATATATATATATATATATATATATATATATATATATATATATATATATATAAATATATATATATATATATATATATATATATATATATATATATATATATATATATAGGAATATATATATAGGAATATATAGGGACATATATTTTGTGTGTGTATATATATATATATATATATATATATATATATATATATATATATTTTTTATATATATATATATATATATATATATATATATATATATATATATATATATATATATATATATATATAACTTCTCAACGAACCTAATTATAACATAATTTCTAAAGTAGGTCTTCACATAAAATTGTGTACACAAAATAATATTTATTTACTTATAGAAGGTAGCTGCTAATAGGCAATAAAGAAATATCATAAAATATATCTACATGAACGTCTTTGAGCACACTACTCAACCACATGGGTTTGGGTCCAGTTCGGGCTGAGTCAAGACTAAATTGGCACAACCGGGTCGTCTAAAAGTCAATATATTAAATAATATATAATTAAATGATTTAAAAGGGTCAAGTCATAACTTGGCCTGGTTTTTCTAGTTCGGACATCCCTATGGCTAGGTTTCCCCTAGCATGGCTAGTACACTAGTCAAGGCACACTGCTACATCTTCCGTGCCACAATTCCTAGTCGTTTTGTGCTACATAACTTCCACAAAGACTTAAGTCATCCACCGTAATAATTAACTAACTAATTATTTATAAAATTCTAAAATCACATTTAAATCAAATAAATAATATAAAAATATTTTCAAAATTTTTTGGGAACGGGAGCTACAGGTATCCTCCCAAGGGTCACTCCAGTCCCGAAACTCTCTCCGGATTTAATCCACTATTATCGCAAATAGTACAACGTGAGTTTTCATACAAAGGCTCACCAACTTCTTACACGAGAGCTTTAGTCCGAAGGCCTTTCCGACTTCAACCGAGAGTTTGGATCCCAAGACTCTCCAACTTCAACCGAGAGTTTGGATACGAAGACTCTCCAACTTCAACCGAGAGTTTAGATACGAAGACTCTCCAACTTCAACCTTACATAATAGGTTTTGATCTCCTTATACAACAAGATGAAGATCTCACTTTTTAACTCAATAACTCTAACACAATTTGTGGATGGCAAATGAAAGATTTGTAGAGTTGTTTGTGGATTGGCTTTGGTGGTTTAGAAAATTTTAGGCTCAAAGCATCAACCTTGAATGAAGGGGTTCTAGGCTATTTATAACCAAAGCATTGAAAAGAGCTCAAAGGCAACTTTTCAGTCAGTGATCGGTATGCCGTTGGTACGAACCGGTATACCGTCAGAATACCGGTCTAAAATTACAACGGCTAGAAATATAGCCGTTGGGATCATTAAATGTTCGAAATCCGATCGTTGTATTTTCAACATTACTGAATCGGTATACCGTCGGTATAGATCAGTATTTCGTCGATATGCTGATTTTGTAGACAGAAACTTTCTGTGAATAAAAATCGATATATCGTCGGTATAGACCGGTATACCGTCGGTATGCCGATTTTGTAGACAGAAACTTTCTGTGAACAAAAATCGGTATACTGTCGGTATAGACAGTTATACCGTCGGTATGTCGATTTTCATCCAAAAATGATCCGGGGCTAATTTCTACCCTAGCTTTCGATTTTGCCATCCATTTATTGTGTTTATAATTATTCTTGAGACTCATTACAGACTCCAGAAATACTATAGCAGGTGCAGGCTTCTTCAGAGTATTGAAATGATGATGGCATGGCATGGCTTCTTTCATTGATAGATGTTGGATTCTTCCTTGACGACAGCTGTCCAAAGATATCCAGTTTGTGAAAACTGAATACCTTTCGGGGGCTTCGCCCCCGAACTCCGACGAGGGGTGCTGCCCCCTCGACCCCCGTCCGTTGACCGGACATCGAAACCTCCGGGTACGTGGCTCCGAAGATGTCGTCAGGCGGTTCAGAGTAATCTTTGTGGAATACCATTATCTTTGGTCCACCATAATTTTTTCATTGCATATGTCTATATTTGATCTTGCTATTTGCTTTTCTGCAAATACATGTTAGACGAACAAAGCAATATACATGTAGCAAGTATGATAAGATAAAGCATATTAAGACTATGCAAAGTTTAAGTATCAATGCTATAGAGAAAGCATAAATATTAGTGATATAATAATGTTAAACTTAATCGAATAACCACAATCGAAAACATAGTTAGATCATTGGGTTAACACATCGGCCCCGTCTAGCCCGATCAGTGACAGCACAAACACCACCACAGGCGCCACCGCCACACCATCATCACAACCCGCTACCCCGGCACTGCCCGACCCCTCGTTTCCGACCGCCCAGCTCACCACACCAATCCAAGCACTACCACCACCAACAAACCAATGGAGAGAGAGTGAAATAGAGTGATCCCTTACCTAATTTTCTACCTCCGCCTTGGCTAAGCCGGCGCCCGCGTTCTGACTAGATCCTGTCGTGACCGCGGCGCCCCTCTCCTCCTTCCAGAGCCTCATTGTCGCCACCATCAGCGAACCCTCCACCGCCTTATTCGCCACCAGATCAGAGCCACCAACACGTCGATCCGACACCGCCGTACCTCCAGTGGTCGACGCCTCCCGACGTTGCTCCTCTCCGAGCGCCTACCTCAGCTAAAACTGATCTTCCATGCGCCACGCTCCGCCGGATCTACAACCGGTCGACCCGCCTCCCTCCGGCCACCATTGGGTGAGACCCCTTCTCCTCCCCTTCTCTTCTTCTTCACTTCTTTCCTTATCTCTCTCCTTTAAAGCTGCGAACATCAGCTTATGAAATACTAAGTATTAGGTGGGGAGGGGAGATTGACCAATTTAGGGAAGTAACATAGGTGTTTGTTGTTCATTAAAAAAAATCTATTATTATCAATACTAATAGCTGGGTTAGGGTTCCTATGATTGGGTTTAGTTTTATTTTATGGGCTTTGAGGCCAATAGCAGATCTTATTTCAAATTTTAGCATTTATATTGGGCCAGTATTGATATATTTCAGTTTTAGTAAATTTAGGACAATATGATTTTGGGCTGGGCTAAAAAGATTAATGGGATGAAATATTTTTTAATAGGACTTTATATACTAAAGGACTTGTATATATAAATATGTATATATTTGTGCATATATGTATAAGCTATGATACTTATAGACTGCTCCTTGTAGGAATGTGGTATTTTGTACTGATTTAATTAAATCTATATATATATATATATATATATATATATATATATATATATATATATATTGTAGAAGCATGCGCCAGACACTACATACGCTAGAGCTCGGACAAAATACTTCACAGCAAAAAAAACAAGTATAGACATTTGAAAGAGGACTTTTAAAAGTCTATTACATGTCTAGAAAAGGTTGTACAAAGGAGAATTTCTACAAAGGAAAGATCCTAAGTCTACAGCCAGCCGCCACCATGCGCCTCAAGACAAGCGCAGCAGCCACCATGCGCCTCCAGCTAGGCACAGCAGATACCATGTGCCTTCAACCAGGCGCATCCCTCCATGCGCATCCAGCAGGGCGCATCCCTTCAGCAGCTCAGTTATGTGCATCCCTTCAGCAGCCCAGTTATGTGCCGCTCTTCCAGCCAGGCTCACCTGAACCCTCTGGCTGGAACCAAGCCGCAAATCTGTGGCCAGGGGAGGCTTCGAAAGAGCCTCCAAAGGCCAAGGAAGACCGTGATCGAAACCGCGGCTAAAGGAGCAGCATCCAAACCCACCAGAGTGGGCAACGCCCACTTTGAAGGAAGAAAGAGCCTAGCACCGCCATTCCGATCTACGGCTCTTCCGGAATAACGAAAAGGAGGCCCAAGCATCCCTATCTTTGGATGCAACAGGCACCTTCTGCCTGCCTCAGAAGCCCTCGACTCCGTATTTTGGATGTAACAGTCACCTTCAAGTGCATCAATGACGACATGGCGTCTCATCTTCACCCTCGGGAGCACTTCGTCAACAGAATGCACTCGAGTACCCAAGTTCATGTTGGAAGTACGTGAGAGAACGAGAAGCAAACCTTCTCTCCATGCCACTATTTATAGGCCGGGCAGATCAAACGCACGCGCCAGGTGGATGGCTCTCCGAATTTTGTGCAATGAACTTGCATTTAATGGATGAACCGGACGCTTCGAATTCAGCCAATCAAAACGGCTATTTAAAGCACTCGAAGAACGTAACAGTCGCTGCATTAAAGAACGTGTCACGAAGCGGATGCGTCGGCCAGCCCGCGCATCACACAGACGTGCCCTTCAACATCAGGCGCATCACACAGACGTGCCCTTCAGTACCGAGCACATCACAGAGGATGCGCCCCCATGCGTCCCCATATCCAGTGGAACGCCAATCGATGCGCCCCCTCAGCTGTCCATCGAATGTCAGAAACATTAAATGCTCAACTGACAGAGTTGGCAGCACACCTCCCAAAGTCTGAATAGTTGACAGCTTTTTTCAGAAAACGAAGCGTCGGCAAACGTCAGCATCATCATGACTTTACTCCGATGGCTACTGCCACGTGGCCACTCAACCACCCGCATGCGCCTCTGCAGCCATGCGTCCAAATCTGCATGCACCTCAAAAGCCATGCGCCTCAGACACTTCACTGATCCCTAAAGACAGAAGAAAAGTCTCCACTTGAAGCTCTGCATGCGCCTCAAAAGCCATGCGCCCCAGACTGCTCTCTGATCCCAAAAGACAGAAGGAAAGT
This sequence comes from Iris pallida, assembly GCA_029216955.1. Taxonomy (NCBI): domain Eukaryota; kingdom Viridiplantae; phylum Streptophyta; class Magnoliopsida; order Asparagales; family Iridaceae; genus Iris; species Iris pallida. The sequence goes on from JANAVB010014796.1 coordinate 42,128,044, forward strand.
CGCCTGCATGCGCCTCAAAAGCCATGCGCCCAGAATGGTTCGTGACTCCTAAAGGTTACGAGCCAGAGTCTCCTCATGCGCCCAGTCCTAGGCGCATCCTACCAGATTACCTCCTTCCATCAAATCCGAGATCTCCGAGCCATGAGTCGACGACACGTGTCCTTTGACTCAACTCACCCAAGATCTCAGCAACAGAAAGATCTTCTTCTTTGCTACGTGTCGGTTCACAACAGCAACATGAAGAAGTTAACCCCCTCAATCAGGGCGCATCGACCATACGCCTCCATCAGCAATCTCCATGTGGCGTCCCCACGCACCGGCGCATCCTACATATGCGCGCATGAGCAGCCAACCTGTCCAGCTATAAATAGAGGGATCTTTTCCTTCTCACCCACGCACAGAACACACAACGAACAGACAGAGAATATACAGACTACCAGAGAGGCAGATACAGACACTCAACGTCTTCCTCCTCTCAGCAAGCTCCAGCACCCAGAGCAATCCAATCCTTCAAAGAACCGATAACCGTCGTTAGCTCGTCAACGGAGTCAACGCATTACCACTCGCTCCATTGGCACAAGGGACCCAGATAAATAAAAGTGTACTCCTAGGACTACATCTAAGTCCTATATTGTAACACTGTTCTGTTTGTATTGAAATTTGTAATCAAACAATTTTAATGGCAAACAAGCTGGCGACTCTGCTAGGGACCTCTTTCTCCTCCACCGAAAAAGTCGTGTCACAAGCCGACGACGTGAAGGTGGGCTCCTCTCACAAAATGCTGGTCGTACGCCTCAATCAACAGGCGTACGAGGAGTTCATTTCTGAAGAAAGTACGAGTTCTTCGAAGCGACTGCCGAAGCCGAAGAAGACCTGCCGAGTCTGGGTGCGCAAGGTCGACGCCTCGGGCATTACCACCGAAGGGGATGCGCCAATCCAGTCTCCCCTTCCTGCTGACGTCCTCAGCAACCAAGGTGCGCCCGCTGATGCAGCGCATCTCTCGAGGAAGCGTACGGCTCACCACATTCCCCAGCCATCTCCCTCTCAGGCGAGAAAGATGCGTCGACGGAGCAGGGGCGCAGCCAATGCCCCGCGCATCACCTCTGATGCGCCACAAAAAGTCTCTGTCTTTGACAGACTCACTCGCTGTAATGGCGAGGAGAATTTGGATGCTGAGTACTATGCGCCCCAGCGGGCTAGTATGAAGAAATCCAAGGCGGCACGGGCCATGCGCCACAAACGTGTTATACCGGCAGCAAGCCAAAAGCATGCGCTCACAATCATGCGCGCTACGGATGGCAAGCTGTACAAGGTCGACTCAGGTGTTTCTGCACCAAAAACGAGCCAACCTTCAAAGCCCTCATCTCACTTGGGCGCATCTGCTGCGTGCACAACCAAGTCGAGTGAGGCAAATTCAGTGGTCTTGAACTCCCGCGCCTCCTCTAGTTGTGCGTCTGAGGTCCGTTCAAGTCACTTCAAATGTTGTGGTTTCCCCACTACTGATTGGGATGCCTGTTTGGTATTAGATCAGGGGGCGCAGCACTCACCTGACCACCCCGGCGTTTGGCCTTGCCATGCGTCTGAAGTGGGTGTGAAGGTAGCACTCTCCTCCAACGACCTGCGTAACGTGATCACTCACAAGCGCCGGTCAGGAGAGTCGACCAACAAGCACGATGCGCCTCTCACGGGACATACTTGTGTGGTGGTCACCATCAACTGCTGTTACAAGACGGCAGTACCACCGAGGCAGTCAGTCTTCCAATTGCTGCAATCATCGACACCCCTCCGACATCGCCTTGGGATGAAGGTGTCAACAGAAGAGGAGCTAAGGGTTGCTTCATGCAACGTGATCTCCAACTCCTCGTCAGTCCGGAAGACGACCGGCAATTCCTCGTCCTCATCCAAAAGCCAGCCGAGGAAAACCAAGGCAGCTGTCTCGTCCTCCGGAGTGTTCGAAGGCACTCGGTCGAGGAAGAAGTTCTTGGAGGAAGCTGGGGGTAGCCAGACCCTTGTTGAGCCTCCTTCCGAAGACGAAGATGTCCAAAGCACAGCTGCGGCGGATCTTTATCCTCGAGGCGAAGTCAGCCTCCCAGAAGCCCCTCAAAACGAGGATGTCCCCCAGAACACAGCTGGGGATAGTTCCGGAGACGAAGAGGCCCTTCAAGACGGAGCTGAGGGTAATCAGACCCTTACAGAGGCGCCCGTCGAGAATGACCTCCAGAACGTGGCTGGGGGTGGTCAAGATGAAACTCCAGGAGAGGCGACTCCCCTACATGAGAGTGAGGTCGAGAGCGAAGCATCAACCAATCTATCCACTCCCGGCCGTGTCATGACAGTATACATGGCTGGGGGTGATTCCGAGTCTGATGTGCCGCCGCAGGACATCGTCTAGCGCAAAGACATATTAGAGGGAGGACTCAAAACCCTCTCTGCTTCTATGCAAACACTGACTCAGGCGGTGTTTGAAATACGGTCGGCCTTGACCCGAACACCTTCGACCGGTCCCGACCCAGGGGCCAATGGGGAGTCGAGTGTACCCCTTCAACGGGTATCCTCAGACACAGATCGCCGAGAAGTACCCCGGACGTCTGAGCCCTCAAACGCTCAACTCCAGGTGGTACCACCTTTCCCGACTCCCAGCTCCACGGAGGATGTGGTCGAAATGATCAAGGACTTACGGGAGCGCTTTGAGTCCAAGAACATGCAAGAGGAGCGCCAGAAGATAGGCATTCCCCAGCCTTATCCCCTCGAGTGGAACAAGGTGGTTTATCCTCCAAAGTATAAACCACAAACACTGATGCCGTACGACGGGAAGGACTCTCCGCGTCGCTACCTGACGTACTTCCAGTCCCAAATGGGACATCTTTCGAAGGAGGACGCGCTCCTCACTAGCATATTTGTCGGAGCATTGAAGGGAGTGGCGTATGACTGGTACTGTAGCCTCCCCGATAATTCCATATTATCCTTCGACGACTTGACACGTCTCTTCCTCGACCGCTTCTACGACAGCGGGAAGGACATGACGATGGCGTCCCTCATAGAGGTACGCCAGAAAGAGAAGGAAACGGCTCGGGTGTTCATCGAACGCTTCCGCCAGGCCTGCTTCAGGCTACCTCCAGGCATGCCGGAACATGCGCTTCTCTCCTCTTGCAGCATGAACATGCTGCCTACAGTCAAGCTCTGGCTCAACTCTACTCCTCCTTCCGACTGGAGCTCCCTGATCATCGAAGCAGAAGCCGCAGAAAAGAAGGCGGCCAATGTACGTCTTCTGGGGGTCAGCTTCCCGGCCTTTAATGACAAGGGGAAAAGATCTGCAGCCAACAACCCCGGACGAGAGACAAAGGGGAAGCAGACATTGACTGTTAATGCCTCAAAAGGCGCATCTGCGCCTACTCAGAAGCTTCCACTTGCACCAAGGCCCAAGGAGGTTTATTCGTTCAACGACGAAGACGCCCTGCAACTTTTTGAAATACTGAAGCAGGGTGACAAGATCAAGCTACCGGACCCAAAGCGGCCCGATAAAGTTGGGAAAGTGGACAACCCGAGGTACTGTCACTACCATCGGTTTGTCGGATACCCGACCAAGGACTGTTATGTCCTCAAAGATTACATCCAGCGCATGATCAATGCGGATGTAATCTCCGTCGACTACGAGGAGAAGACGGTGTCAGCCAATGTGGTGTCACTCCAGTTCCGTACCTAGCCGCCAACTACCACACAAGATGGCGTCGTCCCCATCCCTAAGGCGACAATGGAGGTGGTTAACTTACCACCTACCCGTGACAATGTGAGTGGACTCATCCCACTCACCACATCTCGAGGAGAGGTCCTATGGGTCCACCCCGACCTCGTCTCCGAGGTGACTCAACCGGAGGTACGTCATACCTCCAAATCCAAAGACAGGAAGATCAAGTCTTGTCGCATGGTCTCTTCTTCAACGGAAGAGGCACTCCCTGTGCAGACGCGTGCACAACAGAACGCCCAACCTGGTGAAGCTGCCGTCGAGGTGGTGCCTCCTTGCACCGTCCCTGCTGTCCAAGAAGAGGTCCCGTCTAAGCCCTCAGCAGCCAATAAGCAGAAGCAGGTGAAGGCTCGTTTCGACATACCTCTACGAAAGGAGAATGCTTCGGGGCTAGCCAAGCCCCACAACTTCGACATACTGGCACAGCTGGCCAGTACTCCTGCCTGCCTATCTTTGTTCGAGCTTCTGCGTCTTTCCAAAGACTCCCGAGAAGCTCTCTGTGAAGCTCTGAAGGATGTCGAATCCTTTTTCAGTCAGGTCAAGCAGCCTGAAGACCTCCCAACTACTTGTGCGCACTGTCATTATGCGAATGAAATTATCCCAAACATAACTTTCACCCAACAAGACATGCTGCTCAAGCACCACTGACATAACCGGTCGCTGTATTATACAGGGTATATCGGTTCAGTCAAGGTGAACCGGATTCAGATCGATCCGGGGTCTTCTCTCAGCATCATTTCGAAGGCGCTGCTATCAACACTGGGGATCCCAATGTACCGGCTGGCACCCTCCAACACAACCATCAGTGGCTTCAACGCTAGCAAAAGCGAGCCACTGGGCAAAATTCGACTGAAGTGTCACATCGGTAACCTCAGAACTGAGGTGACCTGCTATGTTGTGGATGCCGAGGTCAACTACAACATCCTGCTCGGTCGACCATGGCTACATAAGTACATGGTGGTGCCATCCACGCTCCACCAATGCATGAAGTATGTATCCACCAACGGCGTCATCCGGACGGAGTTCGCAGACATCGATCCTTTCAAAGGGATTAAAGCCTACTTCACCGATTCTGACTTGTACAAGTCACTTGACGAGGAGGAAGCCAATAATGCTGATGACGAGGCAGAGACGGCAGCTGAGCCGGACATGGAGCCTGAGATGACTCCCGATACCCTTTTGAAGATCCGACTCAAGGGCAAACCGCCCCAGAAGGTGCCTCCAATGAGCATCAAGCTACAAGGAAAAGCACCAACTCCTGAAGCTCTCCTGAAGATACGCCTCAAGGGAAAGCCGCCTCAAACATCGGATCCCCTGGTGGCAAAATTACAGGGGAAGGCACTAATCACTGGAGGCGCAGTTGAGGCACCTCTGAAGGTGCGTCTTAAGGGCAAGCCGCCGCAGTAATCCAAGATGCCAGAGAGGGCTCACATAACCCACTCGGACCCTAAAATCAAAGCTGTGGTGGACTCTCCTGATCCAACCCCAGTGCTTACAGATGAGGAGCTTGGCGAATATATCTCTGCTGATGTAGATGCACCCTCCTTAGACAATGTAATCCCACGGGATAAAATCTCGTATTTCATCAATAATAGAGTGTCTTTTAATTATTCTTGCATTCCATATTGGAATGCTATGTATACATTAGATAATGCTCTACGGTCGTTGCAAACACAAATAACGACCGTCCATCATGTAAATCGAGTAGTCCCGTCTCGAGGAGTCTGTTACATAGTCCCTCCACGAAGTCGAGACGAAGGATCCATCATCTTTGGCAAAGTCGAGCGTCATCAAGACCTCCCGCCACTCGAGCCAGAACCTGATACCGGCAGAATACAAGTCTATCGGTACACGGATACGGCAAAGCACATCATCCAAAAGACGGGCTATGACCTGAAAAGCAACAAAGGCCTAAACTACGGCAAGGGTCGACGTCTCCCTCTCCGGCTTCCAACACCTAAAGGAAAGCCACAGGACTATTACAATCGGACTCGACGGGGGTAGGCTATATCACGCCGCCATCAACTCTAGAGAGTTCAGACGCAGAAGACGTAGAACATTCCCACTCGTCCGAAGCATCGACTTGGGATTCCGATACCAGTATCAGATCAGTCTTCAGGAAAGTGTTGTCAGCTAACATGACATCAGCACAACCTCAAAAAGATGAAGGCAAAAACCAAGCACCAGAACCCTTCGAAGAAAAACCTTAGGCTCAACGCCTAGGAGAACAATGGGAGTCTCGTTTCGAGTTACGTGAACCTCCCACCGAAGACGAAGTCGAGCAGATCGACCTTGGGGACGGGTCTTCTTCCAAACCCATCTTCATCAGCAAAAGCCTAGAAGGAGAAGATCGAGAGTCTTTAATCCAACTGGCTAAGGAGTATATCGATGTCTTCGCCTGGAGCTACGAAGACATGCCGGGACTCGATCCACAGATCGCAATGTATAGGTTGAACATCTTACCCGATGCCAAACCTATTAAACAACAACAGCGACGCTTCCGGCCGGACATCATGAATGCCATAGATCAAGAGGTGGACAAGCTCTTGACCAGCGGCTTCATCCGTGAGGAACAACACCTAGATTGGGTAGCCAACGTCGTACCTGTCACCAAAAAGAATGGGAAGATATGAGTCTGTATCGACTTCAGGGATCTTAACTTTGCTTGCCCGAAGGACGAATTCCCGCTTCCAATCACTGACGTGATGATCGACAACATGTGTGGCTTCGAACATATGTCTTTCATGGACGGGTATTCAGGCTACAATCAAATCAAGATGTTCTTCGATGACGCGAAACACACATCATTCCGGACTCCAAAGGATGTTTTCTGCTACACAGTGATGCCTTTCGGCTTGAAGAACGCCGGTGCGACATACCAACGAGCTATGAGCACCATCTTCCGTCAACATCTTCGCAAGACAGTCGAATGCTATGTTGACGACATCGCAGTCAAGAGCCGCCTCAAAGGAGATCACCTACAGGACCTGAAGACAGTCTTCGATCTCATGTGGGCACATCAACTCAAGATGAACCCCGCTAAATCCTTCCTGGGGGTTTCGAGCGGAAAATTCTTGGGATTTGTCATCACGGCGAAAGGCATTCATGTTGATCCCGAGAAGACCAAAGCCATCCTCAACATGGACCCTCCGAAGAATCTTCGAGAACTTCGGGGCTTACAGGGACGTCTGGCATACATCCGGAGGTTCATAGCAAACCTTTCCGGTAAATGTCAACCCTTTACTCAGCTCATGAAGAAGGGAGTCTCTTACGTCTGGACAGAGGAGTGCCAAAAGGCTTTCGACGACATCAAGGCTTACTTGACAAGCCCGCCAGTCCTGGTAGCACCTTTCGCCGGCAAACCATTTCTCCTCTACGTCCGTGCCATGGATCATTCCCTTGGCGCTCTGCTGGCTCAAAACAGCGATGCGGGCTACGAGCAAGCAATCTACTACCTCAGTCGAACGCTCATCGGGGCCGAACACCGGTACAACCCCGTCGAAAAGGAGTGCTTGGCCTTGGTATTTGCCATCCAGAAGACTCGCCATTATGTCTCGGGCCAGACGATTCATGTCATCTCCCGAGTCAATCCACTCAGAGTCCTTATGACAAAGCCAGGGTCATTAAACTCTCGGCTAGCTACATGGGCAATCCTGCTAACACCATACAACATGGTGTTTGTGCCATAAAAAGCTGTTAAGGGTCAGGCCCTGGCCGACTTTTTAGCTGTACACCCCATTCCGGAGTCCTCAAGACTCTATGAAGACGTCCCGAATGAGGTTCAAGAATCAAACGTCACCGAAGGAAGCTCCGTTTGGCGGATGTTTTTCGATGGCGCTTCAAGAACAGGCCCCAAAGGCCAGATCGTCGCAGGAGTGGGGGTAGTCTTAGTATTCTCCGATCAGCTGGTCATCCAGCGTGCTTACTCTCTTTCGAAGCCGTGCTCCAACAATGTTGCCAAGTACAACGCGCTCATTATGGGACTCCAGCAGGCACAACAGCTGGGGGTGGATCGTCTGGAAGCCTACGGCGACTCGAAACTCGTCGTAAACCAGATCCGAGGGCAATACGAGGTTCGCCATGAAGATCTGATCCCTTACCATGAAGTTGCATTGAACATCATTTCAACCTTTACCGGGTTCTTCATCGAACACGTACCTCGTCTACAAAACCTAGAGGCTGATGCTCTGGCTGGCCTCACGGCCTCATTAGCAGTACCCCTTGGGACTCAATACTACGTCACGGTAGTTGGCCGAGACTTGGTTTGTCCTAGAAACAACCTATGCTTACGGGTGGCCCACGCCATACCGACAAGTACTGGTGTTAACGTCTGAGATTGGAGGTTCCCGTTCATCGACTTCGCCGTCTACGAAATTCTTCCAAAGGACCCGAAGGAAGCCGTCTCAGTCAGGAGACGTTCTCTTCGATTCTATTATGATACAGCCACTAAAATGCTGTACCGACGCTCCTACGATGGACTTCTCCTTCGATGTTTGTCCAATAAAGAGGCAGCCGAAGCTCTTCGAGAAGCTCATGACGGAACTTGCGGAGCTCATCAACCTGGGCCTAAGCTGCAGGACCGACTACGGCACATGGGCTACTACTGGCCAACCATGGCCGCTGATACTGTCGACTATGCTAAGAAGTGCCATGCGTGCCAACTTCACGCAGACTTCATTCATACGCCGTCAGAACCACTACATCCTACAGTCGCCTCCTGGCCCTTCGAAGCCTGGGGCATGGACATTGTAGGACCGATCACCCCTCCTTCATCAAGGGGGCACCGCTTCATCCTGGCTATTACCAATTACTTCTCCAAGTGGGCAGAAGCAGTCCCATTGGCGGAAGTAAAGAGCTCCAGGGTGGTCAGCTTCATCAAACACCATGTCATCTACTGCTTCGGAGTACCCCGGCGGATCATCCATGACAATGGTCCTCAGTTCATTAGCCACATTTTCAGCAGGTTCTGTGACAAGAATCGTATCCAAAACGTGGCCTCAACCGCCTACAATCCGGCAGCAAACGGATTGGCCGAGGCGTTCAACAAAACTATCGTTAGGCTGCTCAAAATGGTCGTGTCATCCAACAAACGCGACTGGGACGAAAAGCTTGGCGAATGTCTTTGGGCCTACCGCACAACGGTACGAACCCCAACAGGCAACACACCATTCTCCCTGGTCTACGGGAGTGAAGCGGTACTGCCTCTCGAGATCTAGATACCCTCACTCCGCGTAGCAATCACAAACAAACTCACAGAAGAGGACAATCAACATCGTCGTCTGCGGGAACTGGAGGCACTCGACGAGAAGCGTCTCCTGGCTCAACAACGTATCGAACTCTACCAAGCCCGTATATCACAGGCTTTCAACAAGAAGGTCAAACAAAGAACTTTTCAAGTTGGCGACCTGGTTCTGGCAGTCAGGAGGCCGATGGTGTTAACTCACAAGACACCAGGAAAGTTCGAGCCCAAGTGGGAAGGACCTTTCATCATTGAGACCGTATACTCAAACGGTGCTTACCGCCTCGCCAAACCCAATGGGGACTTGTTCATGATGCCCATCAACGGCAAGTTCCTGAAGAAGTACTACTCTTGACATCTTTCAGATATGTGCTTCCACAAGGGGATCTATGGACCCAATCATCAGGATTCACAGACAATACCCTTCCAACAAAACTATACGCTTCCGGAACCCAGCTGTTCCGTAGCATCCTCCAGTAGAAAGACAACCACGTCCACATCACCTCCGAGTTGTCCCTCTACATCCTATAAAGCGAAATCTTACACTTCGTAAGCCTACGTTATCCTTCATGTTTACCACGTCCACATTACCTCTGAGTAAACATCTCGTACAAACAACCCCTGCGTTGTCGTACATTGATCGCAGAACTTCTACGTCCACATCACCTCTGAGTTGTTCAGCGCATCCCCCAGGATCATTCCTACCACGTCCATAATACCTCTGAGTAGGAAGATTCTATCATTTGAACCCCAATGATTGCCACGTCCACATTACCTCTGAGCAAACATGTTGGTTCCTTCAAACTTATTATCTGTACCTAAAAGCCAAGGTGCGCAAAAGATAATAGGTCCACACAAAATCATCAAGTTCATGATAACAAAAATGAACACACCACAAAAAAGTTGCGTACTTCTTTATTTTCTAAAAAAAGAGAGAGTACAGAACTACACTATCCCCCAGCAAGAGCTGCAAAAACAAAAGAAGAGACTACGACCCCTAAACATCCCCAGGGTTGGCCGAAAGCTCTTCAATACGACACCTCAAGTCTGCTGCATGAGTCTCCACAGTCACCAGGACTCGACGCTCAGCTTCTTGATGCATCAATTCAACAGCCTCAGCAAAAGTATCATTCTCATGCTTCTCATCAAGCTGTTGTCGCCGCTGAGCCAGGGCAGGAGTCCGCTGAGTGAAAGTGGCTTTCTTCTTCTTGAAAGCTACGTGTTCAGCTTGGATACGTTCGGCATCTAACTGGAGTCGGGCCCGTTGGTCCTCAAGGCGGCGTATCTGGGCGTTGATCTCCACGATATTAGTGTCCAACGCAGCTCGCATTTCCATTATCTCCTTCATGGACTGAGACAACTGCTCTACCGCAGCCTCAGTCTCAGCCACCTCACGCTCCCAGATGCTCACAGTGGCCTGGTAGGAAGACTCAATCTCAGCGATAAACTTCTCCTTCTCTGCATCTATCAAGACGGAAAGGTCATTTTGCTGGATCCGCTGAAGTTTCGTGAGCTGCTGGTCCAACTCGATCACCGAAGCCTCTAGGATCTCGGCCATATGATCGTGATCTTGGTGAACGCGGATCAGCTCGATAAAAGGCATTGCCAGAGTTCTTACCGTATCCCATTGGCATCCATCACCGCAGATACACCCCTCTGCAACATTTTATACACCCCCTCGACGATGAATTTCACATATTTATCTGCGTCCGCCAGCACCTGCGGCGTCATAGCAGGAGTTGGAGAAGCTGCTGTAGTTAGCGGACCAGAAGAAGATCCGCCAACCTCAACCCGCGAGGCTGGAACCTCAGCGTCAATAGGCTCTTCATCAACAGGGGCTGGGCTGCTAGCCCGAGGAGCCGAAGGAACAAAGGAAGCTGGCACAGGCGTCGAGATAGTACCCCAAGTAGGAGGAGCAACAGAGGGTTCCACACCCTTACCCTTCTCAAGTTCGGAAGAGCCACCGACGTCAACAGCCACCTCTTCCGCCCCCAACGTCCTATCAGTGGTCAGTACCTCCCCTGGCAGAACGGGGAGATCAGCACTCATCTCCTGGCCCACCCCGGGAGATAGGGCTGGCGAATGAGTCTCATCCTTCTCAAGTCCTTCTACAGGGACAGGATCTGTCGCTACCTCCTGATCGGTAGCCATCTCAACTTCTACGGCTGAGACTGGGGTAGGGCTCGGCAATGATACAGCCGACCTCCCCTCATCATGACAAGGAGGGGAATCAACCCTCTCCTCTGTTCCAACTACCTCTGTTGCCCCCGCAACAGACTCTTGCAGCTCTGGAGGGACGTCGTCGGAAGGTGACGAACTCCAATCCACTTCATCATCAGGATGCCTCGAGTCCATAGGACCCTCAACGTCCAAGGCCTCCAAGGCAGATTGTACCTTCCCAGAAGTTGTTGCAACCTCGACAGGAGATACTAAAACCTCCGCAGGAACATCTTCGGGATTCTCCTCCACGGGAGACATTATTATCGGGGGAATACGCTCATCAGAAGAGCTTGCCACCTCCTTCGGTTTACTAACACCCGGTTTTGAAACACGGGTCTTCTTCTTCGACGATCCCTACGGGAAGAAAAGCATAAGTCATCAAAATGACAAGATGAACCATAATTTTGGAGGTCTCCTTACCTCAGCAGGAACTGATCCCGCTGGTGTTACAAGTGGCACTCCTGTAGCCTTTGGAGTCGACGTCTTTCTCGGCCTTTTTGGTACGGAAGAACCAGCTTCTGTGTCGGCCCGCCTCTTCCCAACAGACGGATCTTTTACTGGTGCTGCGGCAGCAGCCCGATATCCCGCCAATTCTGGTGGACGATATGATCGGGCTGCCATCAGCATGTTCGCTGTGGCCTCCAACTGAGTTCCAATGATGAAACTAGTCTCCCTGTTATAACCAGGAGACGCAGTATTCGTAGTGCAATACAGCTTGGCGGTCGAATACAGGATCTGTGGCCGAAGGTTGCGAACGGGCGCCGTAAACTGAACACCAGTACACCCGACATTGTAATATTGCCAGCCTCGAGCTCCATCCAGCAAACTACCGATGAATCCCAGACTGCTACTGGGATTTCGTAACATTAGTTGGGTATAGCCAAACTGGCGAGAAAATCGGCTGGGCAGATATGGCTCCAGATAACATCTATTTTGGTTACGGTAGACCAAGTGAGAAGGCCGAATGCATTGCAACCAACGAAAACCCCATTTCGACAAAGTAATCGCATCTTCGCCAGAGTCAACCAAATCTTGATCGGCCTCAAAATCTTTGAAGATGGGGCCAACCTTGACAATCTCCCGCCCCTGAAGGTAGGACAAAACCCTCATGCAAACGGGAATGCCAGTGTATAACCACTTCCTCTTGTAGAAGCGGCGGATGAAGGCATCTCCTTCAACATGATCCTCCTCCGGACCGGGACTCATCACGTTCGGATGATGCAAAATTAGCCATCCCATAAGATAATGGAAGGGCAGCTCGGCCCAGGGAAAGTTGTCGTTGTTACCTTTCCCATGGATCACATCATCAGCAAAGGACCTCAAACCCCGCAACAGGTTACACACCATCGCGGGGAGGAGAGCTAAAGGTCGTCCAAAGGCCAACTTCACGGCAGGCAAAATGAGGTTCCGATGTACCCTCTCTACGGCACCGGATCCACCTGCAAACACGTAATCCCGGAGCCATATCATCAAGTAGGCCGTCAACACCGCCTTTGACGACATCCGGTGCGTACAATGCCAGAAGCAGCTATACGCGTTCTCGCCACTCTCATTGGAACGAGGGGTCCTCTCGTCCAGCCGGCTTATTTCAGAAGTCACTTCCGCGGGCTTCAGTCCTTGCGGAGTCGTAAACCGGATCCTCGAAGAATCTGCCAAATCCTGCTTGAAGACATAATTCCTCCAAGCAGTCACATGAGGCTGGGTCTTGACCTTGTCCCTCTGGTGCATCAGATAATAATGGCTCGTCACCTCTTTGAAAACAGCCATCATCTCCGGGTCCTTATCTTCCAAAACCTGGATCTCTTCATTTGACGGAAAATATTCCTCATACGGTTCCGAGCGCCAAGGAAGCTTGGACACTTCGTACATCTTATGTAGAGCCAACCCCAATTCCTCCACCGGAGTGAAAAAGCTGCCAGTCTGGGCATTGAACAATTCCAAGAGTGCAAGGAACATAGGCTTATTGAGATCCACGCCAGCCTGTGTGGCACGGATAGCGGCCGTCAGCCCAATCTTCTTAAGCTCGGCTTTGAACTTTGAAAGCACCCAAATGGTCAACTCGTCCCACCTCGGGATGTAGTGACACCAACCTTCGACTCTAAAGCCACCTTTCGGATACATGACCTTCGACGTCAGCATCCGATTTACAAAGGTCGGGGCACTGAAGGGAAACGTGTCGCTTGGGACTTCATTGTAGAGGCTCCCGGGACGCAAGGTTCGACAACTAAACGAGGAACCGGCTCGCGAAGCGGCCAAGGTATCTCTCTGGTTCGAGGTAGCGTCAATCGAAAGGGAACCTCCCAGGGCTCCTCCTTGAGAAGGAGTAAGTTCCCAGCGCATCCTTCTCTTCGCAGCCAAACGATAAAAGGCCGTCAGCGGCAACTGGCGGTCAACTTGCCACATGTATAAAACCATACCTTTTGCAGAAAAGAACCAGTCTTCTCTGATCTTCAGTATCTTCGCTTCAGAAGAGACTAGTCGGTCGCCGAACAAGAAGGCAGGTTTTAAGAAGGTCACATCCTCAGATTCAGCAGATTTTAGTTTACCACTCTCCATCATACTCTGGAGGAAAATCGGCAACTGGTTCTGGATTTGCAGCATTCTCTCACGAGGTTGGTTTTGTAAGATAGCATCCTTCGCAGGGTTGATCACCGCCTCATCAAAATCAACTCCCATTTGACAAAGTGAAGCGTCCAGGAGGTCCTCATTCAGCAAAGGGATCGTCATCGACACTAACACAACAAAAGTAGAAGTCAGGCAAAAAGACAAAAGGTGTCAAGCAGCCTGGCGCATCATCAGGGTGTAAACCTATGCGCTTCAGCTTCAGCGCATCATCAGGGTATGAACCCATGCGCATCAGCATTGGAGCTTCGGCGCATTGTCAGGGCGTGAGCCCATGCACGTCAGTATTGGAGCTTCGGCGCATCATCAGGGCGTAAGCCCATGCGCGTCAGCGAAGGCTTCGGTGCATCATTAGGGTATAAAACCCATGCGCGTCAGCAATTAAACCTCGGTGCATAATAAAGGCCTAAACCTATGCTCGTCGGCGGGATAAAACCTCGGCGTATCATCAGGACAGAAGTCCATACGCGTCGGCAGCTGTGGTGGAAGACGACACCCACCTGTCTCCGCGGGACGAACGTCGGCTGGAGTCGCGAGGGTGATAGGAGCATCCTCGTCGGCAAAATCCGCCGGCTCCTTTCCCTTGCTAGCACCGCCGCGAGGAGTCTTGGGAGCCATTCTCTCAAAAAAAGGAAAAGTTAGGGTTTTGAAGAAGGACTCTAAAGAAAGCAAAGGCACAGAGAAGAAGAATTCTCTCTCTCTCCATCTCTCACCTATTTATAGGGCTTGGTCGCACGCGTGAACCGATGACGAGTGATCTCAGCCGTCGCCTCGGGTCCTGTGAAGAGATAACAGCAAATAAAACCAAAAGATCATCATTAATCTTTTCGGTTACCGAGGCATCATCATATGCATTAACTGAGAGGAGCATGCGCCCGAACAGGCATGCGCCCCAACAGTCATGTGCCCTGATCTCCATGCTTCTTATTCAAAGTATTCTAAAACTTATTCAAAAGTTTTGAAAACTTTGAAGGGGGACTTGTAGAAGCATGGAATTTCACAAACAGAAAGCCCATGCGCTAGAGCTCGGACAAAATACTTCACAGCAAAAACAACAAGTATAGACATTTGAAAGAGGACTTTTAAAAGTCTATTACATGTCTAGAAAAGGTTGTACAAAGGAGAATTTCTACAAAGGAAAGATCCTAAGTCTACAGCCAGCCGCCACCATGCGCCTCAAGACAAGCGCAGCAGCCACCATGCGCCTCCAACTAGGCGCAGCAGATACCATGTGCCTTCAACCAGGCGCATCCCTCCATGCGCATCCAGCAGGGCGCATCCCTTCAGCAGCTCAGTTATGTGCATCCATTCAGCAGCCCAGTTATATGTCGCTCTTCCAGCTAGGCTCATCTGAACCCTCTGGCTGGAACCAAGCCGCAAATCTGTGGCCAAAGGAGGCTTCGAAAGAGCCTCCAAAGGCCAAGGAAGACCGTGATCGAAACCGCGGCTAAATGAGCAGCTTTCAAACCCACCAGAGTGGGCAACGCCCACTTTGAAGGAAGAAAGAGCCTAGTACCGCCATTCCGATCTACGGCTCTTCCAGAATAACGGAAACGAGGCCCGAGCATCCCTATCTTTGGATGCAACAGGCACCTTCCGCCTGCCTCAGAAGCCCTCGACTCCGTCTTTTGGATGTAACAGTCACCTTCAAGTGCATCAATGACGACATGGCGTCTCATCTTCACCCTCGGGAGCACTTCGTCAACAGAATGCACTCGAGTACCCAAGTTCATGTTGGAAGTACGTGAGAGAACGAGAAGCAAACCTTCTCTCCATGCCACTATTTATAGGCCGGGCAGATCAAACCCACGCGCTAGGTGGATGGCTCTCCGAATTTCGTGCAATGAACTTGCATTTAATGGATGAACCGGACGCTTCGAATTCAGCCAATCAAAACGGCTATTTAAAGCACTCGAAGAACGTAACAGTCGCTGCATTAAAGAACGTGTCATGAAGCGGATGCGCCGGCCAGCCCGCGTATCACACAGACGCGTCCTTCATCATCAGGCGCATCACAGAGGATGCGCCCCCATGCGTCCCCATACCCAGTGGAACGCCAATCAACGCGCCCCCTCAGCTGTCCATCGAATGTCAGAAACATTAAATGCTGAACTGACAGAGTTGGCAGCACACCTCCCAAAGTTTAAACAGTTGACAGCTTTTTTCAGAAAACGAAGCGTCGACAAACGTCAGCATCATCATGACTTTACTCCGATGGCTACTGCCACGTGGCCACTCAACCACCCGCATGCGCCTCTGCAGCCATGCGTCCAAATCTGTATGCGCCTCAAAAGCCATGCGCCTCAGACTCTTCACTGATCCCTAAAGACAGAAGAAAAGTCTCCACTTGAAGCTCTGCATGCGCCTCAAAAGCCATGCGCCCCAGACTGCTCTCTGATCCCAAAAGACAGAAGGAAAGTCGCCTGCGTGCGCCTCAAAAGCCATACGCCCAGAATGGTTCGTGACTCCTAAAGGTTACGAGCCAGAGTCTCCTCATGCGTCCAATCCTAGGCGCATCCTACCAGATCACCTTCCTCCATCAAATCCGAGATCTCCGAGCCATGAGTCGATGACACGTGTCCTTTGACTCAACTCACCCAAGATCTCAGCAACAGAAAGATCTTCTTCTTTGCTACGTGCCGGTTCACAACAGCAACATGAAGAAGTCAACCCCCTCAATCAGGGCGCATCGACCATGCACCTCCATCAGCAATCTCCACGTGGCGTCCCCACGCACCGGCGCATCCTACAAATGCGCGCATGAGCAGCCAACCTGCCTAGATATAAATAGAGGGATCTTTTCCTTCTCACCCACGTACAGAACACACAACGAACAGACAGAGAATATACAGACCACCAGAGAGGCAGATACAGACACTCAACGTCTTCCTCCTCTCAGTAAGCTCCAGCACCCAGAGCAATCCAATCCTTCAGAGAACCGATAACCGTCGTCAGCTCGTCAACGGAGTCAACGCATTACCACTCGCTCCATTGGCACAAGGGACCCAGATAAACAAAAGTGTACTCCTAGGACTACATCTAAGTCCTATATTGTAACACTGTTCTGTTTGTATTGAAATTTGTAATCAAACAATTTTAATGGCAAACATATATATATATATATATATATATATATATATATATATATATATATATAAGTCTAATATATATATATATATATATATATATATATATATATATTTATATATATATATATATATATATATATATATATATATATATATATATATATATATTAGACTGTTCCTTGTAGGAATGTGGTATATTGTACTGATTTAATTAAATCTACATATATTTTCATATATATTTTAATTAAATCAGTACAATATACCACATTCCTACAAGGAACAGTCTAATACATATATATATATATATATATATATATATATATATATATATATATATATTTTTATATATATATATATATATATATATATATATATATATATATATATAAAATATATATATATAATATATATATTTATATTTTATATATATATATATATATATATATATATATATATATATATATATATATATATATATATATATATATATATATATATATGGGCTAAAAAGATTAATGGGATGAAATATTTTTTAACAGGACTTTATATACTAAAGGATTTGTATATATAAATATGTATATATTTGTGCATATATGTATAAGCTATGATACTTATAGACTGCTCCTTGTAGGAATGTGGTATTTTGTACTGATTTAATTAAATCTACACACACACACACACACACACACACACACACACACACACACACACACACACACATATATATATATATATATATATATATATATAAGAAATATATAAGAAATATATTTCATAATCAACATTCAGAAACTATTTTTATATTAGAAATAAATAGTTTCTGAATGTTGATTATGAAATATATATATATATATATATATATATATATATATATATATATATATATATATATATATATATATATATATATATATATATATATATATATATTTTTTTTTTTTTTTTTTTTTATATATATATATATATAAAAAAAAAAAAAAAATATATATATATATATATATATATATATATATATATATATATATATATATATATTTGAAAACCTAGAAAATCATTATAATAGTCAGAAACTATATTTCATAATCTAAAAATAGTTGATTATGAAATATAGTTTCTGAATGTTATAATGATTTTCTAGGTTTTCAAATATATATATATATATATATATATATATATATATATATATATATATATATATATATATATATATATATATATTACAAATGACTTTCAAGATAGTTATAAGTATTGTATATAAACCGTATGTATTTTCAGTTGAATTTTATTGAGGAAATATTATAAAAAGGGAATTGTAAATACTTTTGAAACTAAAGTATTATTTTTAGTAGTTAAATAGATATTTTTTTAGCAATATTTTTAGAATGATTCCTATAGGTATTATTTATACATCCTGTCACGACCCGTACCCAGTAAAAGGGCATAAGACGGTGGGTACGTCCAGCTTACACTGCAGTGTCGGTGATAGAACGCTGTCCTAGGTCTCAACAACATCTAACCCGATATAAATGTACCTGCACAAAATATAATCTCCAATCGGAGGGCAATCTCAGAAGGTACAACTCAATCACAAAATCTAGAGATGGATAATCAGCACAATATAGGATAGAAGGAAATACTGTCACGGACTTAGTATTTTGCTAGCACTTCGTCCCGTGCGGCGCACTATCTTCCTCCTCGAAGAGTCGTACAAGCCTTCCCGAACCCGCTTAGCTAGATCGCTAAGGCGATATTGAGAACAATGTGGAGCAAAAGAGAGAGAGAGTGGAAGATTAAAACTTCACTATATTAGAAAAGGCTACAACTTTGGGTGGTGAGAAACAAATGAGAGCCTCCCCCCTTTTATAAGTTCTCATAGAGCAATACAAGGAAAGTCCTGGAAGGAATATTCTAAGGATTATTACTTTCTACTATAACTGGAATGACATATTCCAGGTTTATTCCCTAGCGACATAAAAGGAAACTTCAAGGGCCTTCCAGAAGCTTCTTGGGCCTCCTAGAACGATCTTGGGCCTTCCGGAGAGATCCACAATCTTCTAGAGCCTTCCGCCATCTTCTAGAATGTTCTGGAAGCTTCCCGCATAACCTTGGCCCGTGCAAAGTCATGCAAATCCATCTCGGTGGGGCGCGAACTTTTGTACGTGACATTCACCCCCATCTGTTTCGTCGACGCCCTTGTCGACGGGTGCAGCAAGTCTCGTGTGGTGCTTCCCTTTGTCCATCTTTTCCTCAAGATCGGAAGCAAACTGGTTCACCGCACCAACTCTGACCTCGGTCCGTGCCCTCCTCGGTACATGACGAATCTCGTACGGATTGTCGAGTCGTTGGTTCCCCTCGTCTCGTGACTGTACATGGTTTTGCACACCTCCGCGCATGCGAACCCCCTTGCAAGTCTGTCGACCCGAATGTCTCTCACGAGCCTTGAGCAACTCCTTACGCGAGTTACTCCGCCTCGTCGCTTCTACCTTCGTGCAGCTTGCGACATGCTTCTTTGCCCTCGAGCCCAGCCTGGTAGCACGGTCCACCTCCCTCCGCGGAAGTGGTTCCTCGGGACGCCCCTTTGCAACACCCTTGGCCTCGCACGAAAGGCCTTTCTCCTCGAAGCCTTCCTTCTTCTCGAGCACCGCTAGGTATGCCGTCTCCCTTTTGCCACCTCTCTTGAGCTGAATAGCGGAGATAGCTTTCCCCTTCGAAGACTTACCTCGTGCACCTTTCACCATGCACGATGAGTCTTCTTCTATGAAGCCGACAACTCCCAAATGTGGCATCGGAATCGCCTTAGCCGCGATAAGGAAATCCATGCCCAATATCATCTTGAAGTCATCCAGCACCGTAACGGTGAAATTGGCAACACCCGACCAATTTTCCACCGCTATGCGGACCCCCTTGGCTACCCCCTGCACGGGGCGTGCCTCCGTATTGACGACCTTTATCATGCCCGAATCTTCCTCCAAGGCTAGACCCAAGCGACGGACCTCCGCGCCCGTGATGAAGTTATGAGTGGCGCCCGTGTCAACCAACGCCTGTGTGCTCATGCCATTGATCCTCGCATCAACGTACATGAGCTCCCTGTTCGGAGCCTTCGACACAGCAGATTTGTTCTTCACGGCGTTGAGTAAGCGCAACGCTCCCATGTGCGCTTCCACTTCGCACTCTTCGTCCTCCACCTCCTCGCTTTGGACGACATTTACACGCATGTTCCTACTCGGACAATCTCGAGCAAAGTGCTTCTCTCCGCATATGTAGCACGAAACCACTCGCTCGGGTTGGGCCTTCTCGTGCTTCTTTCGCTCGGACGGACCCTCCTTAGGAGAGCTCTCCTGCTCTCCCCCACCATTCTCTTTGGTGGACTTTGGCTTGGCCTCGGCATCGTTGTCGTCCCACATGTACTCGACGAGCCGCTCAGCTGCTGCCACGGCGGTGTTCAAGTCTTGCACCCTCTGTCGTTGCAATTCTCGAGCCGCCCAAGGTTTGAGTCCATCGAGGAAGTAGAACAAACGATCCTCCTCGCCCATGCTAGATATCGCAAGCATCAAGCGTGTAAACTCCGCGACGTACTCCTTGATCGTCCCGGTATTCTTCAATTGCCGCAAGCTTTGCCTCGCTGCAAACTCCACATTCTCTGGATAGAACTGGGACTTGATCTCCTTCTTGAGATCCTCCCAAGTCTCTATCGAACACAAACCCTTCTCGGCTTCCGTGCACCTTCGACGCCACCACAACATCGCATCGTCTGTGAAGTAGAGTGGAGCAATATCCACCTTCTCGGCGTCATCGTTGATGTGCAACGCCTTGAAGTATCGCTCCACGTTCCACAAGAAGTTCTCAACTTCTTTAGCATCACGCACCCCGCTGAAGGATTTTGGCTCAGGGATCTTCCTTCGCCTTGGTGCCTCCCTACTCGAAGGTCCACCATTCGCAATGGCCTTCTCCAAGATGGCAACTTTGGTCTTGAGTTCTCCGCAACTCTCGACCACGGTCTTCAGCTCCTCGTAGCCTTGGACCTTCTTACGCAAGTCCTCAATCTCCGTGCGATGGCCCTTGAGCTCCTCCTCAAGTGCGGATCGGACCTCTTGGAATTGCTCCCGAAAGATTGCCATGGACGAAGCGACGTCATTCTCCATCCCATCGAAGTACTCTTCTAGTCTCGTGTTGCTTTGCGCCATGGAGCCCATGCGCATCTCCATGTCCCTCGAACCCGTCTCCAAGACCTCGACACGTTCGGCAAGACCGGCAAGGCTACGCTCCACCGCAGACTCCTTGCTCTTGTCCCTCTTGTGCATCTTGGCGTGCCCTTCCTTAGGCGACGCGGGTCCCTCATGGACGTTCTCGGATGTCGACATGGCACCAACCGACCTTCGCTCTGATACCACTTGTCACGAACTTAGTGTTTTGCTAGCACTTCGTCCCGTGCGGTGCACTATCTTCCTCCTCGAAGAGTCGTACAAGCCTTTCCGAACCCGCTTAGCTAGATCGCTAAGGCGATATTGAGAACAATATGGAGCAAAAGAGAGAGAGTGGAAGATTAAAAGTTCACTATATTAGAAAAGGCTACAACTTTGGGTGGTGAGGAACAAATGAGAGCCTCCCCCCTTTTATAAGTGCTCATAGAGCAATACAAGGAAAGTCCTGGAAGGAATATTCCAAAGATTATTACTTTCTACTATAACTGGAATAGCATATTCCAGGTTTATTCCCTAGCGACATAAAAGGAAACTTCAAGGGCCTTCCAGAAGCTTCTTGGGCCTCCTAGAACGATCTTGGGCCTTTCGGAGAGATCCACAATCTTCTAGAGCCTTCCGCCATCTTCTAGAATATTCTGAAAGCTTTCCGCATAACCTTGGCCCGTGCAAAGTGCAAATCCATCTCGGTGGGGCGAGAACTATTGTACGTGACATTACGCTGCAGTGTCGGTGATAGAACGCTGTCCTAGGTCTCAACAACATCTAACCCGATATAAATGTACCTACACAAAATATAATCTCCAATCGGAGGGCAATCTCAGAAGATACAACTCAATCACAAAATCTAGAGATGGATAATCAGCACAATATAGGATAGAAGGAAATACTCAAAGCAAGATACAATTCAGAATTGAAATGAGTTAAGTGTTATCAACACAACACACAGAGTACGAATTAAATACATATCGAAGTAGGTAAAAACATATCCAGAATAATCCTAGCAATCTAGTCTAGGAATTATAGGAGTATCCTCTAAGCTAAGTAGATCCTCCTGCTGATCCAGATCGCAGGTGTCATCTATATCCGTGCCATAATAGGTGGTGCAGAAATTCTCCAAGTTTTCTGTAAAATTTATCAACATATCCAGTCAGGATTGGAGCGAATATGTAACTCTGAAACTAGTTCCAAAACATGGTAGAAAATATAAAACTAGCAATTGCATAGAATACATGAAGTGCTGTAAATGAAAGTACAGGAATACAGGAAATATAGACAAGGAAATCAGAGTACATGAGTAAGATAGAGAAACTATGAACTGTAAACAAATATAAGTGTTTTAAAGCACAAGATGGTTATGTGATTGGTTTTGAGTAATCTACGGTAACTCGATTATACGTGAGGGTATAATCGACATATACATGAGTACACTAGAAGATTTAATCACATAACCATTTTTACTCCCCTGTCCCAATCAATACACAAGGATCCGACCATGATATGTTACGTACATGATTGTTATTTCACATGGAGCACATGAATAGTACATGAGAGCACATAAATAGTGCATAAGAGAAGATGAAAGACAGGAATATAAGGAGTACACGATGCACACGATGAATTCATGAACATGGAATACCCGATGTACCCGGTAAGAGGATAACATTGCACGACAAGATCCATAGAGTGCTGGTCCATGATAATAATGTGTTAGCATCAAGTAAAGTAGTCTAGGGCAGACAATATATATACTATCATGAATGAAAAATAACAGAGAATGTACTCGCCTGATATCCTGAGCAACTGATGTGTATCGGTGTCCGAACTGGAGTCACAGAGTCCTATTATATGAATTACAGGTTACAAAGTGTTCATGATTAAACAATAGACTAAAATAATGATATCTATATGCTCCTAGGCCTTTCTAGGTCAAAAGTCAACTATTAGTCAACTCTAGTCAAACTAAGTCAAACTTAGCCAACTAGGTCAACGTTGGTCAACATTTAAGGTTTTGGTCTTGTGTGAACTATTTATTGCTAGGATAATGTGGTATCAACCCGCAACCAAAATAGGCTAAGCTATCTAGAACCAACTCTACATCTACTCTATAACTCCTATCCTTATAGTAGAGGTATATACATAAATGTGTATACCACATATCTAATATCTCTATAGCATATATAATATAAGCACATACTTCCTATTTGTATATCTACAAGTCAATTACATAATATATATATATATATATATATATATATATATATATATATATATATATATATATATATATATATATATATCCCAATCTCTTCATCAAAACACCATGATCATAATCCTATAATATATACATACAGATTTATCCATATCTACAATACATTTGTAAATATATATATATATATATATATATATATATATATATATATATATATATATATATATATATATATATATATATATATATATATATATATATATATTGTAAAATATATATATTTTGTAAATATATAATATATATATATATATATATATATATATATATATATATATATATATATATATATATATATATTAAAAAAAAAAAAATATATATATATATATATATATGACATGAACTTAACTATATACGCCTGCATATATATATATATGAACACTCAAAGCTAAATCAATAGGAAATAGGACTGTCCTAATATGGGGACAGATTATAGAGTGGATTACAGAACATAGTGAAGGGGGTCAAGACATAAGGAACAAGGGAACATCTAGATGGGCCTGGGTAGATGCTCTAAGGTTGTGCACTGAAATATATATGTACTTGTACAGAGTAAAACCCAGGTCAGAACAACCAGTATAAGGGATTGTTCCAGATGTGGACTGCTTCAATGTGAAACTTGAAACATTAAGACCTGGCAAACAAGAAGAAGTGAACCAATGGCTATGCACTGCCTATGTATGAACAGTAGCAAAAAAGGAAATGAGCTAACCCAGTTAAGGATGGACTATGAGCCAGCTGTACTTAGGTTCAGACTGAGCAAGGATATATGATACTCATAAAGGTCAATAAATAGGAGGGTATCCCAACTGATACAAGTAAAAATAATCTATAGGATGTGAGAAGGATGTCTAATATTGGACATGGTTAAGGACTGGAGTATAAAGTCCCAGGCCTAAACAGAGAAGTAGAGATTTCTCATGTGGATGTTAAGGTCTGTAGTGAATGCATATTGAATGATACTCCTTAATATCAGTAAATGATGCCAACCGTAGGGCATCAAGAAATGCAGTGAAAGGTTGGGGGTATTTGAATAATGAAAGATGGGCAGGACAATGTGGCCAGATACACAATGAATGAATAAACAACAAAGGGCATGACATGAAGTGCAATGAGTTAATGGTGGAATAACATAGCACATCCCATGGGGCATTCAAACATAAGTCTGAACAAGGACCTGCAGGACATTCAATATAATCAAGACATATGTCTGTACATGGTCCCATGCTCTGAACAAGATCATGTCTGATACCAAAATGCTACTAATTCAATCATATAGTGGTCAGATAAGTAAAGGGACATATGCATACCTGTGCTCGAATGGAACATACATGCAGGAATCAAAATGGCAGATGCATTTGCAATTGGCAGAACATGTGTGAAGAGAGTCAAGGACAAGGATACATGCTGAAATACAAAATTGAGTAAAATTATGGTATACCCTTTGTGGATAGATAACTAGTGGTATCTGATACTCAAGTCTGGACCCTAGATGAAGGGCATTACAGTTTGGAATATAAGAAAATTTAAATATAAGCAGTGAACAAATGTATAGGTGATGTAGGGCAAATTGTCAAACGTGTGCAGTGAACATTCAGAGTGGATGATACTTCAACTACTAGGTAGGATATACTGAACCATACTGCAATGGTGGAACTTCATATGGCATGGACATACAGTATGGTGAATGCAGGACTGTAATATCCTAAAGGCAGTTTATATATGCAGTAAACACAGGGATAGGTTCGATTGAACAATTGGACATGCAGTAGGCAGGTGTTAATCAATACAGTGTTTTAAAGCCCTGCAGGACAACATACATGGTCCAAACCAAGGCTTCGACTGAACTACTAACAGAATCTGAGTAATAGATATTTAGGAGATGGTAGGTTATGATATCCAGGATACCTAGGATCTAAAGGAACAATCACTAACCCAATCCCAAGGTCTGCACATACTCTGGATTGAACAGGTCATACATTGAACAGAACAGATCAATGAGCATTTACCATAAAGCCGAGGCCCCCCTATTCAAAATACTCCACCAAATCAATCCAAATTCACTAGACAACACTCATATTCCTAACACATAATATTATCAACAGGAAAACCAAATCAAAACTGAAATTAGAGTATAGAAAGTCCTAAGAGTCATTTCACCAAACACTTGATGTGCATATCCGATACTCTCGTGATACACACTCCAAATGAATGCAAACTGGACCCAAATTCTTTCTAATGCAATGGGGATCCTAAATAAATACATCTACATTAAGGAATAAGAAATTAGAGTGTTTAGAGGCCTCTTACCACTTGAGAGATAGATTCTCAAGAAACAAAACCAAGATCTAGATCTCCTTCAACTTTCAATGGCCAAATTGATCCAATAAGCTCCCAACTAGTCAATAGAGGCTTCTTCTCTTCAAGGGGAAGAGATTACAATTGGTTTGAGAGAATTTGGACTCAATTTGGGAGATGGAGGAAATTTAGGGAAGAACATAAATTAGGGTTAGGGTTTCTAATGAAAGGGGGAGGAAGAGGGGAAAAATATTACTATTAATAGCTAAAGGGAACACCTAGTGGCCGGCCATGTTGTGTAGGCTAGGGTTTGGTTAGGGTGCATTTGTCCTAAGGCCTTCATATTTCTCATTTAAGGCCCTTTAAAAAAAAGGCCCAAAGTAGCATATTATTTAAGTCAACTAATAGGCTCTATATGATATTCTAGATAAATTAGAGTCCAATTAACATGTATAATCTCACTAACTAAGTTTCTATGGTCGTGGTTAACATATAGTCAATATGGTTATAAGGTTTCACCAATTAATGATACTAATTAATTAAATAATATTAAAATAATCATAAAATAATAATTTACCAAAATAGCCTTATTCTAGAAAGTGGTAGTGACACATCCACCTTAGGTTATTAATCATAATCGCGACTGTTATAGTCGTTTCATGTTTCTTTAGTCGATTATCGTGCCGATCTCTGATTTTGGGCTTTTATATACCAACTAGTCTATTTGACTATTCTTGACTCAATAGAACCGTCTGTGCCATCGTTTGGGACCATCTTGTGGAGCATAGCATCGTACCTATTCTGTGTTGATACGTTTGTGTCGCGCACGTCGACTCCAACCAAATTGAGGCGAGTACCTACCTCTGATTGTTTTTATCATAATAGTATCTATATTATCTGCTCTAGACTACTTTACTTGATGTTGACACACTGTTACACAGATTAATGCTAAATAGATATTATCAGGAGATGTTATCTCCTTATCGGGTACATCGGGTATTTCATGTCCATGTACTTTATCATGTGTATTGTGTACTCCTTGTATTCGTATTATTCTCTTATGTACTTCATGTGCTTCATGTGCAAATAACAATCATGTATGTAACATATCGTGATTTGATCCATGTGTATTGATTGGGGCAAGAGAGTAAAAGTAGGTATGTGATCAAAATAATAGAATAATCATGTGCATGTCGATTATACCCTTCTCGTATAATCAAGTTACCGTAGAATAATCATGTGCAACCTAAACCAATCACATAACTATCTTGTGCTCTAAATCACTTAGTATTTATTTCAGTTATGGTATATTCCCTATCTTATCATGTACTTATTTTCCTATACTTTCGTGATGCTATTTCTCTGTATTTCTATTCCAGTACATCATGTATACTATTCTATTGCAAGTTATATATTTTCTACTATGCAATGAAACTGCTTTCGGAGTTATGTACTTCGCTCCAATCCTGACTGGATAACTATTTTTTAGGTAATGTTATGTCCCACATCCTGGATTTTACGATGACATATCTCGATGTCCTTTAGATCGTGAGTTGACCTCTGGAGAGCTCTAGGCCATATTCTTTGTCTAGATTTATATCTTGTTTATCGGATTAGTCTTTGATACATTCTTGTTATATATGATCATTTGTAGACTCTAGTTGTTTCAATGTTACTACTAACTTTCTTATTTCATATCTTTTTTAGCTGTATGTGATTTGAGTACTTGTGGTTTTTATGGATCAAATATTGTAGATATTTATTGGGTTCTTGACAGTGTTATACCGTCGATACTGCGACTTAGGTTGGACGTGGCCTACGTACACGTGTCCGAATATTCGGGTGCGGGTCGTGACATGGACTGCCAAATTTTTTGACGGTCCCAAAAGGAACTTACCGTTACAGCAAGTTCCTTTTAGGACAATCAAAAATTTTGACAGTCCTAACTGTTGCCAGGACTGTCAAAAAATTTGACAGTCCTGAAGGAACTCGCTGGAACTTGTTGTTCCTTTTAGCACGGTCAAATTCTTTTTACAACAATAACTGTTACCAGGACTGTCAAAACTTTTGACAGTCTGGAAATGAACTTGCTGGAACTTGTTGTTCCTTTTAGGATTGTCAAAAAATTTGAAAATTCTAACTGTTGCCAATTTTGATAGTTCTGAAAGGAACTCATTGGAACTTGTTCCTTTTTGGACTAGCAAAATTTTTGACAGTCCTAAATGTTTTTTGATAGCCCTGAAAGGAACTCGCTGAAACTTGTTGTTCCTTTTAGGACTGTCAACATTTTTGACATCCTAGCTGTTGACATGGCGACTGTTAAATTTTTTGATAGTCCTAAAAGGAACTCACTGTAACAACAAGTCCCTTTTGGGATTGTCAAAATTTTTGATAGTCCTAACTGTAACAAGTTTCAAAGTATTTCCAACATCACCTTAGATTCATAATCACACGCATAAAAATTTAATAACATCACATTTCCAAATAAACATCACATTATATTCAACACCAACCAAAGTTTAATAACATCATAAAGGAAACAACAAGTTTCTAACCATCAACATGATACGTCGCACAAAGTTCAATAACATCAGAAAAGTCACACATAATGTCACAAAGCGTTTAGTTACAAATTTAGAAGTTTTAATTATCATGATGGCTCTCAGTACGCCGCTCTCTATCTTCAACAAATGAAAAATCAGTGATATTGTGGATGTTCTGCAACTGTTCACCAACTTCAATTTAGTTTTCGTCTTTGCAACTGACAAGACTTTTTCCCAATTTTTTGGATTTGTTTGCATGTATGAGAAACATGCAACAAACTCAACGACGTTAATAAACAAAGCAAAATCTTATAATTCAACAATGTAGTCCTCACCATCTTCAGTAGTGCAGCATACAATATTTATTTGGACTGGAAGAAATTAAAATTAACAAACATACAGACTGTAGAAATTTTATACAGTCCTACAATGGAATAGAATAACGCAGGACTGTAGAAAATTTTCTACAGTCCTATACGTTGTCAACACTATTAAAATTTTCTACAATCCTAAAAACATACATGACTGTAAAAAATTTCTACAATCCTGTGTTCTTCTATCTCGTGGTTGTGCTAAAACCCACCCAAAAATTTAAAAAATAACAACATATACTCATGTGTCTTTTAAAATATGATACTACATTACGATATGAAGTTATAACAAGGCTTAGGAAAAAAATTCTTAAAAAGAAATGAAAAATAACAATACCAAATGAATAAATGAAGATGATGGAGGAGAGAGTTTGGGAACAAGAGTTGTACCTTGATTGTGAAGAACCTTTAGGTGCCATATACGAAATTGGGAAGAAGATTGGAAATAATTTAGTATTTTGGTGAAGATGGAGGTGGTGCAGAAGAAGAAGTTTAGATTTGAAAGAGTTTGAAAAGAGAGAGAGATATTAAA
The DNA here is from genome assembly GCA_029216955.1 of Iris pallida. Classification (NCBI taxonomy): domain Eukaryota; kingdom Viridiplantae; phylum Streptophyta; class Magnoliopsida; order Asparagales; family Iridaceae; genus Iris; species Iris pallida. The sequence goes on from JANAVB010014796.1 coordinate 42,157,168, forward strand.
AATTATTACATGTTGATTCTTGACATGAAGAACAAAATAAATACGGAAGCGTACTTGAATCCATTGATTGGCTTGATGGATCTTGAAGCAGACGTCTCTTTATGGGGTTCGATCTTCCAACTTGCTACGAGCCTTAACAACAAAGATAAAATTTTTGTTCATATCTCTGTTGATGGAAATGTAGAAGAGAATAGAGAAAATCCTCTCTTTGGTGGCCGTATAAGTTGGGGACCATAAATACATATATATTTATATGTTTTGATATTTCTAATTTGGCCCCTCATCAAATTAGATTTATCTCTGGTATGTACACATTATTTCCATGACAATTATACCCTTAAGCCAACTTTCCAAATAGACCACTTTAATTTAACTTAATTATTTAGATAGCCCAACACAATTAATTTTACATGTGTAGCCCCTATTATTGAATAATTCCAACAATCTCCTACTGGGCCACATATGTAATCTTATAATTGTGTTAACCTTAGCAAGCTCATAAATTGCTATCTTAATCCTTAGGGTATATCCGGACAATTTCGTCTATTAACTATATCAATATATGATCAAAGCGGCCTTTGTCACATTTATTGTAACTAAACCGTCAATGGTTACTTATACCAATATAGCTAAACGACATAGATCAATCATGGATACATAGCATGGAAATTATGCACAATGTAACCAAACATGTCTATTTAAAACTGGTCCTCCTTAACTTTAGTGAGATCAATACTTTAACATAATAAAAACAGAATGAACCAAATTTTCCATATATCTGATCAGATAAATGTCCAAAATACTTTAATACATAAATGTGTCCAAAGCCAAATAGCACCAAATTACATAAAATACAAACTCCCACTATATTGCCATATTCTTAGGCTAACACTCATATGAGCAGTATGCTCATTAAAGACCTTGGGTGATAATACATTTGTGGGCGAATCCGCTAACATAGAGTTTGTCCTAATGCGTTATATGGACACTTTAACTATTCTGAATTTGTTTGCAAAAACAAAAAGTTTAAGTTTTATTTCAAACTTAAAAAGAATCGTACAAAGTACAATAAATTTTGGGGAAGTACAACTGTAGGAATCTGATCAGAAGATGATCACTTTATCCCTTGGACTATGTGAACTTGAAGACTAGAGCCTCTGGAGAATGCAGCAGCAATTTTGCAAGAGTTCTTGATCTATGTACGTGATCCTTTATCAATGATTGGAAACTCTATTTATAGAGTTCTAGAAATAACTATTTTAGTAGTTATTCTGATGTACGCGAGGCTGGGTTGCGCCACATTGGGTTGCGCCAATCTCATGTTGCGCTAACTTTCATTCAGTTATCAGTCGTGTACTAACTGTATTTAGATGTGTGGCATCATACGATTGAGATGCGCGTAGTCGTGTACAGGATAGTAGATGCGTCTTGAGAGATTAGTGGCATGTGTGCCATGTCATCCTGCTTTGGAAATAAAAATTGTCTCAACTTTATCAGGTTGCGCGAGCTTCAGTCAACAAGTTGAACTGTGCCCGATTATACTGCACCTGGACATGTGGCAGCTTCTGAGAAGAAGTCGTTCAGATTGTGCCTAGGCGCAACTAAGAAAATTGTTTAGATTACGCCTAGGCGCAACACATGAGATGTGCAGGATAGCTGTCAGTCCAATCTTCTCGAGCGACATAATTTGCGAGATTCGAAGAGATTTTCTTCGTTCACTGTGTTGTCAGTTGTCAGTGTTGTCAGGTAATGATGACCATTAAATATCAGACGCCACGTAGACTTTGGCACAATGTGACTGGGCGCAGTCTAATATCAGGCGCAACCTGACCCTCAGCCTAGTTTGATCTCTGGGCTTCAAAAATAGTGGTACAGCTTGATTTTTGGGGCACAACTTGATCACTGAGTAGTAGATACATGGCACAACTTAATTTTTAGGCCCTACAAGACCCCCTTCAAAGTTTTAAAAACTTAAAACATTTCAAAGTTTTGAAATACTTTAAATTTATAAAAGCTTTGACTGAGTCAAGTTGCGCCAGTCTCGCACAGTCATCACAATTAAATTTCTTTTTCGAAAACACTCAATCTCCTCTTCGTCTTCCCAAGTTTTATTGATGATTTTTAGTTTCCCATGAGGAATATAAAGAGTCAATTTGGTGATATATATGTAGGGATTGATCTTTGTACATTATTCTTCACTTCTGTAATTTTAAATGGCATCTAAGAAGGAGATGGAGACCAATGCTGTCACCAAAATCAGGTCTCCTGAAGCGAAACCCGACGTCACACCTTCGACTTATTTGTTGGAAGCTGACCCGATACTGAGGGCGGCGAACTTTCTAGACTGCTTCGGGTTAAATCCAACCGTCTTTAATCGCTCGAGTGGTGGGCCATCCTCTGAAGAGAGCGGCAATTCGGAGGGATTCCTTAATCTGATACGTCGCTCGAACATCTGCAACATGCAAGAATTGACGCCGCCATTCGTCAGACTGATGAAGACAAGAAAAAGGAATAATGTTTTAGCATGACAACTTTTTATTCTCTTTTCTTGTATCCTTGTCTGTAGGGGTCCACCCATCTTTTATGCAATAAAATCTAAAATTTCTAATATATTGTGTGGCTGTGATTTCAAATGGCGCATGTAGATGCGTTCCTTTGGCTAATTCAATGCTTACTGTTTTATTGAGGGACACATGGCAGTCATCACGTGGCTTCAATCGCCTATCGTTTAGTTCTTTTCTAAAAATAGGCTCCTAGAATGACGTGCCTGTTTTATCTTTAACTTTTTTAAAAAGACAACCAGAAACGAAAGAGTCATTCATACCTTTTTAAAACAAATGGCTTCTCACAAGCTCTTACTATTCATAAGTTCACTTACGCCACTTCGTCCCGATGCTATTCGTTTATATGCTGTGCCTTTAAAAATTGGTAAGTCTCAATAAAGGACCAATGGTATGAGCATTCTTCTTTTGTGCCACTTTGTTGTAGACACCGTTGATATGCGCTAACTATTTCTGAGAATAGGCGCGCACTATGGTCCAATGCTTAGCTCCGATCATAGGTACATACTGCTGATATGCGTCTGTTGATCGACATACAGTGTTGATATGCGCCCGTTGATCATCGTGCTATTTTGATATGTGCCTGTTGATCAGCGCATACTGTTGAGATATGCCTGTGTGTCTGAGAATAGGTGCACATTGCTGATAGGCGCCTGTTGATCAGCGTACTATCGATATGCGCCTGTGCTTCTGAGAATAGGCGCACATTGCTGATGGGCGCCTGTTGATCAGCACACACTGTTGATGCACGTGCATTTTTAATTTTACTGACTTTTCTTTTCTTTGTTCCAATTTGCAGAAGTTTGGTTAATGAGCTTCTTCAGGACTGGCATTGGTGATTTAAATGCTATGAAGAGCATTTTTCTGACACCCACATCAGACAGCTCATGTGATTCTGACACTCAGATCAGACAGCTCAGGACTCTCTGTATTCCAGAAGGATCTTTCTCAGATGGTAGAAAGAGCCTTTATACATGAGAGTTGGATGGTAGAGAGACAGAATTAGGAATCGTATCACAAGGGTGATCTCGTTCCTAGTTCCCCTGGCGGGCCGTCTTCTCTCCACCAGTTGTATTGACATCAGCTTATCTCTGAGTTGTTGTACTCTGTGGTTCGCCCCTTGTCTTTCTGAGAGAGAAGACCAGAGTTGGTTCCATTGTCTGGATCGTTGCTTCAGGTCGAGACGACAAGGAACTGGCACCAACAAATAAGAAGATCCAAAGATGTAATAGACCTTCATGTTATATTTATATTGAAAATCCGAGATGTAATAGATTTCCATTAAGATGTATCTATATTTTTAAAGAAGGAATAAAGAAATGATTTTCTCTTCTTTATGATTTGATTTTTCATGTGGTGATAAGGAAAAATAGAATCAAGGAGAAATAGGGATGTGAAAAATTGCTGGTGTAAATAAACAGAATTCAGAAGCATGGAGAATGTGAACTCTCATTATGAAAAAGTGAACAGTCACTCCGATTTTCGAGAAAAAGGACACTGAATGAATGAACAGTCACTTCAACTATCGAGTAAGAGAATAAATGAATGAACAATTACGTCATTTTTTGAAGACAATGAATGAACAGTTATAAATGAACGAATAGTCGTGCTTCTTTCCAAAAGTCGCATCAGTTCTCGAGATTGACTATCTGGTTGTTTTGTCTATAAATCGAAGAAAACTTTTGTAGATATCTTCAATCTCTATCCTTTCTGTACAACATGTCTTCTAAAGATTTGCTCACTCCGAATATTGAAGGAGAGACCGAGACGCCCCCTACTGAGCCTCCAGTGCCTCCTCAGAAAGAAAGGGGTGAAGGCTCAACTGCTCCTGTACCAAGACAGGACTTGATTGCTGAGCTAGTGGAACCTGGGAAGACTGCCGAAGAAGAGGCATTGAGGATGGCTGCCTGCAAGTTTCTTGTGAGTTCAGATAATGAGATGTTTGAACTATTGGCGAACTATGTATTTAATCATGAAGGATCGAGGCCTCCTCCCCGTCCTTAATATTATGTAATTCCATTCTGCTTTTTAAATAAAATAAACTTTTATTCACATCATGTCTCTGGAATAAAGTATATTTTGCATTTATACATAATATTTCTTGAGAAATATTCCATTGATAGGCATCATAGCAACCCTGCCATCCATATCTGTCAATTGATAGGCTCCATTTGAGAAAACTTTATTTACTACATACGGCCCTTCCCATTTTACCTCAAACTTGCCTTTGCTCATATGTGTCATAGTCATAGGACGTCTGACTGTAAGAACTAACTCGCCTTCCTGAAATGTTCGCACTCTGACTTTGCGATTGAAGGCTAATGAAATCTGGGCTTGATAAAGTTCGATGTGCTGTTGAGCCAATAGCCTCTTCTCGTCGAGTGCCTCCAATTTTTGAAGCCGAAGACGATCATTGTTTTCTGTAGTAAGTTCGTTAGCAATGTCGATACACAATGAAGGGATTTGAATTTCCAGAGGTAGGACAGCTTCACTTCTATATACTAGAGAAAAGGGTGTGCAACCTGTGGGGTTACGGACAGTAGTGCGATATGCCCATAGACATTCTCCAAGTTTATCACTCCAATTACGTTTGTTAATAGAGACAAACTTTTTAAGGAGTTTGATGATAGTTTTGTTGAATGCTTCAGCCAACCCGTTAGCCGCAGGATTATAAGCCGTAGAGGCAACATTATTGATTCTATTGTCATCACATAACCTATTAAATTTTTGGCTAATGAATTGTGGCCCATAATCATGGATGATTCGGCGAGGGACACCAAATCTGTATATCACATGATGTTTGATGAAGTTGATGACACTACTAGTCTTTACTTCAGCCAAAGGTATAGCTTCTATCCATTTAAAAAATAATCGGTTATAGCCAAGATGAACCGATGTCGTTTAGATGAAGGAGGATTGATAGGGCCAATTATGTCCATACCCCAAGCTTCAAAAGGCCATGAGGCAGTAGTCGGATGAAGAAATTCTGACGGTTGGTGAATGAAATCTGCATGAATTTGACATGCACGACATTTTCTTGCATAGTCAATAGCATCTGATACCATAGAGGGCCAGTAGTAGCCCATACATCGAATACAATCTTGAAGTTTAGGACCAGGCTGATGTGCTCCACAGACACCATCATGAACTTCGCGTAATATCTGCTTTGCTTCATCACCAGCGAGACATCTCAAGAGTAATCCATCAAAAGTTCTTCGATAGAGAGTTTTAGTAGTATAATTATAGTAGAATCGAAGCGATCGGCGACAGATACTTGTAGCTTCCTTAGGGTCTTCTGGCAATATGTCATGTATTGTAAAATCAATAAAATGTGTTCTCCAGTCCTCGCTAATGACATTGACTTCAGTTAAATTGCTAAATTCAATATTGTGGTTGTTTTCAACACAAAATAGTTTTCTATTAGAGATAACAACCATTTGTTGTCTTTTGACTGGAATTGCCAATACCGCAGCTAGGTTAGCTAAGGCATCAGCTTCTGTATTGCATATACGACGTACATGTTCGATGAAGAACCCTTTGAACGAAGAAGCTATCCTGGTTGCTGCTTCATGGTATGGTACCAGATCTTGATGTCGGACTTCATATATACCTCTAACCTGATTAACAATCAGCTTAGAGTCACCATATACCTCAAGATTTTCAATATCCAATTGTTTGGCTAATTGGAGTCCAATGAGCAGGGCATTGTATTCTGCCACATTGTTAGAGCACGACTCGTCTAAAGAATAAGCCCTTTGAATAGCTAACCCATCGGGTGAAACAAGAATAATTTCCACTCCAGCAACAAGGGTACCTCCAGGTCCAATTCTATAAGCTCCATCAAAGAACAATCTCCAGGTAGGAAATTCTTCATAGATCATATTTGATTCCAATGTTTTATCTGGAATCTCGTCATAGAGTTTAGATGTTTCATGGACAGGATGAGATGCTAAGAAGTCAGCAAGTGCTTGGCCTTTCACAGACTTTTGAGGAACATAAACCATATCATATTGTGCAAATAATATGGCCCATGTGGTAAGCCTAGAATTGAGTGTACTTGGCTTCTTCATTAAGACTCGAAGAGGATTGACCCGGGATATGACATGAATAGTTTGGCCTATGATATAATATCTTGTCTTTTGAACGACAAATATTAAGGCTAAACATTCTTTCTCCACCGGACTATAACGATGTTCAGCTCCAATCATCGTTCGACTAAGGTAATAGATGGCTTGTTCATGACCTTCTTTGTTCTTCTGAGCCATCAAAGCTCCCAATAAATGGTCCATTGCCCGGACATACATTAAGAAGGGTATTCCTGAGATCGGTGGTACAAGAACCGGTAGACTCATTAAATACCGCTTTATGTCATCAAATGCTCGTTGACATTCTTTCGTCCAAACGAAAGATACACCTTTCTTTATTAACTGAGTAAATGGTCTGCAATGTCCAGATAAATTCAAAATGAACCGCCTGATGTACACAAGACGACCTTGGAATCCTCGTAGCTCTTTTAGGTTGCGTAGAGGACGCATCTCTTGAATGGCTTTAATCTTCTCGAGATCAACATGTATACCCTTAGAGGTAATGACGAAGTCGAGAAATTTGCCACTAGAGACACCCAAGAAAGACTTGGTGTGGTTCATTTTGAGTTGATGCTGGCACTAGATTGAAGATAGTTTTTAAATCTTGAATGTGATCTTCCTTGAGACGACTTTTGACAGCAATATCATCAACATAGCATTCGACAATCTTTCGCAGATGATCTCGAAAGATAGTACTCATAGCCCGCTGGTAAGTTGTACCTGCGTTCTTATGACCGAACGGCATGAATATATAATAGTACACTTCACGAGGAGTACGAAATAAAGTATATTTTTCATCTTCAGGATTTATCCGGATTTGATTATATCCAGAAAACCCGTCTATGAAAGAAATTCGTTCGAATCCACATGTATTGTCGATCATGACATCAGTAATTGGGAGAAGGAATTCGTCTTTAGGGTAAGCATCATTGAGATCCCAAAAGTCTATGCAAACTCGAACCTTTCCGGTCTTCTTCAAGACTGGTACAACGTTGGCTACCCAGTCAGGATGCTGTTCTTCTCTGATAAAACCGCAAGCTATAAGCTTTTTGACTTCATCATCAATTGCATCCATCATTTCAGGCTTGAATCGCCGTTGTTGTTGTTTGACCGGCTTGGCATTCGGCAAGATATTAATCTTGTAAGTTGCAATTTGAGGATCTTATCCCGCCATATCTTCATAACTCCAGGTGAAGACATCAATATATTCACGAATAAGATGAATTAACTCTTGTTTATCATCCTCTGGAAGATTTTTGCTAATGAAGATTGGTCGTGATACGCCCTTCTCTCCAATATCGATTTGGACTAATTGATCCTCAGTAGGTGGCTCTTGTTGTTCAAAACAAAGTTCTCATTGATTGTCTATCCTTTGTGCCTAAGGGTCCACTTCAGGAGCTTCTTCAATGTCATCTTCGTCATCTTCCGAAAATTCGGCAGACACATATTAGAAGATACTATCACCCTATGAACATGACCAATGCTGGTATCAAAATCCCATGAGATAGAATCAGAAGAAATAGATCGTTCTTCTTCATCAGATTCAGAAGGTTTTGGAGATGGAAGTGGTGAAGCATAACCTAGTCCCCGTTTTGTTTTACTGTGGTATTGTTGTGATTTTCCTTTTGGAACAACAATACGAAGAGGAGTTCGCCTTCCTTTACCGTTGTTGAGGCCTGTTCTGAAATCATTGCCCATTTTGCGGATGATTGCTTTAGATTATGGACTATAGAGGCGTAATTGTAGCCTTCCTGTATCATCTCTATTATCATTATAGAGCATGATTTTTGGTTCTTCTCTTTTATTGAAGAATATAGGCCTTTCATCTTTCTTTCGAGACGGTACTAAGAAGTACGACTCTTGTATTGAATCCAGTGATACCATATTTCGCAGAGATGATACGACTTCTATTGTAAGTGGTTTAAAGCTATCTAGCATATCCAAATAACATTGAGTATAGTAAAAGACATCAGTATACTGCAAAGGAGATGCTTTATTGATTTTTATACCATCATTTACAACAGGAACTTTAGCCTTAAGAGGCTTAGTCAGATTGATGACAAGAGGGGGAGAAGAAGAACGAGAAGGAGGAGGGGGATTCTTACGATAAAGGTCGATTACAAGCGGCTCAGAAGAGGTGAGCTCCCTTTGTTCTTGACTATTACCCTTAGGCTGCTTCTCATGGGAAGGAAGATAGATAGTTAGCGGTTTGGAAGACTGAGGACAGGAGGTACGTCCTTTGATCAGGATCACCAGAGTATCATTCGGTACATTTTTTTGTTCTTTATCTATGTCCAATGCCAGTACCACCTTCATGAATTCCTCCTTGTATATGCGAGAATCGTTGCAGTATGCTTCGACTCCTTTGAAAGGATTCAGATCTGCAACCTCTTTTTGGACTTCTCCATTGCCATCCACATATTTGAAACATTGGTGGAGAGTAGAAGGTACAATATTGTGTTCATGGAGGAATGGTCTTCCTAACAAAGCATTGTATGAGCCATGATTATCAATAACATAGAAAGTTACCTTTGTACGAAGATTACCAATTTAAAGTTTTAGGCGTATCTTTCCCAAAGGTTCACTTCTTCCTTTATTGAATCCCAGGATGGTAGTGATAGTTGTAGAGAGGTTATGCACTGGGATCTTCAAAGCATCTAGCAAAGACTTCGGCATGATGCTAAGTGCGGACCCTGGGTCAATCAGAATACGATCGACTTTTATGGTGTCCACATACCCTGTGAAATAGAGAGGACGATCATGACGATTGTCTTCTAAAAATATGTCATCTTGTGTAAAAGTGATGTTGGGCATTAATTCAAATACACTATGACAATGTGCACAGCTGACTGGCTCCTTTTCAGGCTTCTTGAGAAGAGTAAGACAAGCATCAGCCTGCATCAAGGCTTCACTTAACATTTCTCGAGTTTCTTTTGAGAGACGTAAGAGTTCAAAGATTGACAACCTCGCTGGAGTATTGGCCAATTGAGCCAATATATCAAAGTTATATAACTTTTCGAGTCCAAGAGACGAGGATTTTTTCAACGCTTTGTCAAAGCGAACATGTTATTTTCCCTTGTCTGCTGATGTGGATTTAGAAGGAGTTGGTTCAGCTACCGGCGGGGATGTAGATGATATATCCTCTGCAGGAGAAGATGATGTAGGAGGAGTATCAGAAGATGGAGCAGGATTCTCTTAATTTTTGAGATATTCCCGAAGATAGGGTTTTCCAGATCTAGTCCCCATTAGAATTTTTTTTTCTGCTACTGGTTCAAAGGATACCATGTTGCAGCTTTTAAATTTAGCTTTGGAGTGCTTATTTTGCTTAGAAGAGGAAGGCGTTTCAAAATCTGCCACTAGATCTGGGTGAATCCACATAACCTCTCCTTTGTCAGTCGATAGTGGAACAAGACCTTCATTTTGGAGAGGTGGGAGATTCACAATCTCAAGAGTAGTCCTTGGAATAGGGACAACACCATCTTGTACAAGTTGTGGTGGAAAGTCACCAAATTGTACAGAAACAACATTAGCAGTCACCGTTTTCTCGTCCTGCTGAAGAGTAATTGCACCAGAGTTGACCAACTCCTGGATTTTGCCTTTGAGCACATAACATGCTCTGGTTGGATGCCCTATAAATCTGTGATAAATACAGTATTTAGGGTGATCGGTTTTACCTACTTCTTTTGGCCGTTTTGCCTCTGGTAGTTGAAGCTTATTGCTTTTGATCAAGCAATCAAAGGTGCTCAAAGTATCATCTTCATCGAAAGAATACTCTTCTTTTGGACGAGTTATTTTCGGCGGTGGTACTGATGGAGTGGATGCCATCTGAGTAACATTGACAGCCAAAGACTCTTTGCCTTTGAGATTGATGGCCAGTGTTTTTTTACCCTTGTGGTTAATCTAGCGATTATTACCGTCGGGTGTAGAATGTTCGTCTTGATTAGGATGAGTCATCTGAACTCCTAACTGTTTAAACTTTTCGGCACTGACTTCAGCCGCCTTGACATTCACAATAAAAGAGGGCCAATTCTGGAATTGTGTAGATCCCGTCCACATACTGATAATAGGCAACAAGTTTGATTTGCTGGTGTCTATTGTTACAGCAGATGGAGTTCCTAAAGGCATTTTGAGTGCCTCTCGGCGGAATCTTTCAATGAAACTCTTCGTGGATTCATTGTGCCTTTGTTTAATCTTAATGAGGACAGACATTGTCATGTCGTTGACTCCCTCATAAAACCGTTCCAAGAACATTTGCTTGAAACTAGCAAAAGAAGTTATGCAGCCATCAGGCAAGCTATGATACCAATCATATGCTGCGCCAGCTAAACAACCGACGAACACTCTGGTAAGAAGAGCATCATTTGGCTGTAATTGGTCAGTCATCGCTTCAAAGTGATTAATGTACTGACTTGGAGAGGTGCTGCCATCAAACAACGTCATAGTCAGAAGCTTGTATTTAGGAGAAAATAGAACCTCCTTCCACTCTGTAGGATATGGTTGCTTTAGGCCCAATCTTTGTAGGCCATCCTTTTGCTTGAAGGCCTCAAACTGAGTGCGTAAGAGTTTCACAACCTCATTAGCATCCCCTGATGTTTGGAAATTGGTAGGCTGATTAGAAGTGTTAGGAGGAGGAACAGCGTGATAATTACCACCCCCAGCACCAGACTGACTGGAATCAGCTTGAATTGGCACAAAAGTAACCTGAGGGGGCGGTACCCCAGACTAACAGGTACAGAAGATGTTATAAGCTCTAGATTGGTGGCAGGATTTACAGCCGGTGGCACTGTATATTGAGCCACGATTATTGTATGCATACTTGCAACCATTTCAACCATTGTCTTTAATTTGTCTTCTAGTGCAACAATTTGTTGCTCCTGACTGGTTGAAATAGAGGCATCTTGATCTTCCGTAATGGTATATGCCGTTACTTCTTTTGCTGCTATTGATGAGATAGTTTGTTCAGAACTTTCACTATCTGCATCAAATTCTGAAAAAGCGTCCTCTCCTACATGAGCGATGGGGGGATCTTCTTGATTAAAGACACCTTGGTTCAAATTTTGATTTCTTGATCTGGTGTATTGAAAGACACCTTCACTGGATGCATAAATTCGATCCAAGTATTGTTGACTGTGATTTCGGGATGCATTACGTCTTGGACGTTTCCTACCCCAGTGCCTTGAGAAGTTATATTGACAGAAGCATATAATAGTTTATTTTCATCTTCTATTATATGTTCGGAAGTTGAAGCATAGTTCAGATGATCGAAGACAGATCGTCGAGGCGATTGGCAACAACAGTTGATGACAACTTCATGAAGGCAGTGGCGATCTGAAGTGTGATCTAGAGGTGAAGGAGACATCCCTGCAATCTTCCGTCTTTGTGTAATACGTTGCCGAAGATCAGTTACCACTACAAGACGAGAAGAAGTCAGAGGAACATATTCCTTAATGATGTTAGGAACATGTCTCCCATTCTTCAGATGTTTAGTTCCCTGAGTGTATAAAGATGTACTCAACTCATTAGCATAAGTGGTTGGGTCCTTTTCAAACTTTGGCTTCTGATACAGATTGGCCTTTGGCATAGGGTTCTTACATTTCACCAAAGTTGATACTGGTTGACGCCTATTGAGATAAGCGCGTAAATCAAAAAATTCTGCTCCAGGTGTCTCTGTTTGTGATACCCTCAATTTTTCTTGCTTAGATCTTGAAATTTGTAAGATGGAAAGATCTTGACCAGACCCCATAGGGGTAGGCAAGATGCATCTCTGATCAGTATTCTTTTCGATATCAGAGATCCGAAGACCTCCGTTTAAAGGAATAGAATTTGATATATCTTCTCCTGAGTCATAGACTAGGAAAGTTTTAGAAAAGACCAAATGGTGCTTTCCTTTATTTTGTAGAGGGTTAGCTAAGAAGCGTTTCCCTCTATTTTGCTGTTAAACCATCTTAGGCGCAGCTTGCGCGAGTTGAGGAAGTGTCAGAGGACCCTTCCCTTTGTCATGTCTAGTGCTAGTACTAGAGCATTGTTTCTCCAAGTTTAGAACTTGAAAATTGGGAGAGGGAATAGCCAAAAGACTAGTTCCCTTGGGTTGTACCATAGCAGCAGACTGCGCCTGAGTCACTAATTTCTTGGGTTGTGCCATAGCACTACGAGCTACTAGTTGCACCCTAGTAATATAAGCTATTGGTGGCGCCTTGACAGCAACATGGGTAGACTGCGCCTCGGAAGTGAAGAGAGTAGTGGACTGCGCACGAGCAGCAGGAAGAGTGGATTGCACCCTGGCCACAGAAACAGGCCGTGCTTGAGCCACTGAGGCGGATTGCTCCTTGGTCACTGAGCACTCAAGTTGCGCCTGGGCAACAACAACTGCAGGAGACTTAGGAGTCCATACAGTCCTGTTCTTGGCGATAGCCATAGTGCGCTTGTTGCTCTTGGTGTTGATCATATCCACATAGGCTGTCTGGTTGACTTGAACAACCAGAGTCTTCTGCGTCTTGCCGATCGACGTCGTGTCACATTGAGTTGTCACCTTCTCGTCGGAGGAGAAAGTCGTCCCCAGCAGAGTCGCCATTTTGTTTGCAAAAACAAAAAGTTTAATTTTTATTCCAAACTTAAAAAGAATCGTACAAAGTACAATGAATTCTGGGGAAGTATAACTGTAGGAATCTGATCAGAAGACGATCACTTTATCCCTTGGACTATGTGAACTTGAAGACTAGAGCCCCTAGAGAAGAACGTAGCAATTTTGTAAGAGTTCTTGATCTCTGTGCGTGATCCTTTATCAATGATTGGAAACTCTATTTATAGAGTTCTGGAAATAACTGTTTTAGAAGTTATTATGATGTGTACGAGGCTGGGTTGTGCCACATTGGATTGCGCCAACCTCATGTTGTGCCAACTTTCATTCAGTTATCAATCGTGTACTAACTGTATTTAGATGCGTGGCATCATGTGATTGAGATGCGCGTGGTCGTGTACAGGATAATAGACACATCTTGAGAGATTAGTGGCATGTGCGCCACGTCATCCTGCTTTGAAAATGAAAATTGTCTCAACTTTATCAGGTTGCGCGAGCTTCAGTCAACAAGTTGAACTACGCCTGATTATACTGCGCCTGGACATGTGGCAGCTTTTGAGAAGAAGTCGTTCAGATTGCGCCTACGCGCAACTAAGAAAATTGTTTAGATTGCGCCTAGGCGCAACACATGAGACGTGTAGGACAGTTGTCAGTCCAATCTCCTCGAGCGACATAATTCGTGGGATTCGAAGAGATTTTCCTCCTTCACTATGTTGTCAGTTGTCAGTGTTGTCAGGTAATGATGACCATTAAATATCAGACGCCATGTAGAATTTGGCGCAACGTGACTGGGCGCAGTCTAATATCAGGCGCAACCTGACCCTCAGCGCAGTTTGATCTCTGGGCTTCAAAAATAATGGCGCAGCTTGATTTTTGGGGCGCAACTTGTTCACTGAGTAGTAGATACATGGCGCAACTTTATTTTTAGGCCCTACAGAATTCTTTCTTTCACAACTAAAAACTTTGTCAATATCCTTTAACTTATACAGTTGTTATTGGAATACAATAATGTTGTTTATTGTCGTACCATAATTTGAGTGGTCTTTTAAAACCCTCCTGCAGGCGCAGCCTTGTGACAAAATTTTGCAACTATATTTCCTGAATGTATGCCTCACAACATGCATGATATAAACCTTGCTACGATGGTGGAAGAAGTTATGAGTGTCTGTTTGATAGTCATCCAAAATATATCTTCACCAGTCAACAGGTAAATATAACCTGATGTAGATATCCTACTATGTTGGCATCCAGCAAAATCGTAGTCAGAATATCTTATGATCTCTAAAATTATCTGATCTCCTGTAAAAAGTATATATTTTCACTACCAAAATTTATCGATTTAGCGCCGGCCCTATCCGTCGCCAATCCGACGGTAATGACAATTAGCGACCGATCACTGACGGGTTTTGGCCAAAAAAATCCGTCGGCAATCAGCTCGTCGCTAATAACGGTCCGTCGCTACGTAGTCGTGAAGCGACGGAATAGCGACGGCTTTTCAACTTCACAATACGAAGCATTAGCGACGCATTTCCGACGGACTGTCGTCGATTTAAAGTTTTAAGTACTGAACTGTGTAGACAATAGCGACGTAAAATTTCGTCGGTAACCCGTCGTAATAGCGTATCACAGCGTATCGTTCCGTCGCTATGCCGTCGGTAGACGTCGATAACAAACGACGGATGAGCGACGGTTTGCTGACGGAATATCCGTCGATCAGGTTCTGGAAATGCTTGGCATTTCCAGTACCATGGCGACGGAAAAGTAGTCACTAATCCGTCGCTAGCCCGTCGACAAAGCGACTGATTAGTGGCTGATTATCCGTCGCCATGGTTCTGGAAATGTTGAGAATTTCCAGAACCTTGTCGACGGATTATCCGTCGCTACGCAGTCGCTAGAGGGAGCGACTGATTAGTGGCTGATGAACCGTCGCTAGTCCGTCGAAGTATATACCAACAGAACCGTGCCGACGGATATTCCGTCGATCATCCGTCGCTACCTGGAAACAGTTTAAAATCTCCAGATAGCGACGGATTATCCGTCGAAAAGCCGTCGGAAACTGGGAATATCCGTCGCGAAACGGTCAATAGTCCGTCCCTAACTGAGTTTTTTGGAAAAAGAAATTGCAGCACTTTCCCTGTTTACAAATATATGCATAAACCAAACCAATATATAATACACACCAATTATCCAACAATCATACAGACCAAATATATAATGCACACCAATTATCCGAGAATCACATAGACCAAATATGCACATACGAATTTAATGCACACCAATTATCCAAGAATCACAGACCAAACCAAATTAATAGAAAATCCTGAAGAGTAACATAATATCCGGTGCTATAATCCGATTATAGTACAATTAATCCAAAGCTGTCACAAATATTCCAAATTTTCTTAATACAAAATTTTAAGAAGAAGGAGGAGGTTGATTGTCCGGTGGTGGTAATCCCAGATTCGACCGACGAATATACTTCTCCACAAGGTACGAAGGCAAGCCATCGTAGACACTGCTCGGAAGTCGGCGTAGCTGCTCTGAGGACATGAGATCCAGGAGTGACGTCACAGTCGTATGCGGTACCACAGGGGCATCAGGGTTGAAAGAAAGATGACCCACGAAAGACGGACCGACACCAGCAGTCGACGGACCAGTAGAAGACGGACGAACACCAGCAGTCGACGGACCAGTAGAAGACGGACGAACACCATCAGCAGACATAGCGGCAGCAGTAGACGGAACGGCAGCAGCAGACGGAGGTGGAAAGTACGTGGCAAACTGCTCCCGCAAGGATGACACCGCCTCGTGCAGCTACGTAAGCTGCGACCTAACATCATCGTCTGCCGGGGCCACGGGAGGAGACAGTGTCGGTGGAAATCTCTGCGTCGCCATGTGCAACGGCCCTAGGGAGTCGACTCCGTACAGGAACCCTTTCTTAAAGCCGCCGACGGTATCTACGAACAAGTCGTTCCGAGCGGCCAAAGAAGAGGGCGTCCGGGCGGGCGTCGTTTCACCGACATCCTCGGTGTCAGCTAACTGAGCCCGACTAAGGGCCTCACGATATGCAGCCTATCAAATGAATGTGTTTATATTATAAGATTTACCTAAGTTGTAATCTAAATCCTATGTTTCACTAAGTTAAGTGTGAATCGTAAGTTTACCTAAGTTATAGTCCGAATACTTTTAATTCTAACGTTAATCTCATAAACATAAGTACTTACATCAGTCTTCTTGGCTCTCTCGTCGACGAAGCTCCCGTCCTTCCGTCTTTTGTGCGTATGCTGGAACACGTCGTGCATGGTGACCGATTCTGGCGCCCTTCCCTCCTTCACCGCCCGTTGGGCCTGCATAAGAAATTTTCGTAGAAAATAATTAACTCCTTTAATTAATAATACCTAATTCGATAGTGAAATAAATTTACGGTTGCTCACCAGATCTGCAAGTGTCGCTGCGTGGGACCTTGATCCCCCCGTATGAAGGCCCGCGGCCTGTCGGTTCACCTTCGCCTTCTCCGATTTCTCCTTGTACGCAGGGGTATCCATCATACCTAAGAGGTCCTCATAATACTCCTGCCGGATCCAATTCGGCCTCGTATGCCCCATTTTTAGGTCATGAATCATATCCCGTATCTTCTTCGAGCAAGCGCTTCTGTAGGTCCTGCGGATACCCTCCTCGCGATGGGGGGGCCACCAGTGCGTTGTCTAACATAGAAAATCAATTATCACGTAATTTAAAAAATGGTTGATTAAAGAGTAACTAATAATTAACCAGAAGATATAGATATATACCCTCAACTCGTCGAGCCAGACGTACTGCACGTTTGGGGACACCGACGAAAAGTTGAGGTAGGGACCGTGGAAGTTAGCCCTGATAATTTCTCCAAGAGCCCTGCCAACATTAAACGAAAAAAACCTACAAAGAAGAAACGACTGGATTATTAACTTGAATAAATGAAAGAAATTTAATAAATTATCTTAAATTTACTTACGAGGTCCCCGAGGGCCATAGCTCTCGTCGGAACTCGCCTCTCGGCCTCTCTGGTGCCGTTGGAGGATCCGCGGGTCTGCGTATGTACTCCCCAGTAACCGGATGGAACCGAGTATGGGGGTACTCTGGGGCCCACTGTGCAGTAACTGGGGTATCCCCTGGTGGATCCGCTGCTGGTGGTTCCGATAGCGGAACGGATCCGCTAGCAGATCCGGACTCATGCCTCGATGAAGTGGTCGATCGAGGGCGGGATGCGTCTGTGCCTGGGGTACTCTCCGGGTCGGGCTCGCTCGATGGGGTCACATCCCGAGAACTTTGAATGCGACCACGACCACCAGCACCAGTACGACCACGACCACGACCCGCACCACCACCACCACCACCACCACCACCACCACCAGCACCACGACCACGGCCAGCCATCATGACCTGTAAATAGAACACATAAACATAATTAACAATATAAAAGTGTAAATGGATATAAAAAGCTAAACTAAAATATACATACCACCAGTAGGAAGACGAGTGTCGCCACGACGAAAAAGACTAGGAGTGCCATCTGCAATAAGTAAATAATCTAATGAAAAAAACATGAATTCACGGAATTGCTTTTATGAGGTCAAACTTAATTCACGTAATTGGAAGTGTTTTTAATATACAACAATATTTAACCTAATTATCGTCTTCGTTCTCATCTTCGGCCTCGTCTTCATCATCATCCTCCTCATCCTCATCCTCATCCTTATCTTCATCGTCAATTTCATCTGTATCCTCATCCCCATCAAATTCTTCTTCTTCTTCTTCGTCTTCTTTTTCTTCTTCTTCTTCTTCTTCTTCTTCTTCTTCTGCCTCAATATTTGGGACAAGACGCCTCTTTCTTCCCTGGTTGACAGCTAAGTCTTGTGTATCAACCTCTTCCTCCCCTCTATTTTCTTCAATAATATCTTCAACATCCATTGTATCTGAGTATTGTCCCAAGTATTGGGACTTTTCGATCTGGTCCTCTTGGTATGCTGGGTCTCCAACGTTGAATGTATTTCTAGATTTAATCTTGCATACTACCCACCAGTCAAATCGATCTCTACGACGCCTTGGGTAGCTTGTATAGTAGACTTAAACAGCCTGATTTGCTATCGCAAATGTATCAGACCCTCTATACCTCCTGCGATGATTTATATCGACGAATCCAAATTGTTTATCGATTCTCCAACCGATATTTGGTGTCGTATCGAACCACTCACATTTGAACATCACAATATGCATATCATATGGGCCAGTATATTGTAAATCTACAATATCCCGAAGCACTCCATAATAGTCAAAGTCCGGCTCGTCGTTATAGATGGTGCCTCTTCTGCAAACACCGGAATCCTTGGTACTGATGCCGTCATTGATAAATTCGACATTTATAGCATTCTGAGTTGACTTAAACCTGAAGCCATTAACGACATAGCCTGGCCAAGTCTTTATTCGCTTCTTTGGTCCCAGTGCCAGATAACGAACACTCTCATGAGTGAGTGTTGTTTCAGGCAATAAAACCTGTAAACAAATATTTATAATTTAAATGTTTCAGATTATATATTAATAGTTCTCGGGTATAATCACAATTACTTACGTATTTGTGAAACCATGACGGAAATGTACAATCAACCTCTCTTTGAAGTCCCTCATCGGTAATATCGGGTCTCCTCATTTTGACTTCATCTCTAAATACACTATTAGAGAAAATAAGAATATATAAGTGTAGTCACTTACTTCATCAAATTCGATATTATAACGAGTGCAAGTGTACTGACTTACTTCTCCAAATCTCTTACTTCTTGTATGTCACAGTTTAACAAGACATATCGGTGAGCGGCATCATACTCGTCGTCTGTCAACCACCGTCTTTTACTAGCCCCAACATGCTTGTCCCTTACATTGAATATTCCTCCATCCTTAACGTCCTCATCATTCCTTTGAGGTCTACTTCGATTTGTCTTAACATGAGTATCGAAATAAATGGAGCAGAAGTTTGACACCTCTTCGATAAGATATGCTTCGCATATCGAAGCCTCTATATGAGCCTTGTTGCCAACTTTCTTCTTTAGATGGTGTAGGTATCTAGAGAGACAAATTATCTTGAGAATTAAGAAAGAATTTTAAAACCCACTGAAATTCAACTTAAATTATATCGATTTTTATGTACCTTTCAAATGGCTACATCCATCGATAATGAACAGATGCACCGACACGGGCTTCGTATGCTAGATGAATCGGTAGATGCTCCATGCTGTCGAAAAAGCCAGAAGAAAATATTTTCTCCAACTTGCAAATTATTAAGATAATCTTCTCCTCAAGTTCGACCATGTGTTGCACAGTCAACTTAGTTGAACAAATATCCCTAAAAAATATTGATAGTTAGGCCAACGGAACCCATACAGCAGAAGGCAACAACTCTTTCAAAGCAATGGACAGTAATCTTTCCATAAACACGTGGCAGTCATGACTCTTCATTTCCGTTAGCTTGCGTTCATTGAGGTCAACGCATCTAGACAAATTCGATACATAGCCGTTGGGAAATCTTAAAGTAGATACCCACTTGCAGATTATTAATCTATCTTCCTTGCTCAATGTGTATTGTGCTATCGGCTTACTTAATTGTCCAGCAGCTCCCATTTGTATCAAGTTCAGATAAGGATGCTTGCATATCTCGGCAATGTCTTGTCTTGCTTTTGGATTGTCCTTTGTCTTTCCTTTAATGTCCATGACGGTATTGAAGACATTATCGAACACATTCTTTTCGATATGCATAACATCAAGATTATGCCTTATAAGATTATCTTTCTAATAAGGCAAGTCCCAGAAGATACTCCGTTTGGTCCAGTTATGGATTTGTCCGAACCCATCGACACGATTGTTCGATGGATCTTCCATTACAGTGGGCAAGTCCTTTACATCTTCCCAAATATCGTATCCCGACAATCTGGCAGGCGGATGAGAAAATTCTTGTTTTCCAGCTCTGAATGCGTCCTTGTTCTTTCTTCAAGGATGACTCACGGGCAGAAATTGACGATGACAATCAAAGAAAAAAGTTTTTCCTCCATGCTTAAGGCGGAACGCCTTACTATTTTGCATGCATATCGGACAAGACAGGGTGCCGTGAGTACTCCATCCCGACAGCATACCGTATGTGGGAAAATTATTGATTGTCCACATCAGTGAAGCTCTCATTTGAAAGTTCAGTTTCCTGAAAATATCATAGGTCGTGACACCGATCTCCCACAGCTGTTTCAGATCATCCACCAACGGCTGTAAATATATATCGATATTCTTCGTCGGATTTTTGGGACCCGGTATGATAGCTGTCAAGAACATATAAGGAGTCTTCATACACATCCATGGTGGCAGATTGTAAGGGGTCAGAATGACCGGCCAGCAGGAGTATTGAGATCCCGACTGCCCGAAAGGGGCGAATCTATCAGAACATAGCCCCATGCGTACATTTCTGGGCTCTGCAGCAAAATCTGGATAGCAAAAATCGAAATATTTCCAAGCCTCTCCATCCGAAGGATGTGACAATTCTCCATCGTCCTTTGTGCGTTCTTCGTTGTGCTACGTCATGTGTTCTGCTGTATTCTGAGACATATACATCCTCTGCAAGCGCTTCGTGATCGACAAGTAATGCATATACTTGTAAGGACGTCGTTTTCTAGTTGACTTTCCTTTCCCCTGACTTCCTTGTAACGATCCGCATTACAGAAGTGGCAACTTTCTACATCCTCGTTCTTCTTGTAGTACAACATGCATCCGTTGCGACAACAATCTATCTTGTCATACCCCAGTCCCAGTTGTCGGACCATCATCTTCGACTTGTAGAAGTTTTTTGGAAGCTCTTTTGATTCCTTCGGTAACACCTCCTTCATTAGTTGTGTAATCCGATCATAGCAAGTTTGTGGCAAGTTAAAATTGGACTTTATGTTCAACAACCTCATCGTCACTGACAGTACGGAATGTGGATCACAATCAGGATATAAAGAAGTTTCAGCATCCTGAAACATATCATAGAACTCCTTCGCCTCGGGATTAGGATCGTCCGGATCAAAATTAGGCCCTGCCGCGTCGTACACCATATCTCGTGCAAGGTTCTGCACGTCTCCATAATCAACGGAGCATTCGTCGTCATCGACAACAAAATCCGCTGCAGCATTATCATCAAAAGCATAAGTAGCAGCATTCGCAACCTGTCTTTCGACATATATTTCACCTTGCGATGACCACAGGCCGTAATCACGTACGAAACCTTTACGGGTCAAATGATCTCTTACACTCACCACTTCTTCGTAACGTCTATTGCGACAATTACGACATGGACACTTGATTTTGTTACCGTCCATAAACTGAGCTTTGCTCATGGCATACTTAAGAAACACTTCCACGCCTGCCTGAAAATCGTCACTCACACCTATTCTGCTCTCGTGTTGTCGTTTGTACATCCATGTAGGATCAACGAAATAACGATCCATCACAGATTGGATGTAAAAATCTGTATAGTAAGACAAACTAAACAGAATTAGTATATAATCATGTAACTGGTGGATCCGCTAGTAGTTCGATACCGATAGTGCGATACCGATACCGATAGTCTGATAGTTCGATACCGATACCGATAGTCCGATACCGATTATAGGTTAATTAATCAATTATAATTAGCGACCGATCACTGACAGGTTTTGGCCAAAAAATTCGTCGGCAATCAGCTCGTCGCTAATAACGGTCCGTCGCTACGTAGTCGTGAAGCGACGGAATAGCGACGGCTTTTCGACTTCACAATACGAAGCTTTAGCGACGCGTTTCCGACGGACTGTCGTCCATTTCAAGTATTAAGTACTGAACTGTGTAGACAATAGCGACGTAAAATTCCGTCGGTAACCCGTCGTAATAGCGTATCACAGTGTATCATTCCGTCGCTAAGCCGTCGGTAGTCCACTTCTAGGATATGGGACCTATATCCTAAATATCTAGTCTGAAATTAACTTGGTTAGGATATTAGAGTGTCCTTACTATCTAGCAAGCACTACCTTAGTCTACTCACACTAGCACTAATTACTTATAATTCCTACCATGTCTACACTCACACATTACACCCCAAGCCGTCCTGCATGCTAATAGGCATGGTAGGCCTGCCTTTTCATTCCTCACTCTCTAAAGCACATATACACATATATATGTATATCACAGTTAGATGTATAGATATATACATCTATATAGAAGCACACAACTGACTTATGCAGATGAAGAACTCACACTGTCCTTGACACAGTGAACATATATATACACCATGAACCCAAACTCCATATTCACATTTACTAATCCAAACACCACCAAACTAATGGATAACACCCAATATGGATAACACATTATTTAGCCAATATATAAACTCAGATGAATTTGATAAGCAAAGCCCCCCGCCGCCCCCGACCAAAGCCCGCCGCCCCAAGCCCGCCGCCCAGCCCCCGACGCCTCCACCCCAAGCCCGCCGCCCAGCCCCAGACGCCCCCTCACCAAGCCCGCCGCCCAGCCCCCGACGCCCCCGTCCCAAGCCCGCCGCCCAGCCCCCGACGCCCCCGTCCCAAGCCCGCCGCCTAGCCCCCGACGCCCCCGCCCCAAGCCCGCAGCCCAGCCCCCGACGCCCCCGCCCCAAGCCAGCCGCCCAGCCCCCGAATGTCCCCAAGCCCGCCGCCTCCGCTGCCCCTAACGTCGACATCGCGACAGAGAGAGAGAGAGAGAGAGAGAGATCGAGAGAGAGAGAGAGAGAGATAGGGGATTACCTTCGGAAGAGAGAGAGGAGAGGACGCCGACGTCGTTCACCCAAGCCGAGAGAGAGTGAATTTGGGGGGAATGCTAAAAGTTTCCCCCGTATTTTTATTTTAATTCTGGAACGTAAAATTAGCGACGGACACGCGACTGCTAATTATCCGTCGCCAATTAGTCGCTATTATTGATACTGCCGACTGAATATCCGTCGCTACGTCGTCGAAGAAATGTCCTGCCAATTCTCTACACAATTCCCGCCAAATAATCGACTACGTAGCGACTACTGGATATCCGTCGCTATATCTCTGACAGTCTAGCGACGGATGTGCGACCTTTCCTCCTCCTAAAATTAAAATAAAAAAGGGCAAATACGTGTGGTCGGTAATCAGTCGGCGAGCGGCCACTAAGCCGTCGCTAACGCCGACTGAAATTTTTGGTCGCTAAACATTCGTCGCTAATTTACTGTATTTTGGTAGTGTTTTTTGTTCTCTATTAATTACCTAAGTAGCTTGGCTGCTACCCAATGATCCATCCTATATTTGCTTAAATATCTGTCTAACATCCAAACTATGTATGCAATATCCTGACACATACATATTTGAGCTTATATTAGACTCCCTACAACTGATCATGAACGAAAAATCTGTGACATTTTCTTAATTCTAATGCTAATCTTAGGGCACTTTGTTGAGACTGAATTTGTCTCCTTTAGCGACATGTGTCACCTAGTTTGTATTAATTACTTTAATCGATATACAAAACTAGAAAAATATATCTACTCGCACTGAACTTGTGATACACACAATCTTCAACAGTGTTTATCTCAAAACCAAACGAGATAATCACTTGGTAAAATTTTGAAGTACCTTTGACGAGAAGCCTGCTTAAGTCCAAAAATAGATTTTGTGAGTTTGTAAACCACATTCTTTGGTTCTTTTGACACAAAGTTTTCTGGTTACACTATATAAATTATTTCGTCAATATTACCATTGAGAAATATCGTTTTTGACATCCATTTGATGTAACTCAAGATCAAACTGTGTAACAAGTGCTATGATTGGTTTAAAAGAGTTTCAAAGAAACCGAAGTGAAAGTCTATTTAAAAACAATCTCCAACTTTTGAGTAAAGTCACTAGCTACAAGACGTACTTTTTACCTCTCCACATTACCTTTGAATCCTTCTTGGTTTTAAAAATACATTTGCAACCAATGGACTTTGCACCTTTTGGTAATGGAACAAGTTCCCAAACTTTATTGTCTTGCATAGACTTATACTCCATATTTATTGTATCAATGCACTTTAAGAATTAAAACTTTCCATGGCCTGATTGAAGTTGATTGGATCATCTTCCAATATTCCACAGCCTTCCTTATGTTTCTGGAGAAATATGACTAAAAAAATCATCCAAAATAATATTTTTCCTTTCTCTGGTGGACCATCTTAACATTACTGGTTCTTAAGGTTGTTGAGTTTGTTCCTCAGGAATAATTACCTTATCTTTAAATGGGGTGCCGCTACATTGTCTTGTTGAGTTAACTCAACATCGACTTAAGTAGAGGTAATTTGACATTGTCTTGTTGAGGTTTCGGATTCACTTCTTGATCAATGACATGTATAGAAAATTGCACGTTGTCAAAAGTGATAGTCGAAATAAAAAACGATTCTTCCTCAAATACAATGTCCCTAACTTTATTTCTCGCCCAAACTCAACATCAACAAAAAATATTATAGTTCTCGTCTTAAAATTTCTATTTGTGTGGGATCGTATAATTATTAATCCCTTGATCTTTCAGCATATCCAATAAAGTAGCTGCTTACAATTTAACTTTGGTATGTCTTCTCTTTGCACATTCAATACAGACATTAAAGTCTATAAAGTGAATGTAATCCAAATCCTGTCACACATAAGTCGTTCAACTCTATTTATAGAGATGTGACCTAATCACTTATGTCATAATGAGGCTAAAAATTTTTATTGTTAATTTTGCGTTTAGTACCACATGACTCCACTTGCAAGATTTTATTGTAAGATGCAATAGTTTCAAGTAAAAAGGTTATAATAAATCTTAAGGGAACCGTTGCCAATAATATTTGAATTTAAAGATAGACTAAACTTATTGTTTCCAAATGAACAATGATAACTAGATTTGTCCATTACGGAAAATGAAACTGAATTTGGTTTAAAAGGCGATACAATAAAAGTGTCTATCAAATCCAAATAATAATTGGTTCCTAATAATAACCTAAAATGATCTATTGATTCCATTTATACCGAATTTTCGTCACCCACATAGATGTATCTTTCACCATCAATTGGCTTTAGTAGCTCAGACAACCTTGTCTAGAACACTAATGTGGGTAGTCGCTCCAGAATCTAACCACCATGAGTTTCTTGGTATTAAAGCTAAATTAACCTCATAACATACCAAATTTAGAAATGTACTTTTCTTTATACGCCATGCGTGATACTTTGTATATTTCTTCCTAATGTGTCCTGGTTTGTCACAAAAGAAACAACCCTTAGTTTTATATTGTTGTTTCTTTTGAGCTAGACCCTTAGCAGCTACTGTATTCCTTTTCTTTTGCCCTTAAAGTTTATCCCATTAAACATGAGAATTAAATTCTTATTAGCAGATATTGTAGCATTATTAACTATAAAGAGAACAACACAACAAAATAGACATGCCCTAATTAATGGTGAACCCCATCTCAAGATACCTAATTAATAACCAAATTATAAAATATAGTCAAACAAATTCAAAATAATGGTGAACCCCATCTCAAGATACCTAGTACATCATTAATATCAAGTCTTTAGACAGTAATATTAACTGCAAGTGGTACTCTTGGTGTAATGATCAAACGTTGACAATAAGTCATATTAAATAATAAGCGTATCTTTGGATCGGGTTATTATTCACATGTAACCTTATAATTGTCACACATTTATCACCACAAGTATGTGTGCAATTTGGCCAAGTATTAACCTTCATGTGGGCTGACTAATACTTGCATGAATGTACACACACAAACATCCAACATATCTCATAGATTATCTACGCAAGAGAGGTCACTTTGGCGACATCTTGTTTCAATGAGTCTATTTAGAATATTAGACAACTATTGCTAGTCACAAAAGGTACCACAAATTTGAATGTTGACTAAATTTACAAAACTGAATCATGTCCAAAACCTTATGTACATGCATATTTATAAGATTATTACTCAAATAAAGTAATCACAAATCAACATATTAAATCAATAGATTCTACTGAAGATATGTATTAACAGATTACATCAACTAATCCATAAGGATTACTTTAAATACAATAATCTTTTGAAGACAAAATCCTAACTTTTTTTTTGTAGACCGAATCATGTATATATGCAAAAAAGATCTCTCCTTTGATCATAACCAAAATTAGCCAAAAGATGGTGTTATCATATCGAAATTAAGAATCCTATAGGAAACAAATCCTTCGAAATCAATTTTCAACACAAACACCTCTCTGTATAACCTATATAGCCAGGAGCACAATATAAGCATCCTATAGGCACATGCAAGCAAAATCCAAATACATATTCTACGGCAAGGCTTGTTGGTCCCTGGGCGTAATATCAGAGGAAAACTCTTGTGACATGATTGCAGCACTTCAAGGAAGGTGCAAGAACAGAAATCCTAGAAGGATTCTGTAAACGAAAAATCTAAGAAGATTTTCGTAATAGCGACAAACGAAGAATCTAAAAAGATTTTTGTATTAGGAGAAATCCTGCTGGAGTATTTAGAACACCGGCGCTCAAAGCTAGATCCTCCCACACGTTCAGCTTTCAGGAACCAGCAAGTTCAAAAGAACTCTGGAATGCACTGCCAATCTGCTCACGGACGGACTCCTCGGAAGAAAAGATGTGAACTCTCAAGTGGCGCCAATGCCTGAGCTCTCTCTTCTCTCTGTGGAAAATTTTGTGAAATCTACCTAACTCCTGAGAGAGAAGAGAGACTCTATATATAAGGACTCTCTGTAACTGTCCAGATCCAGAACGTGCACGACGTTTGAATGTCAGATCCAAAATTATCGGATTCGTTATCGTATGTTACCAAACGGTTCAGCCACGTCCTATACGAAACAGCGACACTGAGCGCTACTGTGCACATGTGTGAGCGTGCCCAATGCCTAGTGCTCATGCGTGCGTACGCAATTGCGCAAGATGTGTACAGTACGCACCTACGCAAATTATACCTGCGCTAATCGTACCTGCGTGCACTTGCGCAACACGGGTGCACCGTTCGCCAACCTCGTGTAAACTGGCTCGCCATCAGGGCCATCTAGCGCACGAACAATTGTACAAGAGGCTCGTACAACGAGCGTAACTTAAGTGCACTATACGTCTAACGACGATAATGATGTGCTAAGTGCAAAGTGTACTAACAAAACACCACATTTCGCCTTATGAGCCCATGAGCCTGAGCCCGAGTCGCTAAGCCCCTTTGGGGCTTAGTCCATATGGAATTAAATTGAGCTTGGCCAAAAAGCATGAATGCTTTTAATAGGTGTCTTATCCTTACCTCCATGTATAATCACCCTTATGGTCCCCTCTTTAGGGTCACCACCCCATGTGCATCTCTCTACTCCTCAAGAGAAGTTATATTGAGATACCCATGAGTTATTCTAGCCAATGTGGGACTAAACTTACATGGCTTGTTGAGAGCAAGCTCTCTACAAGTCAAGAAAAAACTCCAACAATCCCCCATATATCTCAATATATGTATAGGGTTGAGCGTTCCCTACAGTAACTGTCCATTCTACATTAGGATAGATGTCGTTGATGACTTGAATCTTCCCACATGGGTTGAACAACATTATGATACAAGAATGGACTACGCCTTGAATTCTGCACCATAGCTCTAATTCTTCTCACTCATAAAATGTAATTATCTGTGCTTCTGGCTGCACATTAAAGGCCCTGTGCCAGCCTGGTTTCAGTGTATAATTTTGGGCGTCTACAAGTTTACCCTCAAGAGACGGCCTTTTATCTCTGTCTATACACTATAGGTGAGTTCTTTATTAAAGAGACATGGCATGAAGCCTTGTGCTTCCCTTGTAGTGCTATGCCACTATGACATGACCTAAAGCCGAGACCTTACCCCTTATCGGGAACCTCACGTAGTGTCATACTACTGTAGCATGAGTTCACAGCCTCTTTGTAGTGCCACACTACCCACCATGAAGCCTTAGGCTCCCTTGTGGTGTTACACCGCAACGACGTGGCTTAGATCGAGGTTTTACCCTTATTTGGGTACCTCATCGTGTTGTCGTACAAATGTAACATGAGGAACCCCTCCCCTTTGTAGTGCTGACTATCCCTCTTTAATTTTATTATACAGCATTAGGCTACCTGTCTATCGAGTTGCGGTGCTACGTCGCTGTGACTTGGCTCGCAAAGCCGAGGCGTTACCCCTTTCGGGAACCTTATGGTGGAGTTACCCTACTGTAACATGGAGTTGCACTCCTTGTAGTGCTGTGCTACCGTGCTTCCTGTAAAGCACACCAGGCATTCACTCTAACTGAGAACTCATTAAGGCATTTAAGCCAACCTCCCACAGGATCCATTTTCTGCAGAAAAGAATAGTATATAATAGTGGTTGTAGGTCTGTAACCCTTCCATGTTTCTAAGAACAAGTACCCACTGTTACCTGATAGTTTTCCAGTCAGTGGTCCTCCCTTGAACCAAATTTAGATGTCTAGTAGATTCTCTTTGAACTATTAACATAAAACTTTATGGTAGGATTACAAAGACACACTATTAGAATGCCTTCAAGCCCATCTTCCCTGCTGTGTCTTCGACCAGCTGGCGCTTGAGTCCCTTCGTGAACGGATCTTCCAGGTTCTCCTGACTCCGAACATCGATCACTGCAATGACACCTCTTTTGATAAGATTGTTCACTGCCCTGTGCTTTAACCGTACAGTTCTCTTCTTTCCGCCACTGTCGCAGTCGCCTGGTTGTCTCAGTATATCAAAATTGTCGATATTTGCACCCCAACCACTGAAAGATCATACATAAGCTCCCGAAGCCATTCTGCTTCCTCTGCTATGGTATCAAGTACAAAGAACTCAGATTCTATGGATGATCGCGAGATCTTAGTCTCCTTCTTCGACTTCCACGATATAGCAGCTCCACCTATTATGAAAATGAATCCATCTGTGGACCTTTAGCTCTCCAATTCTGAGCACCAGCTGGCATCACTGAAGCCTTCTACTACCGGCGGCTCTCCGCTGAAATGCAATACATATGTATGAGTCTTCTTGAGATATCTCATAACACGCTTCACAGTTTTTCAGTGCTCAACGCCTGGATTGCTAGTGAATCGACTCAGCATTTTTACGACGAAAGCTATATCAGGCCTAGTGGCAGTAGTAGCGTACATCAAATTCTTGATGATGCTAGCGTACTCCAATTGCCAGACG
Organism: Iris pallida; assembly: GCA_029216955.1. Taxonomy (NCBI): domain Eukaryota; kingdom Viridiplantae; phylum Streptophyta; class Magnoliopsida; order Asparagales; family Iridaceae; genus Iris; species Iris pallida. Next base: position 42,186,643 of record JANAVB010014796.1, read on the forward strand.
CTTTCCTTTGAGTTTGGCTCTAGCTTTTGGTCACCTCGGTACGGCGTATCAATTATAGGAAGATCATGATACCCGTATCGAGTGAGCATCTTCTCAATGTAATGAGACTACGATAGTGCCAATCCAGTGTGTCTGGATGATCTTGAGTCCCAAGATAATATCAGTATCCTCCAAGTCCTTCATACTAAACCTTGTCGAGAGAAACTTCTTTGTCTCCGTGACACAGCTTATATCCGTACCTAAGATTAGTATGTCGTCTACGTATAGACAAACGATGACTCCTCTTCCATCAGCAAATTTCGTGTAGACACACTTGTCAGTTTTGCTGACCATGCTGCCATTTGACCTTATGACTTTGTCAAACTTCTCATGCCATATTTTGGAAGCTTGCTTTAAACCGTAAAAAGATTTCACCAACTTGTAGACTTTGTCTTCAAGATCTCTGACGATAAATCCTTCTGACTGTTGCATATAAATCACTTTGGTCAACTCGAAATGTCATTTTTAGATTCATCTGATGTATCACCAGCTTGTGTATTGCTGCAAGAGCAATTAACAATCTGATGGTTGTCATCCGGGCTACTGGAGCATACGTGTGAAAGTAGTCAATTCCCTGCTTCTGAGAAAATCCCTTGGCCACTAGCGTGGTATCACTCCCACTTTTCATAAATAGGGGTAAAATGGTTATTTTGCATTTTTGGACATTTTGGAATTTTTTATTTATTAATAATATTATTTGGGGATTATTTAAGTCGGGTTCGAATTTTATCTCATTTCGACTTGTATCGGGGACCCGGGTAGCTTAGACTCTAGATAGGACCCAAACTTAAGTTAGACATGGCCCATAAATCCTACTAATTAGTATAGTGCATTTACAATAATCCCACATGAATTAATTGGTCCATTTGGTTATTTAAACTTGACCCTTTTAGCCCCAAACTTCCACATAAGACAAAATTGACTCAAAGGGGCCTTGGAGGGCATTTTGGATATTTTCCAAATGCCCCCAAACCCCGTAAACCTGGCCGGCAGTAAGGAGACCCCTCTCTACTCCATTTTCTTCACATCTTGCTCTTCTTCTTCTCCTTTGAGAGTTCCTTCCCAAACCAAGCCAAAACCCTTTGATTTCAAGCCCAAAGTAAGTCAAATCTCTTCCATTTCTTTAGATCTCTCTCTAATCTTGGTGCCAACCCTTGTTCATCTCTCATGTGTGGATTTTATCTAGGTAGAACCTAACATGGAAGGGTTGGAAGCATAAATTTGGCTCTTGACCCAAAAAAACCAATTTTGGGGCTTTTCTTTGGGATTCCAACTCCCAAGAGGTAAATCCTAACTCTTGTAATTGCTCCTAATTAGTGTCATTTGTATATTAGAGGATGCCCAAGGTATAGGATAACCCGTTAGAAGTAGTTTGGAACACATTGTACTCAATTTGGGACTTTTCACCTAGGTTTAATGCCAATTTTGGGGAAAACCCAAAAATTGACATGTTTGGGTGTTGCCTTAGCCTAATTAGACCTAATTAGGTTAGTTTGGGTGATATAAGGCTTGGTACGTGTCCATATTTGGATACGTGGGGTCATTTTGCGAAAAATCATAAAAATAGGCTTATTCGAGATTTTCAGGTTCCAACACACGGGTGACTTTTTGCACCGATACTAGATTTGGCAAGCTAGTACTTAGAATATGTTCTAATCATTATTTAGAACTCGTGGGTAGAGTTTGGGTCGAATCCGAATAGGTTTGGTGTCCATATCACGTGGTATCGCGAATCGGACACCCCAGAGTCGCCAGAATGGCCATTTGGCCATTCGGACCTCGTTTCTCGTTTCCGCTCACGTGCACGAGTTAGATTGCTTGTGTGGGAAATGTGTATAGGCCCTATAGGGTAGAATTGCAAGGATTGGGTATTCGGAAAAGGTTTTGGGTCGTTTAGGAGTATATGTGTATATGTGTGTGTAGTGGTAGTGGTGGTGTTGGTGGTGTGTGTGTGTGGTTGTAGTGGTGGTGTTGGTAGTATGCATGTATATATGTATGTATGTGTGTGTGTGTGGGTGTTCATGGATAGATAGATAGATAGATAGATAGATAGATAGATAGATAGATAGATAGATATAGAGGTATATATAAAGGTAGAGAGTGAGATAGAGAGGGAGGTAGAGGGGGAACAGGGGGGCACAACAGCAGACAACCCCCTTCCCAACAGCAGCTGCTAGCAGCCCCCAAATAGAGGACTGCACAGCAGCCATATGCTACTAAAATTTCAGCAATAACAGTAGCAAAACCCCCCACTTTGAGCCCCATTTGACCCCCCAATACACCCCTAATTGACCCTCCTATATACCCCCCTATATCCACCATATTTTCTACTATACAACCCCTTGATTAGTGAGTGTTAGAGTGGTTTAGGTTGGTTAGAAAACTAGTGGTTAGAGTGGTATAAAATAAGCTAAGCCACATGTTAGTAGGTAATGTGTTAAGGTAGGTTGTATGTTGGAGTATTTCATTAGAGGTTAAGATGTATAGAAATGTGTTTATATATGATGTTGTTTGGGATATGTTTAGATATAGAGTTGTAGATGGTTATGAACTAGAATTAGAGTGAGGAGTGGTGGTATCTTGTGATACCAAGTTGGTATCACAAGGTAAAATATGATTTACCCTATATGAAGGGTAAGGTATCAAGATATTTCAAGATACGGAGTTTGAGTGTCAAGATACCATGATATGGTATCGAGATATTAGGGGATGGTGTTAGGATACCATCTTGAGGTAGAGGGATGCCTAGGAACTAAGTTAGAGTCTTGGTAGAGGGTTTACCTAGCTAAGGTAAGTGATTACCTTTGTATGATATTTACCCTATGTTAAGGTAATACCTTTGTTTGTTATGAAATATAAAAGAGCAGAACAATTATCGGAGGACTGGACTTTTACTTCACGTTACAAACTCGCATGTACAAAGAAAGCCTAGGGACGAAAACCTAGGTACAGCAGTCTAAGTACAATTGTTTATTTTAGATTCTGGGGGGTGACGATAGAGGCTCGGGAAAGCGACGGCCGCTCTGCCTTACTCCTTGGACGATCGGTATGCTGCCTTGGCTCCAGAAGATTACTCGGCGTTGAAGAAATGCTCTCTTTGCTCCCTCTCTGCTCTTTCTCTCCAAGTATTCTGGTGCTCTCTGATCTCGAAAAGGGGTCATCTTCGTAAGGGAATGGCACCTTGCTATTTATAAGAAGGGAATGCTATCATTAGGGTTTCCAATGATTATCCCTTAAAGTGGCGGCGGCTTATTGATTGATCAATCTGGGCCATTGGTTTTGAGTGTAATAAATCTGGGTCATTATTGTAGATTGTGCCAAATCCTCTCAGTAATTAATACTGATTGGAATAAATCTCCCTTATGATGATCTGCTGATGTCTGCGAATCTGAATGAATAAGTTTAATTCATTCTTCTGCCACGTGTCCCAGATTATTGGGATTTGACCCAATCTTTGATTGCAGTAAATCTGGGAAATTAATTGGCTTTATGACACGTGTCCTGGGAGCCACTAAAGGATCTGAGCTACATAAGGATTGAGCCGCATAAGCCTGGCCACGTATCAAGGCTGTTGGGGATTGGCCCCCGAATCTTCGAATCACATGATAATCTTGGACCGCATGGATGTAGGTGGCCGCATAACGGGTAATCCCTTCGTGAGCCGCATAGAGATGGTCCTCGTGAGCCGCATGGGGGAGCATCTGCTTAAGCCGCATAAGGCTGTTTCGATCTGGGCCGCATAGGACAACTTCAGCCTGAGCCGCATGGGGGGTCTCCGCTCGAGCCGCATATGATTGTCCACGTGCCTAGGCTGCATGGCATTTTCTGGATCTCGGGGGGATTATGTCAGAGATCTCCTTCGTTTCCCTAGGCGTCTGTCATTATAACAGAGTCATAATTACATCCTTGTGTCAGGGCTGTCGTCTTGTCAGAGCTGTCAGCCGTCAAGGCAATTAATGCAATAGGGGAAGAATTGGTTGTATGCTACGTGGCACCTCTCCGAGCCGCATGGTGATCACGGAGCCGCATAGACGCGTTGAGCCGCATGGATCCTCTGAGCCGCATGGGCTTTCTGAGCCGCATGGGCTTTCTAAGCCGTATGGGCTTTCCTGGCCGCATGGCTCTTTCTTTATTATTTTCCATGCTTCTACAAGACCCCCTTCAAAGTTTTCAGTTTACAAAATTAAAATACTTTGAATAAGAAGCATGGCTGTATGCAAGTTCTTTCTAGCCGCATATGAGGCCCTAGCCGCATAGATGTCTTGGCCGCATGGAAGTTTCAGCCGCATAGATGGCCTAGCCGCATAGCTCCTTGCCACGTGTGCGTGTCTTTAATTGCCTCAAATTCACTTTTAGCGTCGTCTTTAGGGGGAATCCCAAGGGTTGGTTCATTAAATCTCGGGATTTTATGCCTTGGGTAAATCTCCTTTATGGGAGAGGATGCAAAATTCGAGGAGTCGGTTTTGTCTTTATACGAGGCGGTTTACTACTCCACATGTCTTCTCCCTCTCGTTCTCATATAAATAAAAGGAGTTTGAGAGAGAGGACTTCTTTACTTCCTCTTTTACTTCGAATCTTCCCCTATCCAGCTTTTCATCTTCTTCTTGATTGATAATGGCTCCCAAGAAGACCGTTGCAGCGAAGAAGGCAGCGTCTTCGTCGACCGCAACGGCAAAGGGCAAGACTGCTTCTACTTCGACTGCGGCCGCTCCTCCACCGATCGTCGTCCCCGCGGCTCATCCTGACGTTTATCCCCCATTGCTGGTAAGGACATTGCAAGGGTTAAAGAACCCTAACTGCTATGGCTACGTCGTATGCTTTATGCACCAGCCTTTGTGAGCCGCATGTCCAGCCTATGGTCGAGCTGCGAGCCGCATAAGAATAACTGTTGTGACCGTATACGCGCTTTGCCAACGCAGCCGTATGAGCTATGCTGAGCCGTATGGATTCGCACAAATTTTGTCTGTTACGCGGTCAGTGCGAATTTTGTCCGAACCCTAAGGGCCTTATGAGAGCACTGCCGTATGAATTTTTACTGAATAGGGCCGCATAAGCATTCCTCTGAGATTAAGCCGCATAAGGCTTCATTGGAGCCTCATGAGGCTCTGTTAAGTTGGAGCCGCATAAGCTTGATAATACCTTATCAGCTCTTTTGTTCATCTTTTTTTAACTCATCTCTTTCTGTCTTCTTCTCAGTGAATTTGCCGGTTAATGCTGCTGGGGAACCCTTGGTGGGTCGTGCCCAATCTGCTCTGGGCAATAGGTACGACCATATAGTTAGGCGTGTGGCGGGCCAGTTTCCAAATGACGAGCCTCCAGCGAGATTGAAGGCCATCAAGAACCAGCCTTTCTATTTTCTCAATGCTATGATGACCTCGAGGAAATTCGAAGGGGAGTACCTGAAGCCTTCGTTCTTCTTTGGAGACACCTTGACTGTGAAGAACAGTCAGGTTCTAGAGGTGTCAGAGAACTGGAGCTTTGTTTATAACGGGATGGCAATCCGTATCCCCCAAATGGAGCGCCACTTTCCATTATCTTGGTTCAATATGCTCCCACTGGACCGGAAGATGGAAGAATCTTTAACTTCTACCCGAAGTGGGATGTTCGTGGGAGACATCCATTATAACAACAGTCTAAGATCGGTGTGTGCGGGCAAGGTGCACACCAGCTGTTCTGTAATGGGGTTGGCCCCGGGTATGTTCTTGAATGTGCCGGGTCCCAATTTCATATTTTCTACAGCCAACACTTTTATGAACCAACTTGCCCGGAAGGGATCTTATCCCATTGGTCGGTTGATGCTTCCCAGCTGGATATATCCGATTCCCTCGTGGACCAATCTGTCTGCGTGGATTTTGTAAAAGTATGAGGCCTTTCTGTGCGAGATTGGTCTTTACCATGCTATTCGGGGCACCAGCCATGGCTTGCCCATAAACAAAAGATTATTTATATCTCTGTTGGAGACGTATAACCGCCGTACGGGGACCTTCTATACACCCGTGGGGGAGATGGGACTTGCGCTTCACGAAATGCACGCGGTCTCCAAGCTTCCTTGTGGGGACGAAGCTTTTGAGGCGTACACTCCTACGAACGAGGAGTTTGAAGATTTGGAAAGACAGTATCCAGGCTTCGTGGCTCTTTACCAAGAGATATTGTGCCACTATAGCACATGTCATCAGATAGCCAAAAAGGAAAGCAGCTCGAAAGGGCATGCTCCCCATACCAAGGACTGGGTGCGCTATCTCTTCCAGACAGATGCCTCCGGTCAAAGCCTTAGTGTCGTCAACTAAAATGACGATCACCACTAGTGATACATTCGGGAGCAGGACCGACTCTTTTGGCTATTTTTATCATGATACTCAAGATTTTTTGGAGAAGGCGCTCCTGGCGGGATTCTTAATGATATGGCTGCGAAACTGTGTAGTCTCGGGCGGAGCAGTTTCCATCGAGAGGATCATTCGCAATTTTATCTTTCCGGCTGTGAAGTTAGTTTTACGGGTCCGGCTAGCTCTCCTTCCGGCCATGGTGTGCAGCATATACCACGGCCTTCGCACTTTCACATCCAAGGTTATTGCTTGCGATGTGACGAAAGATTTTGAACGGACCGAGCTGCCTTACCATTATTTGATGGGGTGGCTGTTGATGCATTATCCGTCTTTGATGAGACCGGGCTCTGAAGACGGCGTAACTGATGACGACGCTTTTATCTTTCGCTATCGTAATGAGTCTTGGGAGTTTGAGACCATGCGTGCCTGCCGGATGGCACTAGTGCGGGCAGACATGTACAACGTTTTCGCATCTGTCCCTTGTTTTTCTGATGAGGAAGTAGCGACTGTCCATCTTGACGGTATTGGCCCCCCTCAACTTCTGGACGGCCAGATGCTTCTGTGGCTACGAAATATCTGCCCCGCTCATCTGGTGTATCGCAACCGTAACACTTTCTTTCTGGAACCCTATCTGCCTAGCAGGTTCGCCCGGCAATTTGGGTATAGTCAGCTTTTTCTGGACAGTCCCAGCTCTTGTTTAGGCTTTGAAGGTAGCCTTTTAGACGGCATCCGGGCCTGGCATTACTATGACACATTCTACACCCGTGCTATTTTCTCAGTTCCCGCTATCAAGGTGTCAGTAGATATCTTGTATATGGCGGCTTTGTACCACGTCATGGCGAACAAGCCACCTGTCGGTTTTAATCCATACATCAGTTTCATCATTGGTACCGGCCTGGATGAGGGTTCCCAGGGGGCCAAGCAAGGAAGAGGAAGAACAGAGTCGAGGTGCCGGATTCGGACTCTGATGCTGCAGATGACGAAGACGACAAGCCTGACGGAGATGACCTTTCCCTTCCGGCGACAGATGTAGGGACGGATCAGCAACCTATTTTACCAGATGAGATAGTGGTTGATCAGTCATCCGTCGCACCCGGTCTTGCACGAAAGCGTAGCAGGCGACTTTCTCCTGTCGGTGGCTTTCCTCGCTCTCGGAAACTGGCTGCAACCAGACATCGTGGGCTAACTATAAAGGAAGGAGGCGAAGAAATTGATGCCGCCTCAGAGGTAAATGAGTTACTACCGGTCTTTCCTTTCTTTTAGCTTTGACTTTAATTACCTTCCTTTTCTCATGTAGGCGTCAGAAGAAGAGGACTCTCGAGTGGCCGAGATCGTGACTTGTGATGACGGGGGCTCCGGTGAGCCTGTCCCTGAAACTGCTGAATTTCGTCCAGATGATGCTGATCAGGTTGCCACTTTCTCTGAGGTGGCCGGGTCAGGGGAGCTGGGCAGATTTAATTTGGAGATCGCGGGTGAGGGGACCCTGCCAGCTGCGAACGAGCTGCAGCCTCAATGCTCCTCTCTCGGTAAGATAAGCCGAATCTTAACTTGTGAGGAGGCCTATCTGCTCTATGATCACATCCTTTGGGTCACATCGATTGATCATTGTCGTAGACATGCAGGTCCTGTCCCTCCCATGCCGAGGACAGACCTTATTGAGACTGGGTCTGTCGAAGGGGCACTGGCTGAGAGGGGCGTACCTCCTCCCCCTCCGACTTATCTTGATGATTCTCTTGCGGGCTCGAGTTCGGCCGGTCTGGTGATGGGACAATCGGGACAGGGGACAATGGTCCTCGTGTCTTCCTCTGCTAGGGCGGCCCAAAGGGTCGACCTTTCCGCCCTGCCAAGCGTCCAGGCTCTCCGGGTGGCAGAGGAAGAGTTGGCCGCCATCCGTACATCATTTTATTCAGAAATTGCCCCCCCTGGTGGCCAGTTCTAGCACCACTCCTTTGATGTTGCCGGCCACGCTCCCTCTGACGCCGTCCTCGACAGAGGTCCTGGACGAATCTTTACAGGATGTGGTCGATAGCTTTCATCGTCACCTGAAAAGGGGGATAGAAGCTGCCATGGACAGAGGAACCTCTTTCGTCTTGGCCCGGCAATGCGCTCAGGGTCAAATTGATATCCTTAAGGCCCTTCCTAGTGGGGCAGGGGTGGCTGCACTTTTGGAATCAAAATTGCTGGAGACTGATCAACTGGTGGCCCGGCTTCAGGCGTTGCGACAAGTTGACCTGTCTGCTGCTATTGATCAGGAGCACGGCTCCCTCGCAGCTGCTATAGAGAAGGCGAAGGCTGCTCAGGACAAAACTAGGCCAGCTATACTGAAGGATCTTCGCACCTTGTCTGATCGATATGATCAATTGAGCCATGAGAGTGAAGATGTTACGGCTCGGGAAGCAACTGCCTCTCGCGGGATTGCTAATACGCGGGAACAGATCCTTGAGCTTCAGAGGAAGTTAACTTTCTTTGAGTCTGAGCTCGAGGCTACCCGGATTGACAGAGGGCTGATTGTCCAGGAAGTGATAATGTTAATAAAGCTTCGGCTGACTTGGAAGCGGCTCTGAGGAAATTGGATGACGACTGTCGGGCACTCGTGGACCTGGATAATGGGGAACAGTTATCTCAGGAGGCTGAGCGCTGAGCTAGACAGAGGCTCGAGGGGGATACTGCCTTGGTGAGAAACCGGCTCCTGGAGTTGTGTAATGCTGAGCTATAGTCGCCCTTTTTCTTTTTTTTTGAGAGGGACGTGGTCCCAAAATATGTAACCCTTTTTCGTCTTTCAAATAAAGAGTACTTTCCATTCTATCCTTTATTTGCATTGCTTGTTGTCCCTGTGATATTGTGGTGATGTTTGTCCCGCATGGGAGACTTGTTTGTAGACTTGTTACCCAGGGCATACCTTGGTTTTAGGTACAGGTAACAGGCTTGACTGGGGATATTTAGAACAGTTCCACAGCAAGGTGGTCATAGATGTTCCCAGTATCGGGATATAGAATGCCATGGAGCAGCTGGGCTCTCAGGGCATAATGAGGAATAGTGGGCCTGTACTAAGAGACTTAGCAACGGACATTTGTGGGCCTATTATCCTTGGCGTACCACGACTTAGGATACGGATAATAGGATGAAGGGGAACCGACATACTTACTCAGAGGTTATGAGGACATGGCAAGTACAAGGATTTTGTCGTGGAGTCTTCCTACTCAGAGGTAATAAGAACATGGCAGAAGTGGACTCAACGGATGATGTTTGTGGTCAACAGAGGACTTTTATGGTCAACAGAGGACATTCGTGGTCAACAGAGGACATTTGTGGACCTATTACCCTTGGCGTACTCTGGTTGTAGGTACAGATAATAAGTCGAAAGGGAATCATCATACTTACTCAGAGGTAATGAGGACATGGCAAGCATGAAGGTTTCTTCGATGGAGCCTTTCCACTCAGAGGTAATGAGGACATGGCAGGACTGGGCTCAATAAAGGAGGGTACATAGAACGACTCAGAGGTAATGAAGACATGGAAGTTCTATGTAAAGGGGTTATTTGTTTTTGGCGGAAGTGAAACGACTCAGAGGTAATGAGGATATGGCCATTTTGGAAATCTGTGGATCAGCTATCCTTTTTATGCACTGGGAGTACGGGTAGTGGATCATGAGGGTGGATCTCTTCCCGGAAGAAAGTTCAGAGGTATGGTCATACATGACTTACTATATGAAAGAGTGACCGAAATGTGAGTTCAGAGGCACCAGCGGATACATGACTCGATAATTTTAGAGTTTAGAGGTGTGAGTTCAGCGGCACCAGCGGGTACATGACTCGATAATTTGGAATGTTGTGGGTGTGAGTTCAGCGGTACCAGCGGACACGTGACTCGATAATCAGGATTGTTTGTGGATGTGAGTTCAGCGGTACCAGTGGGCACGTGACTCGATAATCTGGAATGTTTGTGGATGTGAGTTCAGCGGTACCAGCGGGCACGTGACTCGATAATCTGGAATATTTGTGGATATGAGTTCAGCGATACCAGCGGGCACGTGACTCGATAATCTGGAATGTGTCATTTAGACATAATATTTCTTCAGGAACTTGCCGTTGACGGGCAACATGAGCAAGTCTCTGTTTTGCTTGGTGAGGCGGTAAGTACCGTTGGAGAATACGGCCTCGACGATAAATGGACCTTCCCATTTTGGCTGGAACTTGCCGGCGGTCTTGTGAGTCATGACCATCGGCCTCCGGACTGCCAGAACGAGATCGTCCACCTGGAATGTTCTGACCTTGACCTTCTTGTTGAAGGCTCTGGAGATGCGTGCTTGGTATAGCTCGATTCATTGCTGAGCTAACAGGCGCTTTTCATCTAAGGCCTCCAACTCTTGTAGCCGGCGACGGTAGTTATCGTCCGTCGTCAATTGGTAAGTAAGAGCGACGCGGAGCGAGGGTATTTGGGTCTCCAATGGGAGAACTGCCTCACTCCCGTACACCAGTGAGAATGGTGTGTTCCCTGTGGCTGTTCGGACTGTGGTACGGTACGCCTATAAGCATTCACCAACCTTCTCGTTCCAATCGCGTTTGTTGGACGATACAAACTTCTTGAGTAACTTGATGAGGGTTTTGTTGAATGCTTCTGCCAACCCATTTGTTGCTGGATTGTATGGTGTCGAAGCAATATTCTGGATGCGATGCTTATCGCAGAACCAATAGAAGGTGTGGCTTGCAAACTGCGGACCATTATCGTGGATGATCCTTCGGGGCAGTCCAAAGAGATAGATGACGTGATGCTTAAGGAAGCTGGTCACGTTTGAGGTCTTTACTTCTGCAAGCGGGACAACTTCCGCCCATTTGGAGAAGTAATCTGTGATTGCGAGTATGAAGTGATGTCCTCGGAAGGAAGGTGGAGTAATCGGACCGATGATATCCATCCCCCATGCTTCGAATGGCCAGGACGCTACGCCACTGTCGGATGTAGAAATTCGGATAGTTGGTGGATGAAGTCCGCATGGACTTGGCAAGCTTTACACTTTCTAGCATAGTCTATCACATCTGCTGCCATCGTGGGCCAGTAGTAGCCCATTCGGCGAAGACGGTCTTGCAATTTAGGGCCAGGCTGATGGGCCCCGTTAACACCGTCATGGGCTTCTCGTATGGCTTCTTTGGCTTCTGCGTTCGACAGACACCGGAGCAATAATCCATCATAGGATCGGTAATACAGCATTTTCGTCTCTGTGTCGTAGAAGAATCTGAGAGAACGCCGTCAGATGGAGGTGGCTTCCTTTAGGTTCTCGGGTAGGATGTCGTAGACGAAGAAGTCGATGAATGGTTGTCTCCAATCTGGGACATCGTCGATTGTCTGAGCGGAATAACTCGCCACGAATTGAACGTTGTTATTGGGGCAGACCAGTTCGTGGCCTATCACATCTACCGATTGATGAGCATGATTTGGCACTGCTAGGGAAGCGGCCAGACCTGCTAAGGCATCGGCCTCGATATTTCGAAGTCTGGGAACGTGCTCAATGAAGAACCCCTCAAATGATAAGATGATGTCGATCGCTATCTGGTGATAGGGGATCATGTCTTCATGGCGGACCTCGTATGAACCCCGGATCTGGTTGACGATTAACTGAGAATCGCCGTATGTTTCAAGATATTCTACCTCCAGCTCTTTTACAAGTTGGAGGCCAATGACCAAGGCGTTGTACTCGGCCACATTGTTAGAGCAGGGTTCTGTGAGAGAATAAGCGCGATTAATCACCAATCCGGAAGGGGAGACTAGCACCACCCCGACTCCGACGACGATGTTGCCCTTGGATCCGCCATATATCATCGTGAGAGGTTGCATGCGAGTCGGCGACCTCATCTGGGATCTCTTTATATATTCTGGATGACTCCGAGCCCGGGTGGGCTGCTAAAAAGTCTGTCAGGGCTTGACTTTTGACAGCCTTTTGCGGGACGAAGATCATATGATAAGGGGACAACAATATTGCCCATGTAGCGAGGCTAGAGCTGAGTGCCCCTGGTTTAGTCATGAGGACCCTGAGAGGGTTGACTCGTGAGATCACATGTATTGTTTGTCCAGTGACATAGTGCCGCGTCTTCTGAATGGCGAACATCAGGGCAAGGCATTCCTTCTCCACAGCGGTGTATCGGTGCTCTGGCCCAATCATCATTCGACTGAGGTAATATATGGCTTGCTCATGGCCTGCATCGTTATTTTGTGCCAGCAGGGCTCCGAGGGAATGCTCCATTGCTCATACATAGAGCAGGAATGGTTTTCCAGCAATCGGGGCCACCAGGACTGGAGGGTTCGACAAATATTCTTTGATGTTGTCGAAGGCACGCTGGCATTCTTCGTCCCATATGAACGAGATGCCTTTCTTCATGAGGTGGGTAAATGGTCGACATCGCCCGGAGAGATTAGAAATGAACCTCCTGATGTAAGCTAACCTCCCTTGGAGGCCTCGGAGTTCGCAAAAATTTCTCGGGGGACCCATCTCCATAATTGCCTTTGTCTTCTCAGGGTCTACATGGATACCCTGGGCGGTGGTGACGAAACCCAAGAACTTCCTGCTGGATATGCCCAGGAAGGACTTCGTAGGGTTCATTTTCAAATTGTGCGCTCGCATCAGGTCGAATACCGTCCTCAGATCCTGCAGATGGTCTCCCTTATAGCGACTCTTGACGGCGATGTCATCAACATAGCACTCCACCGTCTTGCGTAAGTGGTCTCTGAAGATGATACTCATGGCTCTTTGATATGTGGTGCCGACATTCTTCAAACCGAAAGGCATGACGGTGTAGCAGTATGTGCCAATCGGTGTTCGAAATAATGTATGCTTTTCGTCGTCAGGAGACATCTTGATTTGGTTGTACCCCGAGAAGCCATCCATGAATGACATACGTTCGAAGCCGCAGGTGTTGTCAATCGTGATGTCTGTGATAGGGAGGGGGAATTCATCTTTGGGGCATGCCTCGTTCAGGTTGCGAAAGTCGATGCAGATTCGAATCTTCCCATTCTTCTGGAGGACTGGTACTATATTGGCGACCCAATTCGGATGTTGTTCCTCACGAATGAAGCCGCTGGCTATTAGTTTGTTGACTTCGGCTTCGATCGCATCCATGATGACTGGACGGAAGCGTCGCTGTTGTTGCTTGACTGGTTTTGCGTCCGGTCGAATGTTGAGCTTATGAAGAGCAATATTGGGATTTAACCCCGGCATGTCTTCGTAGCTCCAAGCGAACACATCAATATATTCTTTGACAAGTTCCAGCAGCGATTCTCGCTCTTCGTCTGTTAGGCTTTTACTGACGAAGATCGGTTTTGGAGAAGATTCACTGCCGAGATCTACTTGTATGACCTCATCTTCAGTAGGAGGTTCTCTCTATTCGAACCGCTTTTTCCATTGTGCATCCTGCTGTTGGGCCCACGGCTCTAGCTCGAGGATTTCAGGGATGTATTCATCTTCTTCATAAGCGTCGGCGAATGCCATGTTGACTGACAATATTTGTCTGAATACATCTCCGATGCTGGTATCTGAGTCAGAAATTGGTGACCCGGTTGAACATGAATGCCAGTCACATTCTTCATCTGAACTCTCAGGGGTCGTCGTGGGTGTTACATACCCTAATCCACATCGAGTCTTGCTATAGTAGTCCCGAGGTTTGCCTGCCGGGACCGGTGGCTTCAAAGGTAATCGTCGTCCAGTACCGTAGTTCAAGCCTGGCGTCGTCTCCAGATCATACCCCTGTTTCTGCATGAGATATTTGGATTGGGGGCTATAAAGATACAAAGGCAGTCTCCCGGCATCTGGCCCAAGGTCGACTTCTTCTATGGTGAAGGGATGCGGATCGTCCTTCCGGCCGAAGATGATCGGATGGTCCCCTCCCTCGATTATGTGGTAAGCATTTTCCACTGGAGTAAGCTGGATTGCGGTGTACACATTCGTCACATATGTGTGTAGGTGAGTGCCTATACCGTGTTCCATAGCATACATTGTACAAAGCTTATTAAGCTCGAGGTAGTTCAAAGATAATCCTTTATTGATGAAGTAAGGTATCTTTTCTAGGGCGATTATATTATCTGCGAAGGGAACATCAGTGTGGGCAGCCACATACTTGGCTAACTCCGGTTCCTCTTCGACCACCCCCTGTATAAACGAAGACTGAGAGGACGACCTGGGCAGCTTGATCGTCAGAGGTTCAGTTGGTGGAGCAGAGCATGGAGTTGTTGGCAGACTAGCGACCCCCAGTCTGGTACTCGATGCTGGGCGGGGAGTGGTTGGTTCGCTAGAAGTTCCAGGCCTTGCATCGGGGTGACGACCCTTCTTGGGAAGGCGTATCGTCATTGGCTTGTCGAAGGGATTGAGCTTCTCCGTTTGCGGCTGGCCGACTCTCGGTAGCCTGATTGTCAGTGGCTCCGTTGAGGGTCTTGGCACTTGGCCAGACCTTGGCAGCCGGATTATCATTTGCTCTTCTTGTGCCGAGAGGCTGATTACGTCCTTACGCAGAGTGGCGGTAAGGGGTGCAGACTTGCCAGGTTTACGAGCTTGGAGATGAATCGCCAGGGGTTCTTCTGATCCTGTGGCTATCTCGGTACGAGCTTGCACATCTCCTTCATCAAGGTGCCTCTTCGACTTTTCGTATAGGCAGGAGTCTGAGTAGTAGGATTCGACCCCCTTGAAGGGATCGATATCAGCAAATTTTGTCCTCACGAAGCCGTGTTTGTCGACATATTTGAAGCACTGGTGTAGCGTGGAAGGCACGATCATATAATCGTGTATCTATGGGTGCCCCAAGAGGATGTTGTAAGAAGTGTCTGCATCTATGACGTAGCAGGTGACTTCGGATTGGAGACGCCAATTTGACACTTCAGACGAATCTTCCCAATTGGGTAGCTCCTGCCCGAAATGAAACCGCTGATGGCGGTGCTTGTAGGCGTCAGGCGATGTATTGGGATACAGAGATGATGTAGCAGACCCTTCGGGATAATGCTTATGAAAGAACCAGGATCAATGTGCATCCGATCCACCTTTATGTCGCCGATGTATCCAGTGTAGTATAGCGGGTGATCATGCAGGTTGGTTTTGATGAGCATGTCCTGCGGAGTGAAGACAATGTTGGGCATCGCTTCCGTGCAGACGCTGTCTTGGAGATCTGCAGGCGGGTTTTCTCCCGTGAGGTTGACCTGAGCCAGGTATGCGTCGGCATTTTGGAGTGCATCGCTCAAAGCCGCACGAACATCCTTGGAGAGTCTCAGAAGCTCATATAATGATAACTTGGCCGGTGTGTTGGCCAATTGCGCTAAGATGTCGAAGTTGTAGGGCTTCTCCAGCCCTTATGATGTCTCTTTTCGGAGGGATTTGTCAAAGCGAGTCTCCCTCGGCCTAGGCTTGTCGGCCATCGGAGGCTGAGCTGGTCCAGGAGCATCAGTTACAGCGGGCTGATGATCTTCAGCCGGGTTGTCAGCCACCGGTTGGGATTATGCCCCAGACCGCGTAACTACAGCTGTAGCTTCTTCGATATCTGCCGAGATTGTGCGGCAGGACCTGACTTTTCCACTCTTCTTCTTACAAATGGAAGATGGTGTGGGCTGAGTCACTTCTGATACCAAGTTTGGATGGACCCACATGACCTTCCCTCGTGATGTGGTGAAGGGTACTAGACCAGCAGCCTGATCTCGGGGAGGTAGAAGATTAGCAATCTCCATTATCGCCAGAGGGATGGGGACCACGTCGTCTTGAGTTTCCGTCGGAGAGAAGCTGCCGAATTGTACTGACACCATATTGGCCGCTACTGTTACCTCTTCGAAATCGATGGCCAGAGCGTTCGAATCGATAAGGTTTTGGATGTACCATTTTAGTTGGTAGCAGTCGTGTGTGGTATGGTGGACGTAGCGGTGGTAATGGCAGTACTTTGGGTTCTCCATGTCTGCCTGCCACGGTTCCCATCTTGGTGGAGTAAGCTAAATTCTGTCTCCTTGTATGAGCATGTCCAAGATGGGCTTGACATGACCGTCTTCGAAGGAGTAAGTGATTTGCGGCCATTCTTTGTCTGCCGGCTTTGGCTCAGGTTTCTGTGCTGTGTCGGCCACCATAGCCTGCTTACCCCTACTGTCCCGATTATTGGAGGGACTACCCCCATTGTCGTTGTTAGGACGCTTGCCCTTGTTCTCTCCGTCCGAGATGTGCAATCCCAATTGGCGAGCCATCTTCAATCGTTCTTCGGCGCTTGTGGCTCTGATGATGAACGTCTTCCAGTCCTTGAATTGACTTTCGCCCATCCAGAGAATGATTGTTGGGAGCAATCTCTTTTGGCAAATGTCGATCAAGGAGGAATCGGGATTTTCAGATGGCAGCTTCATTACGGTTTGGCAAAACCGCTCAATATAGTTTCTTGTCAGCTCTTTCTCCCCTTGGACGACGTCCATGAGGGTGGACATTGTGATGTCCTGCCCTACTTCGTAGAATCTCTCCAAGAACATGCGCTTGAAGCCGGCGAAGGAGTGGATGTAGTTGTCTGGCAGGTTGCGATACCAATCGAAGGCGACCCTTTTCAATGCCCCGATGAATAATCGTGTGAGAATGGCATCGTCATGGGGCAGATGGTCGGTGGTAACCTCGAAGTAGGTGATGTACCGACTTGCTGAGGTCTTGCCATCATAAGGATTGATATTGAACGGCTTATATCTTGGCGGGAACTATGACGTAGCAGGTGACTTCGGATTGGAGATCGTCAATTTGACACTCCAGACGAATCTTTCCAATTGGGTAGCTCCTGTCCGAATTGAAACCGCTGATGGCGGTGCTTGTAGGCATCAGGCGATACATTGGGATGCGGAGATGATGTAGCAGACCCTTCGGGATAATGCTTATGGAAGAACCAGGATCAATATGCATCTGATCCACATTTTTGTCGCCGATGTATCCAGTGTAGTATAGCGGGTGATCATGCAGGTTGGTTTTGATGAGCATGTCCTACGGAGTGAAGGCAATATTGGGCATCGCTCCCGTGCAGGCGCTGTCTTGGAGATCTGCAGGCGGGTTTTCTTCCGTGAGGTTGACCTGAGCCAGGTATGCGTCGACATTTTGGAGTGCATCGCTCAAAGCCACACGAACATCCTTGGAGAGTCTCAAAAGCTCGTATAATGATAACTTGGCCGGTGTGTTGGCCAATTGCGCTAAGATGTCGAAGTTGTAGGGCTTCTCCAGCCCTTGTGATGCCTCTTTTCGGAGGGATTTGTCAAAGCGAGTCTCCCTCGGCCTAGGCTTGTCGACCGTCGGAGGCTGAGCCGGTCCCGGAGCATCAGTTGCAACGGGCTGATGATCTTCAGCCGGGTTGTCAGCCACCGGTTGGGATTGTGCCCCAGACCGCGTAAATACAGCTGTAGCTTCTTCGATATCTGCCGAGATTGTACGACAGGACCTGACTTTTCCACTCTTCTTCTTGCAAATAGAAGATGGTGTGGGCTGAGTCACTTCTGATACCAAGTCTGGATGGACCCACATGACCTTCCCTCGTGATATGGTGAGGGGTACTAGACCAGCAGCCTGATCTCGGGGAGGTGGAAGATTAGCAATCTTTATTGTCGCCAGAGGGATGGGGACCACGCCGTCTTGAGTTTCCGTCGGAGGGAAGCTGTCGAATTGTACTGACACCATATTGGCCGCTACTGTTACCTCTTCAAAATCGATGGCCAGAGCATTCGAATCGATGAGGTTTTGGATGTACCGTTTTAGTTGGTAGCAGTCGTGTGTGGCATGGTAGACATAGCGGTGGTAGTGGCAGTACTTTGGGTTCTCCATGTCTACCTGCAGCGGTTCCCGTCTTGGTGGAGGAAGCTGAATTCTGTCTCCTTGTATGAGCATGTCCAAGATGGGCTTGACGTGACCGTCTTCGAAGGAGTAAGTGATTTGCGGCCATTGTTTGTCTGTCGACTTTGGCTCAGGTTTCTGTGCTGTATCGGCCACCATAGCCTGCTTACCCCTGCTGTCCCGATTGTTGGAGGGGCTGCCCCCATTGTCGTTGTTAGGTCGCTTGCCCTTGTTCTCTCCGTCCGAGATGTGCAATCCCAATTGGCGAGCTGATCTGGCCGCATAGACTTTCTTCATACGGCTGGTAGATTCACCCGCATGAGCCTCCTGCATGTGGTTGTCAGATTTGGCCACAGGAGTGCTCGGCTTCTTCTTGGGGCGCATAGAGTCGCTCTTTGTCCCTACAAGTCCAGCATTATAGTACTTTCCCTGCCGAACTTGGGGACAGCAGAGTGCTCTACAGCTCGAAGTGGAGCCGTATGAGAGTCGCCTTCGCCGTCTTGGGTAGCAGAGAGTATCCCGTCCAGTGCTTGTGGAGGAGCAAACGATTTTGGTCTCCACTCGCAGCGAGCTTTCTTTGTGCGGGTTCGCTTCTGGATCGGGCCGGCACTTCCCTCAGAGAGCATTTCTTCAAACGCCTGTTGGTCGAAACGAACGACCATCTTCTGTTGCGTGGAGCCAAGCTTGGCTGCATCCGACTGCGTCACCAACTTCTCAGCCGTGGAGAAGTTTGTCCCCAGCACAGTCGCCATCGTGTTTGCCATGAAATATAAAAGAGCAGAACAATTATCGGAGGACTGGACTTTTACTTTACGTTACAAACTCGCTTGTACAAAGAAAGCCTAGGGACGAAAACCTAGGTACAGCAGTCTAAGTACAATTGTTTATTTTAGATTCTGGGGGGTGACGATAAAGGCTCGGGAAAGCGACGGCCGCTCTGCCTTACTCCTTGGACGATCGGTATGCAGCCTTGGCTCCAGAAGACTGCTCGACGTTGAAGAAATGCTCTCTTTGCTCCCTCTCTGCTCTTTCTCTCCAAGTATTCTGGTGCTCTCTGATCTCGAAAAAGGGTCCTCTTCGCAAGGAAATGGCACCTTGCTATTTATAAAAAAGGAATGCTATCATTAGGGTTTCCAATGATTGTCCCTGAAAGTGGCGGCGGCCTGTTGATTGATCAATCTGGGCCATTGGTTTTGAGTGTAATGAATCTGGGTCATTAATGTAGATTGTGCCAAATTCTCTCAGTAATTAATACTGATTGGAATAAATCTCCCTTATGATGATCTGCTGATGTCTTCTTGTCAGCTCTTTCTCCCCTTGGACGACGTCCATGAGGGTGGACATTGTGATGTCCTGCCCTACTTCGTAGAATCTCTCCAAGAACATGCGCTTGAAGCTGGCGAAGGAATGGATGCAGTTGTCTGGCAGGTTGCGATACCAATCGAAGGCGACCCCTTCCAATGCCCCGATGAATAATCGTGTGAGAATGGCATCGTCATGGGGCAGATGTTCGGTGGTAACCTCAAAGTAGGTGATGTACCGACTTGCTGAGGTCTTGCCATCATAAGGATTGATATTGAACGGCTTATATCTTGGCAGAAAGGGGACATCCCTCCATGCAGCAGGGTATGGTTGCCGTATTCTGAGGTCTTGAGAATTTTCTCGAGCGTGAAATATGGCTCGGAGCTCTTGGACCTCTCTTCTCGCTTCGCGGGCTTCGTCCACGGCGGTGGGGGCCGTTGTTTCAGGAGGATCGTTGCCCGGGATCGGTGTCGCCGAATTCGAGTCCGCATTGACCGCAGGGTCCGCGCTTGTTTGGCCAGGCGTCCCTCCTTGCAGAGTTGGAAGGGCTACTTTGATCTCGTCCACAAACTTGACCAAGGCGAGCAATATGGCTTCGAGAGTGTCGATGTGTAACTCCTCTTCCCAATAATTTTCAAATCTGATTTATTTACTGTGTTGTATTTTTCTCTTTCGTTAGAACGTGTCTTGGAATAAATTATCTTTGAAAATATAAATATTATATGTTATTTCAAAACCAGTTAACGATTTATGGTTTGAAAGCATTCGTTGGTTTTAAGAAATTTTTTATTATTTTGTACTCATTAAATTGCTTTACAAAATATTTGGACTTCCTAAATATTGGTTTCGTAAGTAGTATTATATTTATAAATATTTCATATAATTTTGTATTAATAAAAACTATATGTCTTGAATTATTTGTTTTCTCGGTTAGAAGACATACATTTTAATAGAATAAAAGTTAAATATTATTTTCAAGATTATTGTGTTGATCACTTATTAGTTTGAGATTTGAAGTTATACGATTTAAAGTAGTTGATATATAGAATAATATTTTATATTATTATAATCGTCTTACGATAAAATCATTGGATAGGGGTTTTGGTTAAGAACAATTTAAATTTACTTGATTAATTATCTTTGATTAATAAAGATATAGATTTTAAGATTTAAAGTATAGGAATATATCCATACAAGTGTAATATAATTGATTAGTTATTTACTTGATTAAATAAATAAATCAGCCGATTCCTAAAGCTTTGAAAGGACGTGAATATATATGTATACATATCGCTATGTAAAGAGTTAATCAAATCTTTTAGATTCTATATTTTGTCTATTCTAATCCCTCGCTATACCTGTCCATATAAACGACTCTTGTACATATCCCATCTATTTCCCAAATACATCAGCAATAGCTCCTACCATTAAACCACCATCATCGTTGCCACAGGCGCTGCCGCCTCGGCCAAGACCCCCGCCGCACAGAACCAGTGCTACCATCAGCTTCACCACTGAACACCACCCCAGCCTTGCATCCCCGACTGTCGCCATCACGGCGATTTCCTTGCTCCCGGCCAACTCCGGCCATCCCAAATCTTCGCCACCACACACCCGCAACCCACCACAGTAAGCACCACCATTATCACCGTCACAACCGTGTCCGGACCCGTGCGTCCGTGTCTATCCCATCTTATTCCAACAGTACAAATTACAAACCAACCCCGTGTCCGATAAACCGGACACCCAACCCAATCCTAGTGTCCGTGCCAACGGGCCGACACGGACATTATTCCACCACTACCACTTACCTCTGCGGTGATCACCGTCTCCTCGCGACCGGCCCAGAACCGGTCCGCGCCCGCGAACTCCGAGCCCTTCGCACCGACCAGGGTTGCCCCCGGAGCCGCCGTGGCTGCCTCGATCCCCAATCACCTGGACATCGAGTACCACGCCATGGCCGCTGCCGTCCTGAGCCGGCACCGCTCCGACGACCGCCGTGGCCCCGTCCGGTGTGACCCAAGCGCCCTCACCGGCGAACGCGTCTCCGTGCGCCGTCCCGGAGGTGGACCCCTGTCTACTGCTTCCTCTCCCGGCGCCACTCTCCAGATCGATCTCAGCCGCCCGACGTCGATGCACGACCACCAGCAGCGCACGTGCCTCGATGGAAATCCCCTCCATCTTCTTCATCTCTCGCAGGTGTCGCGCTTCGCCAGCATCGAGCTCGTGAGCGGCGTCCCTCTCTGGACCCCGATCTACGGTGCTCCGCTCTGGCGCGCGCCCTGTCGCCACTTCGACCGCCGCCGGTGACCCCCTCCGCGGGCTGCGCTGGCCTCCACCACGACGAGCGCCGCCGTCGTCCCCTCGGTTGGTGAGCTCTTCCCAACCCTTCTCTCTCCATTCTCTTTCCTAACCCTTTCTGAATGAACCGAGCTCTCTAGCCTAGTGGTATTAGAGCGGACACCCGGAGGGGCCGGCAAGGTTCGAGCCCCCCAATTGCGTGTGTGAGTGGGATTTCAAAAAAAAAAAAAAAAATGCAGCCCTTGGTTATAATTAAGTTAATAGTGTTGGGCTTCATGCCTATTGGCAAATAGGGTCTTAAAATGTTTTTGGACTGAATAAATAGTTATGTAGTTTAGAAAGGAGCCATGTACTTATTATTTAGCTGTTAAAATAAATTAATGGTTGGACCTTTGAATATCATATGAGACTGTTGGGCTGATTTTGGGGCTTATATTTCGATATAAATTTATATATATGTAATTTTAAATATGTTTTATAGATCCATTTTCTAAAAGGAACTTTTATATACCAAATAGTTTTAATATGAAGGACCTTGTATATTATAAATTGCTTTAGGCTTTATAATGGGCCAAATTTTGTTAAAGGCTTGGTATGTATATGGGTTTTAAATATATTTTAATTATGGGCTTTATATATATAGTATTCCTCATAAATTTCATAATTGGGTTCATAAATACTTTCAAAACTAAATACTATTTTTACTAATATTAGTGGATATTTCCTTAAAGGTGTTTTTAGTGTATATACTTCTAATTAAAATCCCCTTTTCATAAAACAAACTTCTATTAGATTAATCATAATCGTGACTAGACGTACGTTCTTATTTTGCGTGATTTTGACAACTTCATATCGACCCTAGGCTAATCACGCTACGTTGGACCCCACAAGATGTTTGTTTCACCAGCAAAGGACCTCAGGCAAGTGCACTTTCTGATTGTTTTCGATTCATAGTAGTTTTCTCATTTCATGTCTATACATATATCTTGCTGCTTATTGACACGCTCGTCACACGGAGTAGTCGGGAGGGGAAATATCTTAGTAGGCATGTGGACTACCCAGAAATATCCCAAGATGTCTATTCGTGAACAATAGCATCTGCACACGGCACGTGTAGATGCCGGATTTATCCCCTAGCCGTTCACATGTCGAAACAGATATTTCACACCACCTAGATAGATGTCTTTTATTAGTTTTTCCTTGTTTACTTCTCTATCGTGCTTGTCACCAGTTTTCTTACTAGCTTTCATATTCCATATGCTATTTGCATGTGTTTTGCATTGCCGTCGGTTTGTGTACTTGTTCCATTCCTGACTGAAAACCAACATTTTTCAGGTTTAGCTGCGATCATTCTTAGCACTGGGAAGATTTGGGTATGCTGAGGCCAACCTAGAAATAGAAAGCAATTGTATCACTTTCTTTAATTGTAAAAAACTTTGTATTTCCTTTAAATATAAATGTTGTAACTGTTGTAATAAATATAGAATTGTGAATAAGCAGCAAGTGTGATATTTGAGCATTTATTTCTTGTGGGCTTGACAACGTTCTACCGCCGACTCTGCGGCGTAGGCTGGCTTGGACACGTCTCGTATCCGAAAAGCGGGTGCGGGTCGTGACACGATGCGTTGGCGATCGCTGGAACCACCTTGGCTGCTGTCTGTCATGAATATCGTCTTCACATGAGGAGAGATGGACGGAGCAGTGGAGGAAGCGCCCTCCGAATCATACCCATGTAGTGAGAAGTCGTCGGGGTATGTAGGAATGTTCTCCTCTGGTTCAGACTCGGAAGGAATAGTACCTCCAGTCTCCGAGTTTGCCTCGTCTTGGGAGTTGTGGACGTCCTCGGGGACGTCGGGATTTGCTGCATCTGATGGAAGAGTTGTCTCCCCCAGCTCGTCTTCTTGGAACATCGGATTATTGTGGAGGTTCGGAGGAGTGCTACCCCCAGTCCCATCAACCCCCTGTATTGTGGATGACGAATCTCCCACTGTAGCAGATTTCGTCTTAGAGCGGGTGCCTTGGAAAACTCCGGTGGTGGGCACCCGTTTAGACGACAGTCTTTTAGAAGTGGTTGAAATCTTCGGGCTGGGAACATTTGTCTTCTTCCTTCTTCCATCAGCGGGGACTTTCTGAACAGAGTTGCAGGAGACGACGGGAAGTGCCTCGTCTGCTGAAGACAGCTGTTGCAGTCTTTGAAAGATGGACTGTCGGTCTTCTCGTACCGTTGCGTCATTGCAGCAGCAGTTGACGATGACTTGGGTGCAGTGGCGTCCATGGGAGGACTTTTTGTACCCCGTTGCATTTTTTCTTTCCTTGCGTTTCTGGAGGATGGCCTCACGTAAGTCAGATGGGTCTGGATCGACCATGCTTGCTTCCTGAATTATGGAAGACTTTTGCGCACCTCTCTGTCCGTTTGCCGTCGGGGGCTGGACTCGAGTGGTTCTGTATAACTTCCCATCTGAGGCCCGCATAATGGTATGCGGGACGCTCAGATGATCAGAGACAGGATCAGCGGATCGAGCGTGCCAAGCTCGTGCTGCCCTAGACTTCTTCGCTCTAGTGCGTAAAGGCACATAGTAGGAAGAGTCTAGGTGATGCTGGAGAGAGTCAGACATTTCTTCTTGGAGCACAAGAGATCAGGACCATAAGACAGGCGGTCGAAGACAGAGTCATGCGGGGTAGGTGTCATGCTGCCGTCCTCAACAATCTTCATGCGGCTGGCACATGTAGCCGCATAGGCTTTCTTCATGCGGCTGGGGGTCTCAGCCGCATAAGTTTTCTTCATGCGGCTGGATGATCTGGCCGCATAGACTTTCTTCATACGGCTGGTAGATTCACCCGCATGAGCCTCCTGCATGTGGTTGTCAGATTTGGCCACAGGAGTGCTCGGCTTCTTCTTGGGGCGCATAGAGTCGCTTTTTGTCCCTGCAAGTCCAGCATTATAGTGCTTTCCTCTGTCGGACTTGGGGACAGCAGAGTGCTCTACGGCTCGAAGTGGAGCCGTATGAGAGTCGCCTTCGCCGTCTTGGGTAACAGAGAGTATCCCATCCAGAGCTTGTGGAGGAGCAAACGATTTTGGCCTCCACTCGCAGCGAGCTTTCTTTGTGCGGGTTCGCTTCTGGATCGGGCCGGCACTTCCCTCAGAGAGCATTTCTTCAAACGCCTGTTGGTCGAAACGAACGACCATCTTCTGTTGCGTGGAGCCAAGCTTGGCTGCATCCGACTGCGTCACCAACTCCTCAGCCGTGGAGAAGTTTGTCCCCAGCACAGTCGCCATCGTATTTGCCATGAAATATAAAAGAGCAGAACAATTATCGGAGGACTGGACTTTTACTTTACGTTACAAACTCGCTTGTACAAAGAAAGCCTAGGGACGAAAACCTAGGTACAGCAGTCTAAGTACAATTGTTTATTTTAGATTCTGGGGGATGACGATAGAGGCTCGAGAAAGCGACGGCCGCTCTGCCTTACTCCTTGGACGATCGGTATGCAGCCTTGGCTCCAGAAGATTGCTCGGCGTTGAAGAAATGCTCTCTTTCCTCCCTCTCTGCTCTTTTTCTCCAAGTATTCTGGTGCTCTCTGATCTCGAAAAAGGGTCCTCTTCGCAAGGGAATGGCACATTGCTATTTATAAGAATGGAATGCTATCATTAGGGTTTCCAATGATTGTCCCTTAAAGTGGCGGCGGCCTGTCGATTGATTCTTCTGGGCCATTGGTTTTGAGTGTAATGAATCTGGGTCATTAATGTAGATTGTGCCAAATTCTCTCAGTAATTAATACTGATTGGAATGAATCTCCCTTATGATGATTTGTTGATGTCTGCGAATCTGAATGAATAAGTTTAATTCATTCTTCTGCCATATGTTCCAGATTATTAGGATTTGACCCAATCTTTGATTACAGTAAATCTGGGAAATTGATTGGCTTTATGACACGTGTCCTGGGAGCCACTGAAGGATCTGAGCCGTATGAGAATTGAGCCGCATAAGCCCGGCCACGTGTCAAGGCTGTTGGGGATTGGCCCCCGAATCTTCGAATCAGATGATAATCTTGGACCGCATGGACGTAGGTGGCCGCATAATGGGTAACCCCTTCGTGAGCCGCATGGATATGGTCCTCGTGAGCCGCATGGGGGAGCGTCTGCTTGAGCCGCATAAGGCTGTTTCGATCTGGGCCACATAGGACAACTAGCCTGAGCCGCATGGGGGTCTCCGCTCGAGCCGCATATGATTGTCCACGTGCCTAGGCTGCATGGCATTTTTTGGATCTCGGGGGGATTATGTCAGAGATCTCCTTCGTTTTCCTAGGCGTCTGTCATTATGACAGAGTCATAATTACATCCTTGTGTCAGGGCTGTCGTCTTGTCAGAGCTGTCAGCCGTCAAGGCAATTAATGCAGTAGGGAAATAGTTGCTTGTATGCTACGTGGCACCTCTCCTTGCCGCATGGTGATCACGGAGCCGCATAGACGCGTTGAGCCGTATGGGTCCTCTGAGCCGCATGGGCTTTCCTGGCCGCATGGCTTTTTCGTTATTATTTTCCATGCTTCTACAACCTTATATTTATGATATGAGTTAAGTATGTTAAGATATGGTTAGATTAGGATTTTATGGTTGGTAATGGTTAGAAATAGTGGACTTAGACTAGTTGTGACCTTGGTTGACCACAGTTGACTATTTTTGACCAAAAGTCAACCGGAAGTCAACTGTAGCCTAGAAATGACTAGAACTTGACCGAAGTTGACCAGTTGACCCAAAGTCAACTGTTAGTCAACGTTAGTCAAGTTTGACCTAGAGTTGACCAGTTGAACAAAAGTCAATTGTAAGTCAACCTTTGACTTAAATCGACCTAGTTTGACTTTGTTAGGCCTAGTATGACCTAGATTGGCTCTGTATAATTTAATTTGACTTGCTTTGACCTAGTTTGACTTATTATGACTTGATTTTACTTCTAAACCATTATATTGATACAGTATTCCATCTATAGGTCCTTGAGGCACTGTTCTTGGACTCAGTCGACTTATCCATAACATCACAGGTGAGTACATTCTCTGATAACTTTTTCAATTTATGATAACTGTTATAATTCATGTACTTAGTGTAGATATACTTGTTCTTGACACATTGGTCACACGGATTGGTATTAATGGATCCCGACATGAGATTTTATTCCTTGTTAACTTGGTATATCTTGTGCAAGCCCCTTGTAGTTCTTGTGCAATATATGGACACCTATTCTCGAGGAGACTTGCTCCCTTCTCGCAGAATCTCGTGTCGTAACGTGTCTTGCTTGGATCCACTCTACCAGTCGGAGGCGGAGAGTATTAGTGTAGATATGTGGTCAATTCCTATTATGTACCTATTGTGTATCGATTGATTGTGAGTGTTGATCATACATTTCATGTATGATTAGCCAGGCCTGTTACTATTGTGCAAGTTCCCAAGCCGGCCACATGTTGTAGCTATTACTCACACACTTAGATAGATGATTCTTGATTCTTGTACATGCCATGATCAGTTTTACTTACCTTGTTTTAGCTCTAGATTTACAGCTTACCTTGCCATGATATTCACATGTAAATTTTATGATTTCCTTGTATATACTCTCTATTTACAGTCTTGTAGCTTTTGTCATATCTTATGAACTGTTGTTATTTGAGTGTGCTCGTTCCATCCTGACTGGATATGTTGACAAAATATTAATTGATTGTGATGTTGATCATACATTCCACGTATGATTAGCCAGGCCTGTTACTATTGTGCAAGTTTCCAAGACGGCCACATGTTGTAGCTATTACTCACACACTTAGATAGATAATTCTTGATTCTTGTACATGCCATGATCAGTTTTACTTGCTTTGTTCCAGCTCCAGATTTACAGCTTACCTTGCCATGATACTCATATATACATTTTATGATTTCCTTGTATATACTCTCTATTTACAGTCTTGTAGCTTTTGTCATATCTTGTGAACTGTTGTTAGTTGAGTGTGCTCGTTCCATCCTGACTGGATATATTGAAAAAAAATATTACAGATGACGGTGAGGAGGATTGCTGTACCTACTACGGTTCGGATGACGTAGTGGGCATAGACTTGGAGACCTTGGTTCAGCAGGGCTTAGCTTCCCCCGACGAGCCTCTAGCTATAGTTTAGTTAGAGTAGATTTTGGACTGGACCTTGTCTCCAGCTTGCTACTTATGCTTATGATATTGGGATTTGTATAACTATATTACTTTGTGTTTCTCTTCTTTCTGTTGAGCTGGATATTGCACTTTGTGGTTTATATCTACCTTGATTTTGTGCCATGATTCTTCATACTAGATTTTGATTGAGATTATCAGTATTTTATATTATATCCTCCGTGCGGAGATGATATGTTATTATATACTGTTGTTGGCTAGCAGACCTACAGCATTCTACGCCGTTTTTACGGAGTAGGCTGGGCGCTGTTACGTACTCGTGCTCCTATCTAGGGTGCGGGTCGTGACACATTTTTAGTGGTGGCCCATGCAGGTCAGAAGTCGCAATTAGTACGATGTCGTAGTGGCGCTCGATGTAGAGTGCTGTTACGAGCCTGTGTATACGTATCTAGGATAGGCTGTATGCTAAGTTTACTCAATCACAAAATAGAAAAAACTTCCACTTGCTGATCTTTTAACTGTCCTTTTTGATATTAATTCTTGCATTCTAACTGTCCTCTTTGATATAATCTTTCTTGTGCCATATTAATTTCCTTTTTTCAATCTGTCTTCAGGATGGTGCAGACAAGATCACAGCATCATGAGGCTGCAGATATGGAGAGGTCTGCTATATCTCGCGGACCTGATCCAGTCACTTCTGTCGCAATCGGAGCGTCAAAAACAGCTTTTGGGGGCACTCCTCCACCAGTTTCGAGGACTGTCCCGGAGGTTGCTATGACTGTTCCTGCCGCAGTACCAGTTGTTGACGTGGGCACTCTTTCTCCTCCTGTACAGCGGACTCCTCCGTCAGTTGCAGATGTTCTTCCTCCTCCGCCTCCTCTGCCTACAGACATAGGACAGATGCTTGCTTTCTTCCAGCAGATGTTGGAGACTCAGAGAGCCCAGTCTGAGGCACAGCAGAGGCAGACCGATGCGATATGTCAGGGCATGGAGGATGCCCATCAGTTGGCCTTAGCAGCCGTGGAGCAGAGGGCTCCACATCAGGGAGCACGTGTGAGGTCGGGCGACATTCAGGACTTCAAGAAGTTAGGGCCTCATGACTTTAGTGGGACTGAGCGTGTAGTCTATGCTACCGACTGGCTCGAGGACATCGAGCGGCAGATGAGGGCCTCCCGCCTTGCAGACGACCTGAAGGTCGAGGCAGTGGGTTTACAGTTGTTGGACATCGCTCGCACCTGGTTCAGGAATGAGCCAGCCCTTGCTGGGGAGGGCCATACCTGGGCCGAGTTCAAGCTTCTCTTCAAGGAGAAGTTTTTCTCTCCTACAGACAAGATTGACCTGGTGAGGCAGTTTCAGAATCTGCAGCAGGGCAGTTTGTCTGTGAAGGAGTACGCCGCGGAGTTTGGCCGTCTGAGCCGATATGCGGAGTATATGATTCGCGACCCGGAGATCAGGGTGAGCCGTGTCAGAGAGGGGTTGATCTGGGATATCAAGATCCTCATTCCCTCTTTTTATGCGACTTACACCGAGATCTATGCGGAGGCCCGTAAGGTAAAGCGGGAGTGGGGCTTGAAGCCCAAGAGGGATCGCGATCTTTTCTCGAGGGCTACTAGCAGTACGGGGGCTGCTAAACGCCCTCAGCTTCAGCATCGTTCTTTCCAGCATCACCAGCCGCAGGTTCAGGCCAGAGCACCGGTTCAGCAGGTACAACACACTCAGCAGAGGCAGGTACAGAATAGAGCTTCTTGTAACTTGTCACTCCCCGTTCCCAGAATACGTATTTTAATACGTGTACTATTTAAATATATTTATTTAATATTTATCATGCATTTGTTCTATATTTAATTCCTTTAATTTTATGCTAATTATTTTTCTGTATTTTATTTTCTGCTTTTGTTTTGCTCTTGGTTTAGTTAGGTTTATTTTGACTTAGGTTCGGCTTGGGTTGGTTTGTTTTGGTTTAGAACGGTTCATCATGAACCCAACCAACCAACCAACCACCTACCTACCATCATCTCCATTTAAAGCCCAACCCTTTCTCTCTCTTCATTACTTCTTTTTCTTATTTACTCTTCTTCTTCCTCATAACTCTCTCCACCTACCAAGAGCTTAGGCAAGTGCATCTTGCTTCCACATGAGAACCCATTTTTATGGTTCATTTATCTTCCTCTCATGATTCTAAGATAGTTTAGAACTTGACATTTTCTATTTTGAAAGTTTTATTTTTGTAGATCAAGAAATTTGCTATTTTTCGAATTTTGGTGGTTTTGATCTACCAAACTTCCTTAATTTCGAGTTTTGATCGTTCCAGGTTGTTGAGATTTGTGTTATACCCCATTTTGATCTATGGAAGTCCCATTTTTGGCTTAGATTGAGGGATTAATGGAAATTGGAGTTCGGGAGGTTCTCTACGCCCACGTTTATACGTGCCCGCATAATATCAAGCTCTACGTCCACGATCATTCTTGTCAGCATGAATTTGGATTACGCAAGTCTATTCTGGCTTGGCGTATTTCCTTTACGCGTATTCATTCACGCATAATATTACTTCCTTTACGCATATTCCTTTACGCGTAATGTTATTCCTTTACGCGTAACGCTATTCTTTACGCGTACAATATTTCACACGTAATGTATTCTTTACGCGTACAATGTTTCACGCGTAACGCTATTCTTTACGCGTACAATGTTTCACGCGTAATGCTATTCTTTATACGTACAATGTTTCATGCGTAATGCTATTCTTTATGCGTACAATGTTTCACGCGTAATGTTATTCTTTACGCGTACAATGTTTCACGCGTAATGCTATTCTTTATGCGTACAATGTTTCACGCGTAATGTTATTCCTTTACGCGTAACTCCATTTTTACGCGTACTTCCTTGGGCGTACTCCTTGGGCGCATGGCACCCCTTATTATATCCTTACGTCTTTTAACATGAACTCGATATAGTCATGATATGTTAATATTCTAATACATATTATTGTGTGGAATGTGCCCGGTGTCTCGATTGGGTTATGGATACCCAGTATGACTGGAACTTAACCCTGAGAGTTGTAAACTCGACCATACTTAATACTAGTTTGACTTTTATGCTTGTCACGAATTGACATTGATTGGTACCTCTGTAGAAGCATAGAAAATATCAGAATAATGGTCCATGCGGCTCCGGATACAAAGCCCATGCGGCTCATATGGGAGCTGTCTTACACGGTTCAAAGGAAGACTCTCAGTCTCATGCGGCTCGAGAGTGTATGCGGTTCAGCAGGAATATGCGGCTCGGTTGATGCCACGTGTCCCCTTGTGATCCTTTCCTACAGCTGGCCCTTTGAATAGTGGCCTCATTTAATGCTCTGACACGATTTGACGACTGTGGCGGCTCTGGCATAAAGTGTCATAATGGCTCTGCCATAATGACAGACTCTTCGGGAAAAGAAGAAGATCTCTGACCCGATCCGTCAGAAATCCTAGGTTGCCACGTGGCAAAATCTCATACGGCTTAAATAGAGAACAGCTCCATGCGGCTCACTAGAAAGTCACTCTATATGACTAGCAAAAATTAGCCATATGCGGCCCACTGAGAGCTCAGTCCCTGCGGCTCAATACAACGCTAGCTCATGCGGCTCGCAAAGACTGCATATACGGCTCATTGAGAGTTCGTTCCCTGCGGCTCGATGAAGCATTGTCCTATACGGCTCACAAAGAGTATCTCCCTGCGGTTCAAGTGTTGCCCATCCTATGCGGCTCCGACAGTATCCACAATCAAAATACGTGGCATCGGATCAATCAAGGATTTAACCGAATCCCAACAAGAATATTTGACATCATCGTCATAATTACTAAGATCAGGACATATCATTTATTATCAAGCTAATGGGACACGTGGCGAGCAATCAGACATTGGCGTAATCAATCATGAAGATTTAAAGCAATTAGCATTAATTGCTCACAAGATACGGTGCTATCAGCATTAATGGCCTAGATTTATTGTAATCAGGATCAAGGGTTCAGATAGATTGAAGGAGCGCCGACATTCCAAACAAATGATTATTAGCAAACCCTAATGATCACACCCCACTTCTATAAATAGCCAGCATCATTCCCTTGCAAAAAACACGGGGCAACATAAGAATAAAAAAAAAGAGAGACAGATATACAGAGAGAGTTCCCCTCTTTTCGATAACCACAGAGAGAGAGAAGCCAGGAGAGCAACACGAGGAGAGCAAGAAGAGCATCCCTTCGTCCACGCCAAGCAGATCTTCTCCGAGCCAAGACTGCATACCGATCGTCCAAGGAGTAAGGCAGAGCGGCCGTCGCTTTCCCGAGCCTCTATCGTCACCCCCCAGAATCTAAAATAAACAATTATACTTAGACTGCTGTACCTAGGTTTTCGTCCCTAGGCTTTCTTTGTACAAGCGAGTTTGTATTGTGAGTCTAAGTTCAGTCCTCCCATAAAACTGTTCTGTACTTTTACAATCAATGGCAAACACGATGGCGACTCTGCTGGGGACTAACTTCTCCACGGCTGAGGAGTTGGTGATGCAATCGGATGCAGCCAAGCTTGGCTCCACGCAACAGAAGATGGTCGCCCGGTTCGACC
The DNA here is from genome assembly GCA_029216955.1 of Iris pallida. Lineage (NCBI taxonomy): Eukaryota > Viridiplantae > Streptophyta > Magnoliopsida > Asparagales > Iridaceae > Iris > Iris pallida. The sequence continues at coordinate 42,219,147 of JANAVB010014796.1, forward strand.
AACAGGCGTTCGAAGAAGTGCTCTCCGACAAGAGCGCTGGCCCGGTCCAGAAGCGAGCCCGCACAAAGAAGGCCCGCAAGGAGTGGAGACCCCGATCCTTTGTTCCTACTGAGGCTCTTGCAGAAATACCCTCTGTTGCTCAAGACGGCGAGAAAGACTCTCCTGCGGCCCCACTTCAGACCATAGATAACTCTGCTGTCCCCAAGTCCGGCAGAAGAAAATACTATGATGCTGGACTTGGAGGGGCAAAGAGGAACTTGATGAGATCCGAGCCGCATAAGGGCATTAGCCGCAGGAAGAAAGCTCATGCGGCTACATCCGCCAGCCGCATGGAGAAAACTCATGCGGCCACATCTGTCAGCCGCATAGCTTATGCGGCTACAGTTGCTAACCATACGGATGAAACTCATGCGGCTAAGAAAGTCAATCGCTTGCAGAAAACCCATGCGGCCACAATTGCCAACCGCATGCGGCCAGCCTGTACGGTCGTGACTCCTAGCCGCATAAAAACAACTCATCTAACGGCAGAAGACAACCGCATGCAGACAGCCTGCACGGCACCCAATTCTAGCCGCATAGCGACCGTTCCACGCTTCTCTCGATCAGTCTTCGACCGTCTCTCATGCGGTCCTGACTCTGATGGTTCTCTGGATGATAAGCCAGACTCTGTGGTGTTCAAATTGGACTCCTCCTATTACGCACCCGCAAGTGCTAAAAGGAGGAAGTCTAGGGCAGCGCGGGCTCACCAAGCCCAGGCAGCTGTCCCAACCTCAAACTATCGGGGCGTCCCGCTGATTATCACACGGGCCTCTGATAGGAAGTTGTATAGAACCGCTCGAGTCCAGCCCCCGGCGGCAAAAGGAAAAGTGGTTCCTCTGACCTGCATGAGGTGATCCTCCACAAGCGCAAGGAAAGAAACGGAGCCTCGGTGTGCAAAGAGTCCTCGCTTGGACATCGCTGCACCCAAATCATCGTCAACTGCTGTTGCAACAGCGCGGCCACGATGGAAGACCGGCCGTCCGTCTTCCAAAGACTACGGCATCCGAGCTCAGAAGACGAGGCACCTCCTGTTGTCTCCTGCAATTCCACTCAGAAAGTCCCCGCCGAGGGGAGAGGAAAGAAGGCAAGCATTTCTACCCCCAAGATATCAACCACTGCAGCTAAGAAACCGTCGTCTAAACGGCTGTCCTCCACCGGAGTATACCGACACACCCGTTCGAAGACAAAATCTGCTGCAATGGGAGATTCATCGTCCGCACCGATGAGGGTCGAGGGAGCTGGGGGTAGCACTCCTCCGAACATCCACGACAATCCGATGTTTCAAGGAGACGAGCCCGGAGAAACAACTCTCCCATCAGGTGCAACAGATGCTGATGTCCCCGAGGACATCCGTGACTTTCAAGATGAAGCAAGCTCCGAAGCTGGGGGTACTGTTCCTTCTGAATCCGAACCCGAAGAGAATATTCTCACCTACCCCGATGATTTCTCGATGCATGGGTATGATTCGGAGGGTGCACCCTCCACCGTCCCTTCCGTCACTCCTCACGTAAGGACGGTATTCATGACAGACAACAATCAAGGTGGCTCCAATGATCGCCAACGCATCGACACTTTGGAGGCCATACTGCACGCCTTGGTCAAGTCTGTAGACGAGATCAAAGCGGCGCTTCCTACTCTGCAGGGAGTGACACCTGGCCAGACAAGTGCGGGTCCCCCAATCAACGTAGATTCAAATTCGGCGGCACCGAACCCGGGCAATAATCCTCCCGAAGTAACGGCTCCGACTGCGACAGATGAGACCCGAGAAGTAAGGAGAGAAGTTCAAGAGCTCCGAGCCATGTTCCACGCCCGAGAAAACTCTCAAGACTTCAGAATACGGCAACCATATCCTGCTGAATGGAGGGATGTTCCATTCCCACCAAGATATAAGTCGTTCAATATCAACCCCTATGATGGCAAGACCTCAGCAAGCCGGTATATTACTTACTTCGAGGTCACCACCGACTATCTGCCCCATGATGATGCTATCCTCACGCGGTTATTCATCGGGGCATTGGAAGGAGTCGCCTTCGACTGGTACCGCAACCTACCGGACAATTGCATCCACTCCTTCGCTGGCTTCAAACGCTTGTTCTTGGAGAGGTTCTACGAGGTAGGGCAGGACGTCACAATGTCTACCCTCATGGACTTCATCCAAGGAGAGAAAGAGCTGACGAGGAATTACATTGAGCGGTTTCGTCAAACCGCAATGAAGTTACCATCTGGCAATCCGGATTCTTCCCTGATTGAAATTTGCCAAAAGAGACTACTCCCAACAATTAGTCTCTGGATGGGCGAAAGTCAATTCAAGGACTGGAAGGCTTTTATCATCATTGCTACAAGTGCCGAAGAACGATTGAAGAAGGCCCGCCAGCTGGGGTTGCATATCTCAGAGGGAGAGAACAAAGGCAAGCGTCCCAGCACCAACACCGACAATGGGGGTAGCCCCTCCAACAATCGGGACAATAGAGGCAAGCAGGCTATGGTGGCCGACACGGCCCAGAAGCCCGAGTCACAACCAACAGACAAATAATGGCCTCAAATCACTTACTCTTTTGAAGACGGCCACGTCAAGCCTATCTTGGACATGCTCATACAAGGAGATAGAATTCAGCTCCCTCCGCCAAGACGGGAGCCTCGGCCGGCTGACTTGGAGAACCTAAAATTCTGCCATTACCACCGTTACGTCCACCATGCTACACACGACTGCTACCAACTGAAATGGTACATCCAAAACCTCATCGATTCGAACGCTCTAGCCATCGATTTCGAGGAGGTAACCGTAGCAGCCAACATGGTGTCCGTACAATTCGGCAGTTTCCCTCCAACAGAGACTCAAGACGGTGTTATACCCATCCCTCTGGCAACGATGGAAATTGCTAATCTTCCGCCTGCTCGAGACCAAGCTGCCAATCTTGTACCTCTCACTACATCGCGAGGAGAAATTATGTGGATCCATCCGGACTTGGTCCACGAGGTGACTCAACCCACAACGAAGAAGAGAAGCGAAAAAGTCAGATCCTGCCGCACCGTCTCGACAAATGAAGAAGAAGTCACAGCCGTTGTTACTCGATCTGGAGCACAATCTCAGCCCGTGGCTGAGAACCCGACTGATGATCATCCGTCCACTTCTACTGATACTCCGGGACCGGCTCAGCCTTCAACGACCGACAAGCCTAAGCCGAAGGAGACTCGCTTCGACAAATCCCTCCGAAAGGAGACACCTCAGGGGCTGGAGAGGCCCTACAACTTCGACATCTTGGCACAATTGGCCAATACACCGGCCAAATTGTCCTTATACGAACTCCTAAGGCTATCAAAGGATGTCCGCACGGCTTTGAGTGATGTACTCCAAAACGTCGATGTGTACTTGGCTCAGGTCAACCTCACGGGAGATAACCAACCTGCAGATCTCCAAGATAGTGCGTGTACGGGAGCGATGCCCAATATCGTCTTCTCTCCGCATGATATGCTCATCAAAACTAACCTGCACGATCACCCGTTATACTACACTGGATATATTGGCGACGTAAAGGTGGACCGAATGCATATTGATCCTGGGTCTTCCATAAGCATCATTCCGAAGGGTCTGCTACATCATCTTCGTATTCCGATGCATCGCCTGACGCCTACAAGCACCGCCATTAGCGGTTTCAATTCGGGCAGGAGCTACCCAATCGGAAAGATCCGTCTGAAATGCCAGATTGGCAATCTCCAATCAGAAGTCACCTGCTACGTCATAGACGCCGACACTTCTTACAACATCCTTTTGGGGCGGCCTTGGATACATGATTACATGATCGTGCCTTCCACGCTGCACCAAGGTTTCAAATATGTCGATAAGCATGGCTTCGTGAGGATGAAATTTGCTGATATCGATCCCTTCAAGGGGGTCGAATCTTATTACTCAGACTCCTACCTATACGAAAAGTCGAAAAGGCACCTTGATGGAGGAAATGAGCAAGCTGGTGCCGAAGCGGCCACAGGATCAGAAGAACCTCTGACGATCCACCTCCAAGCTCGTAAACCGGGCAAATCCGCACCCCTCACGGCCACTCTACGTAAGGACGCAATCAGCCTCTCGGCACAGGAAGAGCGGTTGAGAATCCGGCTGCCAAGGTCCGGCCAGGTGCTGAGACCCACAACAGGGCCACTTACCATCAGACTGCCAAGAGTCGTTCAACCCCAAACGGAGAAACTCAACCCCTCCGATAGGCCACTGACAATACGCCTTCCCAAGAAAGGTCATCATCCCGATACAAGGTCTGACACTTCTAGCGAACCAGCCACCCCTCGCTCCACATCGAGTGCCAGACTGGGGGTTACTAGTTTATCGACAACCCCACGCTCTGCTCCGTCAGTTGAACCTCTGAAGATCAAGCTGACCAGGACGTCCTCTCAATCTTCATTCACACAGGGGGTAGCCGAAGAGGAACCAGAGCTAGCCAAGTATGTGGCTGCCCACACTGATGTTCCCTCCGCAGATGATGTAATCCCTCTAGAAAAGATACCTTACTTCATCAATAAAGGGTTATCTTTGAACTACACCGAGCTCAATAAGCTATGTACAATGTATGCTATGGAGCACGGTATAGGCACTCACCTACACACACAGGTGACAAATGTGTACACCGCTATCCAACTTACTCCAGTAGAAGACGCTTACCGAATAATCGAGGGAGGGGACCATCCAATCATCTTCGGCCGGACAAACAACCCGTATCCCCTCGCCATAGAAGAAGTCGACCTCGGGTCAGATGCTGGAAGACTGCCTCTGTATCTCTATAGCCCTCAATCCAAATATCTCATGTAGAAACAGGGGTATGATCTAGAGACGACGCCAGGATTGAACTACGGCACTGGGCGACGATTACCTTTGAAGTCGCCAGCCCCGGCGGGCAAACCACGGAACTACTATAACAAAATTCGATGCGGGTTAGGGTATGTAACGCCTACGACGACCCCTGAAAGTTCAGACGAAGAATGCGACTGGTAGTCACATTCAACCGGATCACCAACTTCCGACTCAGATACCAACATCGGAGATGTATTCAGACAAGTCATGTCAGTCAACATGGCATTCGTCGATGCTTACGAGGAAGACGAAGACATCCCCGAAATCCTCAAGCTTGAGCCATGGGCCCAACAATTGGACGCACAATGGAAAAAGCGATTCGAACTGAGAGAACCTCCTACTGAAGATGAGGTCATACAAGTGGATCTCGGCAGCAAATCTTTTCCAAAACCAATTTTCATCAGAAAGAGCCTAACTGACAAAGAACGAGAGTCGCTGTTAGAACTTGTCAGAGAGTACATTGATGTGTTTGCCTGGAGCTATGAAGACATACCGGGGTTAAATCCTGACATCGCTATCCACAAACTCAATATACGGCCGGATGCAAAGCCAGTCAAGCAGCAACAGCGACGCTTCCGCCCGGACATCATGGACGCGATCGAAGCCGAGGTCAACAAAATGATAGCCAGCGGCTTCATTCGCAAAGAGCAACATCCAGACTGGGTCGCCAACATAGTACCCGTCCTCAAGAAGAATGGAAAGATTCGAATCTGCATCGACTTCCGTAACCTGAATGAGGCGTGCCCCAAAGATGAATTCCTCCTCCCCATCACAGACATCATGATCGATAACACATGCGACTTTGAACGTATGTCATTCATGGATGGATTCTCGGGGTACAATCAAATCAAGATGTCTCTCGATGACGAAAAGCACACATCATTCCGAACACCGATTGGCACGTACTGCTACACAGTCATGCCATTCGGTCTAAAGAATGCAGGTGCTACATATCAGCGATCCATGAGTATCATTTTCAGAGAACATTTACGTAAGACGGTAGAATGCTATGTCGACGACATCGCCGTCAAGAGTCGCCGTAAGGAAGACCATCTTCAGGACCTGACGACGGTATTCGACCTGATGCGAGCCCACAATCTGAAGATGAACCCTACGAAATCGTTCTTGGGCGTATCCAGCGGGAAGTTCTTGGGCTTCATCATCACTGCACAGGGTATCCATGTAGACCCCGAGAAAACAAAGGCGATCATGGAGATGGCTCCCCCGAAAAATCTCCGCGAACTTAGAGGCCTCCAAGGAAGGCTAGCTTACATCAGGAGGTTCATTTCTAACCTCTTCGGGCGCTGCCGACCATTCACGCACCTCATGAAGAAAGAAGTCTCATTCGTATGGGACGAGGAATGCCAGCGTGCTTTCGACAGCATCAAGGAATACTTATCTAATCCTCCAGTTTTGGTGGCCCCGGTCCCTGGAAAACCATTCCTGCTCTACGTACGAGTAATAGAACACTCCCTTGGTGCCCTGCTGGCACAAAACAACGACGCAGGCCACGAACAGGCCATATATTACCTCAGCCGAATGATGATTGGTCCGGAACACCGATACACCGCTGTGGAGAAGGAATGCCTCGCCCTGGTGTTCGCCATTCAAAAGATACGGCATTACGTCACAGGGCAAACCATACATGTGATCTCCCGAGTCAACCCTCTCAGAGTCCTCATGACTAAACTAGGGGCACTCAGTTCTCGCCTCGCTACATGGGCAATATTGTTGTCCCCCTATCATATGATCTTCGTCCCGCAGAAGGCTGTCAAGGGTCAAGCCCTGGCAGACTTTTTGGCAGCCCACCCAGGATCGGAGTCATCCAGAATATATGAAGAGATCCCAGATGAGGTCGCCGATTCGAATACAGCCACCCACGATAACATATGGCGGATGTTCTTCGATGGCGCTTCAAGAATCGGACCCAAGGGAAACATTATCGTTGGGGTCGGGGTGGTATTGATTTCTCCTACTGGGCTGGTGATCAATCGCACCTATTCCCTCACAGAACCCTGCTCCAATAATGTGGCCGAGTATAACGCTCTGGTCATTGGCCTCCAACTCGCAAGAGAACTGGGGGTAGAATACCTTGAAGCATACGGCGATTCCCAACTAATCGTCAATCAGATCCGGGGCTCGTACGAAGTCTGCCACGAAGACATGATCCCTTATCACCAAATAGCGATTGACATCATCTCGTCATTCGAGGGGTTCTTCATGGAACATGTCCCCAGACTCCGAAACATCGAAGCTGATGCCCTAGCTGGTCTTGCCGCTTCCCTAGCAGTTCCAAACTATAATCGCCAATCAGTGGATGTGATAGGCCATGAACTGGTCTGTCCCAAGAACAATGTGCAATTCGTGGCAAGTTATTCCGCCCAGACGATCGATGATGCCCCAGACTGGAGACAACCATTCATCGACTTCGTCGTTTACGACATCCTCCCTGAGAACCCAAAGGAAGCTACTTCTGTCAGACGACGTTCTCTCAGGTTCTTCTACGATACGGAGACGAAGATGCTGTATCGCCGCTCCTATGACGGATTATTACTCCGGTGCCTGTCGAACGCAGAAGCCAAAGAAGCCGTGCGAGAAGCTCATGACGGTGTCTGTGGGGCCCATCAGCCCGGCCCAAAACTACAAGATCGCCTTCGTCGAATGGGTTACTACTGGCCCACGATGGTGGCAGACGCGATAGACTATGCCAGGAAATGCAAAGCTTGCCAAGTCCACGCAGACTTCATTCACCAACCATCGGAGTTTCTACATCCGACAGTGGCATCCTGGCCATTCGAAGCATGGGGAATGGATATCATTAGCCCAATCACCCCAACTTCCTCCCTAGGACATCGCTTCATACTTGCTATCACTGATTACTTCTCCAAATGGGCGAAAGCTGTCCCACTCGCAGAAGTTAAGACTTCAAACGTGATCAGCTTCCTTAAGCATCACGTCATCTACCGCTTTGGATTACCCCGAAGGATCATCCATGACAATGGTCCGCAGTTTGTAAGCCATGTATTCTATCGATTCTGCGATAAGCACCGCATTCAGAATGTCGCTTCGACACCGTACAACCCGGCAGCAAACGGGTTAGCAGAGGCATTCAACAAAACGATCATCAAACTCCTCAAGAAGTTTGTCTCCTCCAACAAACGTGACTGGAACGAAAAGCTCGACGAATGCTTATGGGCTTATCGTACCATAATTCGAACAGCCACCGGGAATACACCATTCTTTCTGGTATACGGGAGAGAGGCAGTCCTCCCATTAGAGACTCAAATCCCCTCACTCCGCGTCGCCCTCCCCTATCAATTGACAACGGATGATAACTACCGACGTCGACTACAAGAGTTGGAGGCCTTAGATAAAAAATGCCTCCTTGCTCAGCAAAGGATCGAGCTATACCAAGCACGCATCTCATGAGCCTTCAACAAGAAGGTTAAAATCAGAACATTCCAAGTGGGCGATCTTGTGCTGGCAGTCCGCAGGCCAATGGTCATGACTCACAAGACCGCCGATAAGTTCCAGCCAAAATGGGAAGGTCCATTTGTCATCGAGGCCGTGTTCTCCAACGGTGCTTACCACCTCGCCAAGCAGAACGGAGACTTGCTCATGTTGCCCGTCAACGGCAAGTTCCTGAAGAAATACTATGTTTAAACATCATTCTCCAGATTATCGAGTCATGTACCCCTTTAGTACCACTGAACTCTCATCCACCCTATTTCAAATCACCGAGTCATGTACCCTTTTAGTACCACTGAACTCTCATCCACCCTATTTCAAATCATCGAGTCATGTACCCTTTAGTACCGCTGAACCCACAACATTTCAGATTATCGAGCCATGCACCCGCTGGTGCCGCTGAACTCTCACTCCCTCAATATTCTAAATTGCCAAGTTATGTACCAGCTGGTGCCTCTGAACTTACATTCCGGTCACTCTTGCAGATAGTAAGTCACGTATGATTATACCTCTGAACTTTCTTCCTGGAAGAGATCCTTCCTCATGATCCACTACCCGTACTTCCAGTACATAAAAAGGGTAGTCGATCCACCAATTTCCGAAACGACCATGTCCTCATTACCTCTGAGTCGTCTTCACTTCTACCAAAAACAAACTACCCCCTCGCATAGAACTTCCACGTTCTCCTACCTCTGAGTCGTTCTATGTACCCACTCTTCATTGAGCCCACTCCTGTCATGTCCTCATTACCTCTGAATGGGAAGGCTCCGTCGAAGAAATCGTCATATTTGCCATGTCCACATTACCTCTGAGCAAGTATGCCGGTCCTCTTTCAACCTATTATCTGTACCCACAACCGGAGTACGACAAGGATAATAGGTCCACAAATGTCCTCTGTTGACCACAAATGTCCTCTGTTGACCACAAATGTCCTCTGTTGACCACAAATATCCGCTATTTACTACAAATAGCTTCCGTGAAGTCTCCCCTGCCATGTTCTCATTACCTCTCAGCAGGAAGATTTCACGGTAAAACCTTCACGATTGCCATGTCATCATAACCTCTGAGCAAATGTGACTGGCTTCCTTTCATCCTATTATCCGTATCCTGAACCAGGGTACGCCAAGGGTAATAGGTCCACAAATATCCCTTGCTAAGCTTCTTAGCATAAATCCACCATCTTACCATGCCCCGGGAGCCCAGCTGCTCTACGGCATTCCTTCCCCCAACACCAAGAACACCCATGACTACTTTGCCATGGCTGCTCCAAACATCCAAACTTGTTATCCGTACCTAAAGCCAGGGTACGCCAAGGGTAACAGGTCCACAAATAATCCCCCAGCAAGTCCGGTTCCATAAACATCGCAAGTACAAGAAAGAAAAGATGAGTTGAAATATGCTCATTTATTCAAAAATCAAAGGGCTACATCAGCGGGGATCACACCCCCTTACAAAAATTAAAAGAGAAAAAAAAAAGACAGAGGGCTGATCACTGCTCTGGAGCACATAACGTCGTGAGATGGTCCTTTATCAAGGCAACCGACCGCTCAAGCCTCTGTTTGGCTCGACGCTCCGCCTCCTGGTTCAGCACCGCCGCATCCTCCAGATGAGCATGGGCTTGCCAGTTGTCCTCAAACTTCTTAAAGGCCCGCTCCAGGTTGACAGAAGATCGGGAAACCCTCTCGGCCTTCCGAGCAATCGACTCCTGTTCTGCATGAGCAGCCTCCCGCTCTGACTCTAAGAAGGCCAACTCCTTCTGGAGTGCGAGAATCCGCTCCTTCGTGTCAGCTATTCCACAAGAGGCAGATTCTTCCCGGGCCCTACAAGCCTGACTCCGACGACCCAGTCGGTCATAGGAGACGGAGAACTTGTCAAGGTCCCCCTGCACAGCCGGCCCGACAGTTTCTCGAGCAAGCTTGATCCTGTCCCGAGCAGCAACCAGGAAGCCCCGCTCCCGTTCAATCGCAGCAGGCAAGCCAGCCTGCCGTACTGCCAGCAGTTGGGTCACAAGCTGGTCAGCCTCTGTCAACTTAGGTTCCAGGAGCGCGGCTAACCCCACCCCGCCAGAAAGACCCTCCAGAGTGTCGATTTGACCCCGAGCGCCCCGTAGAGACAGAGAAAAAGGGGTCCTCCGTTCCACGGCAGCGTTTACACCCCTCCCTAAGTGACGATAGAAGCTGTCAACCACAACCTGCGTCACCTCATTCAGAGCCTCCGAGGAAGCCGGTGTCAACGGGAGTGTGGCTGGCAGCGCGGAAGAAGACGTGACAAAATCTGCCGCTCCTGCCACAAGAGAAACCAACTCTGCACGGAAGGACGCTTGAACATCGGCCAATTCCTCTTCAGCGGCCCACAAAATTTGGATGCTCGGCAGGGTTGAGAAGTCGATCTCCGGAGCCGTATAAGCAGCCGAAGACGAGGTCGGGGCCAGCACCAACTCCATCCCCATCTGCCCAGAGCTGGCAGGATGTCCCTCAACATGCGATGACGAAGGAGAGGAAACACTCCTTTCGCCCAGATCTCGGCAGACCGGGCCTTTCCCGAGAACATCCACGGCGGGAGGTAAAGGGTCAGGACCTGCAGGGCCAAGGCAACCATGAATCGACTTGACCCGAAGGATATATTGATAGAGCAAATAAGCCCCCTCGGTGGTCAATATGTGGCTCAGCTTACCAGTGGAGGAGTGTGGAGGCTGGGGTTCGCCTACAGCCATCACAACCTCTTCACCAACAGCCTCCGAGTCAGGAATAATAGACTCATCCACCCTTGCATCCTCAGGAGGAGAGGCACCGAGAATGGCGTCGTCTTGCTGAAGTTCAGGAATCTCGGAGACGGGCCCATGGAAACTTTCGTCACCCCGGGCTGGGGCCTCAGCGGCTTGGGAATCCTCGGCCGCCACTGAGAGAGCCCCCGCAGAGAGAACCGCAGCACACATGTCGCTAATCAAAGCAGCAAGGGCCGGATTAACTACTGGGGCAGTAGATGGTTCAGGAGAGCCTGGTTCGTCAGACACCTACAAAGAAAAATGATCAAGTCATACCTTCAAGAGGAAAGAAAACCGCAACAAAGATATAATTCCGACTTAGTCTTACCTCCGGAGTAGCGTCTGTACCTTCACCCTTCTCGGTGATAAGTGATCCACGAGACGTAACAGCGGCTCTCTTCACCGAAAAGGTCGCTCCACTGTCAGAAGACTCGGGTCTGACCCGTTTACGCGAGGGACCAAACACGGCTGAAGGTTGTTCTTCTCTCACTATCCCCTCTTGCGTAGTAAGCAACAGATCTTCCGCCGGGTCGTCGGGTGTGGGAAGCGGTTGATCCGCTACTTCTTTACCCCCACCAGAGAGGAAGCCTTCACTATCATTATCATCCTCATCCTCAGTCGACTCGGAAGGTTCTGATTCAGGGAGGGGGACCTGGAGCGCCAGTTGCTTTCTAGCCTTAGCCCCTTTGGGCTTCTCCTCTAAGCCGGTACCCACGATAAAACTGGTACTCGGATCAAAGTTAACAGGAGGCTTGTTCGCCATAACGTGATACAAAGCAGCCACGTACAAAATTTTCTTCGGTGCCTTAGCATCGGGAACCGAGAAGCTGACCCGAGTATGATAAGCGTCATAATAATTCCACGCTCGGACGCCGTCAAGAACGCTGCCTTCAAAACCCAAACAAGGGTTGGGACAATCAAGGAACAACTGGCTATAGCCAAACTGGCGGGAAAACCTGCTAGGTAGGTAAGGTTCCAAGTACACATTATCTCGGTTGCGATAAACCAGATGCGCGGGGCGGATATTGCGCAACCAAGCATGCATATCCGGAGACAGAAAATGAGAAGGTCCAGTACCATCAAGGTGTACTTTCCTCACTTCCTCATCAGAAAAAGGAGGAACAGACACAAAGAGGTCACACCCATCCACTCTTGCCAGCGCCCTCCGACAAGCTGGCATAGTGTTGTATTCCCAAGACTGGTTATGGCATTTGAAGAGGAAAGCATCTTCGGCTGTGTAACTCCGCCTTTCCAAATATTGAAATTTTTAAATTTTTAGGCTAATTTAATAAAATTGCAATTTTATTATAAATTAAGTATGAATGTAGTCTTTTTCACATTTTAGTAAACATTTAAACTTTTACCTTGGGCTTAATTTCATTTTAACCCATCAACTGGTTGGGCCCATCACTGGCAGCCCAACCAGTGTCCATTTAATCCAACCAGTGTCATCAAAATCCGGAAGAAAGGAATTACTTCTCCTTTGCTAACTAAGCCTTCTTAGCAAATGCAACTTCTTTCAAATTCGATTTTCTAACGGCCATGGCAGGCCATGTGCCTTAACCGATTTGCCAGGGAAGATTGGAAGATTCCACTCGAGTAGCTTAATTCCCACGTCACTCTAAATCAACCACCTATATATTCAGGACCATCTTCACCCTTCCCTAACAAATTGTAGCAGCTCCCAAATTTCTTTTCTTCTCATTCTTCTCTTGGGATCGACAACAGAGCAGCCATGGCAATGTCAACAAGTTCTTGAAGGATTTGCTGGTAGCTGAAGACTGGAGCCCTCTTTCTCGTTTCAACCATTTCCTTTTCCTAGGATTGGTAAGTTTGAATCCTTCTCTTGAGAATTCTCATTTTGGTGAAGAACACTGCGTTCGATTTGTGATGTGTTCTTCATCTCAAAACCCCCAGATCTGAAGAATTTAGGACCATCGAGCTGATCTTGATCAGGAGTTGGAAATTCTTATTTCAACATCGATCTAGGTAAGTCCAAATTCTGTTCGATTAATTGTAGATCAGAGATTCCTTATAGAGTTTCTCATTTCTCCATCTAGAGTTAATGTTTAAATGCTTGAGAGAACAAGTAGTGAAGGTGTAGCCTAGTATTTATTTAGCCTATGTATTTTGATTCAGCCAGGAGTGGTAGTAGATCGAGAAGGGAACTCTTGGTGTTGATCTAAATTGGTCAGTCCTTTTCGATCGAGTTATTGCAGGTACAAGCCAAACTCCTTTCATGAATTTTACTTGTTATATTTTCTCTATGGTTGGTTAATATGGAAGAGGGACTGATATCTCAATAAAGGCTTAAATGATGTTGGCCTCGATATTTTGATTTTAACTTGAATCAAATCAAGTACAGTCGGGACTGGGATAGGAAGGCTGGTAGGCTAGGAACTAATTTTTCTTCAAACAATAGGGATTGCTATGGTTGACTGTTAGTGCAACCACTTGATTGCAGTCCATTTCTTTAGATATGTATGAACTAATTTCCAGTTGAGGGAATGTTGGTTTGACTACAAATAGGTATCTGTTGTAGGAGATTGAACCTGAGATTCATCTCAGTTTAGTCACTGAACAGATATTTTAGAGTTAACCCTGTTGATCTGAGTTCTTCAAACTGGAACTGGGTCTAGATTCATAACTAAGTTTCAAATGGTTTATCTGTGTATCTTTGGGTTTTTGTTCCAAATATTTCTTAAGTTGAATGACGTTATAGTGAAACCACTCTATAGAGCAGTAAACTTGAGGACTGTTTAATAGAAGGCAAGGAACATGTGTATCAGTGTTTAAACACTGAGGCAGAGATTCACATGAGTCCTTGGTTCAGTGATGAACCTGGAATTCCTGTGCACTACTTTGGTTCAGTGTATTAAACCTGAGATTTCATGTATCTTGATGATATGGAGGATTGGTTAGTTGTTACACTGAAATGTTCCTAATTAAAATTGGTTTAGCTACCCTGGGATTGTGTATGCATTATTGATTTCATTAGGGAAAATTGATTTAACCCATGCAGCAGGTGGTAAGGTGAAAACCTGAGATTTCTATCTGTTACTTGGGAGGCAGTCACTACCAATTTTGATGGTAGTATGAACTGGTTCATCACAACTGTCAAATTCCTTCTAATTTAGTCTTGGACTTTTTCCCTATAGATGATTGAGATTGTTGGGGACTGATTCGAAATATATCATGTAAGAACATTTACTAGAGAAGGGAAATCTGCCATTCGATTTTATTTAAGCATCCAATATAAGTTGCCATTAGCTGTTAGGAAGTATCAGGAATTAGATGTTGTGAAATCCTGAGATTGATAAGCTTTTTGCATTTGATACTTATATCAGTTGCTAGAAGATCTAGGGAATGGTAGGCTAAATAAATGGAGATTTAAATTTCTGAGAGTATGCCAAGTTGATGTCAGTTATGATACTGAACAAATGGTCAGGTCTCAGGAATTTGTATTCTCTGTTGTGACTGGGAAGTCTTGTTAGACTCTTGTGTAAATTGTATCGTTCATGTTATGGTTACAATTGCTTATTCTCAGTTAATGAATTTAGGAAATTGCAATCATGCCTGTTAGTTCATTGAAGGTTGAAGTAAACCAAATACCTAGTAGTATAGGATGTTAGATTGTAGTGATTAATTTCAATAGGATACACTTGAACACTTAGTGAACAGGAAATAGGAAAACCTGGGGAGTTGAGAGTGCAGGAACCTGGAACAGATGTCTCAGTAATCTGAGACTTTCAGGAATGTGTGTCTCAGGAAACTGAGACCATGAAGTTTTTTTCAGAACTTGTTCTCAGGAAACTGAGAACAAGTGATTTCAATTCCTGTGTGTTTCCAGGAAGGAAATTCCTGTGTGTTCCAGGAATATAATTCCTGTGTGTTCCTAGGATGTATCCTGTATAAAACCAGGAATACAGTCCTGTGTTAAATTCAGGAGTATATTCCTGTGTAAACCCAGGAATTCAAATGACTTCCAGAAATCTAGAATAAGTTCAAGTTAACCATGATGATTGCAGTATAACTAGGTTGTTTTCCTTACTAGATAGGATAGTTTAATCTTGTGAACTAAGCATTGAGTTTCCAAGGTCTTGATTTAATTTAAGAGCTCTATCAATGTTAGCTTATTTTTTGAACATTGACTTATAGAATTATGTTTTCAGCTTATTATTAAGTCCTTGTTAGTCTAGATTTTAGTGAATAATATTAGTACTCTATAGGGAACCATAGAACTAAGGTTCAGATTAGGAATTATTTGTGAATAGAATCTCTTGATAAAAAGCCAATTAGATTTAGTTGTGTATTAACCAACTTGTACACATCATCATCTATTACAGGAGGATATCTAGCTCTATTGCCTACTTGTACTTTCCTGGAGCCAGGCAAGTACACTCTACGGTTTTGTGCTTTTCATTATATATCCTGTGCTTCCTTGATTGACACAACTGCAACACGTCATGTACTTTCTGGTGCTCTTGTTCTCTTGTGCTTATTACTTGTATCTGGGGAGGGGAAATATACTATCTATGTGACCAATCCCAAGTAACAACTCAGGTGTATTTTAGCTTAGACCCCGCATCGTGCACGCGGGTCCTAAGTCACCATTCATGTGCTTTCAGGTGCTTTCAGGTGCTTACCCTAGCCGGTCACATATTTAGTTATATTTCAAATGTAGTACACACATGTTCAGGAGATTACCTTGTACTTATTTCCTGTAGTTCCATGATATCATGTTCTTTCAGGTGCTTACATATCATGTTCTTACATTCATGTTCTTCCATGTACTTTACACTGTTCTTCATGTACTTATTCACTTGCTCTTCCTGTACTTTCCATGTTTTCTTGTACTTTCATTTTCATGATGTTTTGTTCATTACCTAGAATTGTACTTGCTCCGCTCCGGAATAGGATATGTTGCAGGTGAGATGGAGGCTTTGTGTGACACCTACTTTGGGCAGGATACTGCTTTCCCTACTGAGCCAGCTGGAGCTGCTTCTGACCTAGAGGCTGCAGAAGCCTAGTATTTTATTAGTTTTCTATTTATCTTTCCATGTATTGAGACTAGCAGACTCTTATAGTTGAATTGTAATAAATTCAGATATTGTACTCTTTACTCTGGTTGGAACACATTATATAGTTGCTGTGATTCTATACTTTCATGTTTATCTGGTTAGTTTCCCTAGCTTGGTACAGCTTACTTCATTGTGTCTAACAATGAAGGCTGGACGTGTCCGACTCGTGTCCGATTATTCGGGAGCGGGTCGTGACATGTTTCTAGTGGTGGCCCATGCAGGTCTATCCTAATGGTACCTAGGTCTTAGCGTACTATTGGGGGACTTGATTACACTAGGGAAACTTGATCACAGCATAGGAAAATCGGAAAATAAGGGTATATCAGGTATATCAGGTGTATCAGGTATTTTAATATTCTATAAACACTTGTTGTATGTAGGTCTAGATTATTTTAACAGTTTTCTGTTTTTCAGATAATTCAAGCACGCGACACCGGAACGGTTGATCCACCTATATTTGAGGTCTCCAAGCTTCCACCCCGCAGGTCGTCCCTACTATCCCCATGGGTAGTACGTGGTTGGCGAAGATGATTGAAGAGTTCTTTGATACCCAGAGAGAGCAAGCCGTCATTTTCCAAGCCAGACTTGTGAATGCACTTTTCGAGCCAGCAAAGACTTATGCTTTCCAGACTTCCAGATCTTTGTACTTCTCCAACACCGAGCACATATCTTGCATCAAGGAGCAGATCGAGAACCTGGAGTTACCACTGAAGATCACCCAAGTTTTGAAGGATCTGACTCCTCTGAAGACTGAAGCCACTAGCCAAAAGATCCAGAATATAACACAGACAATGGAATGAGACAAAAAGCTGAAGCACATGAGAGACATGAAGACTTATGACGAAGACAATAACTAGCTTGGACCCGCAAAGCATCGTAACACTCAGTCGGCGTTTCTTCGGTCACACCACCAGTCGCATCATCAGGAGCAGATCTCAGCAGCCAGCACGCCAGCAGTCATATATTCCTGCCAGAGCCCTGTATTTCAGCCCCAACGGGAGATCTAGATTCAGATCCAGCCGACGATCATTTACAATTTCTGCCACCTCTCAGGATGCCACTATGAAGAGTGCCGCAAAAGATGGAGTCTATGCTTGTTCTACGGATCGTCTGCCCACCCAGTCAGGGATTGCCAGAGACCATTGATCACACTGCCCAAGGGCGAACACGAAGAGCACCAGGACTACAGCAAGGGGCCAGCCTCTCTAGATTTAGCAACCACATGGAGTACTACCGCAGGGATCAACCTACGCCAAGACAATTGAAGAAGGTTAGAGTGATTTCCGTTCCGGAGGAATACTGAAGACAGACTAAAGACTGAAGATTTTTTTTTTGCATGGTTGGAAAAACCATGTATCTTGATTAGCAACCTAGTTTTTCTTAAATTTCTTTTAGCATCTAGACCATTTCTTGGAACCTCTTGTTTTCTATTTTAGAATCTTGATTGATGTCGAAACTTATATTGAGATATTGTTTCCTGTTTTGGTAAACTTGTTTCAGATCCACAAATCGATAATTGTTTGAAATTCATTATTCGATACCGTTTTCATATTCATCATTCCTGACCTTGTTTCCTAGTGATGGCTCCTATTTGCAAATTTTGTTTCTTTATCAAACTTCGTGTTAATTGATAATTAATCGTTTCTCGAGATTTCATTTCAGAATCCTGTTCCTCATTCGAAGTTTTGGTTGAGTCTCGTCCTATTCAGGACATTGTTGAAGATTCCTTTGAAGGTTCTTGAAGATTCATTTACTATTCAAGATTATGACTCATTCTCTATATGAGACTTGTTTTTCATTCATGACTCTGATTTTATTCGAGAGTTGTTTGTCCACTCCTTCGTTTCGACCTTGTCTCCTATCTGATACCTTGCTTCAGTTCGTCCTTCGAGACTCTGTTATCCTTTCAGGATAACGTCCCATATATGGAATCTTGTTACCATTCCAGAGATCAGTTGATATTCCGTCATAATTTGAAACTTCGTCCTGTCTAAAATTTTAAATCTCCCTGGCTGCCCTTTTGTACTCATTGATTGGATCCCTTGTCATTTTTTAGTACCTAATAAACTCTTGTATTCTAACAGTCAAGTAACTTCATCATTTCCGTAACTTGGACTATTGAAACTCATTTTGAATTCCTTAAAACTCTTTTGAAATTCCTAAGGATAAAGTCGAGAGGCTATTCGATGACCTACTATGGCATGACAGTTGCGCGCTGCAGCCATTAGCTGGATTATGGAGACTGAGGGTTCACTGCAGCCAGTAGCGCACTGGCGAGGCAGGAACTCTAAGTTGAAGTAATTTCAGACACCCATAGGTTTTCGAGTATTGATGAGACTTGTCATATTCTTCATATCTTGATCTCTTGGGTTGTTTCGTCAATGATTGTTGAAAATGGATAAGGTTGATAGAGTATTTGGAGATATATTGTTATTTCAGTCACGGAGCCGAAAGTCCACTGCAGTCAGATACATACTGGCGGGGTAGGGATTCTAAGCAAAGTGATTTCAGATACCAACATGTTCTTGGATATTCTGGAGACTATAATCCCTTTTCATATGATTATTGGTTTTCGAGAATCACAAATCCTTGCATGTTCACCATGATTTGATACTGTATCTCCTGAGTATTTCGTACGTTCCTCAAATCAACCCTTGCTAATTACCTTCTAGTATTGTATCGTTAGATCATTAATTTCCTCAAATTATACATTGCCAGATTTTGATTCCATACTTCGTTTGTGTCTTGTCTAAATTTTGATCTTAAATCATGTCTATCTGACCATGATTTTCCTATATTGTGCTAGCCACCTGTGTTAAACATCGATTTTGATCGTACTTAACATTTGTGTCTTCATGATGTTGCTCCTCTAAGTTGTAATTGAAATTCCTTCCACTTCGTGACTATTTGATCCTCGATCCTTGTCAAAGCGTGATATCCCAAACTTCTTATGTGTACTTGGACTCAAGGCTCAGAGCGTCATGGATCGACAGAAGCACTAGGCGGACAACAGCAGATGGTCACCGGAGTTCGCAGCTAGAAGCAGAGAGTTCCTGACGAGTCTCGTTGACCAGAGGCACCATTCGTTTTGGCAGAGGCGGGAAGCTCAGTCCGAGATTCATCGGACCCTTCGACGTGACGGCCCGGATTAGCGAGGTGGCATATCGACTGGCGCTTCCAACTAGCTTGGAGGGAGTGCATGACATCTTCCACGTATCTCAGCTTCGACGCTACATTCCAGACCCGAGCCATGTAGTAGATCATTCAGAGCTAGAGGTGGGCCCGAGTTTGACCTATGAGGAGCAGCCAGTAGAGATCTTGGACCGGAGAGAGAAGCGACTGCGGAACCAGACCATTCCTCTTGTCCGCGTCATGTGGAGACACCACTCTCCGGAAGAGTCCACATGGGAGCGTGAGGATAAGATGCGTGAGCGATATCCTAGTTTGTTCACTTGAGTGTATTTTGTATTTCAAATAAATTGAATTCAATACACAACTTATTAGACTCACTATTTTGATTTAATTTTATTATCTGTATCTACATTCTAATTTCGAGGGCGAAATTTTTTCAAGGTGGGGAGATTTGTAACTCCGTCTTTCCAAATATTAAAATTTTTAAATTTTTAGGCTAATTTAATAAAATTGGAATTTTATTATAAATTAAGTATGAATGTAGTCTTTTTCACATTTTAGTAAACATTTAAACTTTTACCTTGGGCTTAATTTCATTTTAACCCATCAACTGGTTGGGCCCATCACTGGCAGCCCAACTAGTGTCCATTTAATCCAACCAGTGTCATCAAAATCCGGAAGAAAGGAATTACTTCTCCTTTGCTAACTAAGCCTTCTTAGCAAATGCAACTTCTTTCAAATTCGATTTTCTAACGGCCATGGCAGGCCGTGTGCCTTAACCGATTTGCCAGGGAAGATTGGAAGATTCCGCTCGAGTAGCTTAATTCCCACGCCACTCTAAATCAACCACCTATATATTCAGGACCATCTTCACCCTTCCCTAACAAATTGTAGCAGCTCCCAAATTTCTTTTCTTCTCATTCTTCTCTTGGGATCGACAACAGAGCAGCCATGGCAATGTCAACAAGTTCTTGAAGGATTTGCTGGTAGCTGAAGACTGGAGATCGACGAGAACTCCCCTCTTTCTCGTTTCAACCATTTCCTTTTCCTAGGATTGGTAAGTTTGAATCCTTCTCTTGAGAATTCTCATTTTGGTGAAGAACACTGCGTTCGATTTGTGATGTGTTCTTCATCTCAAATCCCCCAGATCTGAAGAATTCAGGACCATCGAGCTGATCTTGATCAGGAGTTGGAAATTCTTATTTCAACATCGATCTAGGTAAGTCCAAATTCTGTTCGATTAATTGTAGATCAGAGATTCCTTATAGAGTTTCTCATTTCTCCATCTAGAGTTAATGTTTAAATGCATGAGAGAACAAGTAGTGAAGGTGTAGCCTAGTATTTATTTAGCCTATGTATTTTGATTCAGCCAGGAGTGGTAGTAGATCGAGAAGGGAACTCTTGGTGTTGATCTAAATTGGTCAGTCCTTTTCGATCGAGTTATTGCAGGTACAAGCCAAACTCCTTTCATGAATTTTACTTGTTATATTTTCTCTATGGTTGGTTAATATGGAAGAGGGACTGATATCTCAATAAAGGCTTAAATGATGTTGGCCTCGATATTTTGATTTTAACTTGAATCAAATCAAGTACAGTCGGGACTGGGATAGGAAGGCTGGTAGGCTAGGAACTAATTTTTCTTCAAACAATAGGGATTGCTATGGTTGATTGTTAGTGCAACCACTTGATTGCAGTCCATTTCTTTAGATATGTATGAACTAATTTCCAGTTGAGGGAATGTTGGTTTGACTACAAATAGGTGTCTGTTGTAGGAGATTGAACCTGAGATTCATCTCAGTTTAGTCACTGAACAGATATTTTAGAGTTAACCCTGTTGATCTGAGTTCTTCAAACTGGAACTGGGTCTAGATTCATAACTAAGTTTCAAATGGTTTATCTGTGTATCTTTGGGTTTTTGTTCCAAATATTTCTTAAGTTGAATGACGTTATAGTGAAACCACTCTATAGAGCAGTAAACTTGAGGACTGTTTAATAGAAGGCAAGGAACATGTGTATCAGTGTTTAAACACTGAGGCAGATATTCACATGAGTCCTTGGTTCAGTGATGAACCTGGAATTCCTGTGCACTACTTTGGTTCAGTGTATTAAACCTGAGATTTCATGTATCTTGATGATATGGAGGATTGGTTAGTTGTTACACTGAAATGTTCCTAATTAAAATTGGTTTAGCTACCCTGGGATTGTGTATGCATTATTGATTTCATTAGGGAAAATTGATTTAACCCATGCAGCAGGTGGTAAGGTGAAAACCTGAGATTTCTATCTGTTACTTGGGAGGCAGTCACTACCAATTTTGATGGTAGTATGAACTGGTTCATCACAACTGTCAAATTCCTTCTAATTTAGTCTTGGACTTTTTCCCTATAGATGATTGAGATTGTTGGGGACTGATTCAAAATATATCATGTAAGAACATTTACTAGAGAAGGGAAATCTGCCATTCGATTTTATTTAAGCATCCAATATAAGTTGCCATTAGCTGTTAGGAAGTATCAGGAATTAGATGTTGTGAAATCCTGAGATTGATAAGCTTTTTGCATTTGATACTTATATCAGTTGCTAGAAGATCTAGGGAATGGTAGGCTAAATAAATGGAGATTTAAATTTCTGAGAGTATGCCAAGTTGATGTCAGTTATGATACTGAACAAATGGTCAGGTCTCAGGAATTTGTATTCTCTGTTGTGACTAGGAAGTCTTGTTAGACTCTTGTGTAAATTGTATCATTCATGTTATGGTTACAATTGCTTATTCTCAGTTAATGAATTTAGGAAATTGCAATCATGCCTGTTAGTTCATTGAAGGTTGAAGTAAACCAAATACCTAGTAGTATAGGATGTTAGATTGTAGTGATTAATTTTAATAGGATACACTTGAACACTTAGTGAACAGGAAATAGGAAAACCTGGGGAGTTGAGAGTGCAGGAACCTGGAACAGATGTCTCAGTAATCTGAGACTTTCAGGAATGTGTGTCTCAGGAAACTGAGACCATGAAGTTTTTTTCAGAACTTGTTCTCAGGAAACTGAGAACAAGTGATTTCAATTCCTGTGTGTTTCCAGGAAGGAAATTCCTGTGTGTTCCAGGAATATAGTTCCTGTGTGTTCCTAGGATGTATCCTGTGTAAAACCAGGAATACAGTCCTGTGTTAAATTCAGGAGTATATTCCTGTGTAAACCCAGGAATTCAAATGACTTCCAGAAATCTAGAATAAGTTCAAGTTAACCATGATGATTGCAGTATAACTAGGTTGTTTTCCTTACTAGATAGGATAGTTTAATCTTGTGAACTAAGCATTGAGTTTCCAAGGTCTTGATTTAATTTAAGAGCTCTATCAATGTTAGCTTATTTTTTTAACATTGACTTATAGAATTATGTTTTCAGCTTATTATTAAGTTCTTGTTAGTCTAGATTTTAGTGAATAATATTAGTACTCTATAGGGAACCATAGAACTAAGGTTCAGATTAGGAATTATTTGTGAATAGAATCTCTTGATAAAAAGCCAATTAGATTTAGTTGTGTATTAACCAACTTGTACACATCATCATCTATTACAGGAGGATATCTAGCTCTATTGCCTACTTGTACTTTCCTGGAGCCAGGCAAGTACACTCTACGGTTTTGTGCTTTTCATTATATATCATGTGCTTCCTTGATTGACACAACTGCAACACGTCATGTACTTTCTGGTGCTCTTGTTCTCTTGTGCTTATTACTTGTATCTGGGGAGGGGAAATATACTATCTATGTGACCAATCCCAAGTAACAACTCAAGTGTGTTTTAGCTTAGACCCCGCATCGTGCACGCGGGTCCTAAGTCACCATTCATGTGCTTTCAGGTGCTTTCAGGTGCTTACCCTAGCCGGTCACATATTTAGTTATATTTCAAATGTAGTACACACATGTTCAGGAGATTACCTTGTACTTATTTCCTGTAGTTCCATGATATCATGTTCTTTCAGGTGCTTACATATCATGTTCTTACATTCATGTTCTTCCATGTACTTTATACTGTTCTTCATGTACTTATTCACTTGCTCTTCTTGTACTTTCCATGTTTTCTTGTACTTTCATTTTCATGATGTTTTGTTCATTACCTAGAATTGTACTTGCTCCGCTCCTGAATAGGATATGTTGCAGGTGAGATGGAGGCTTTGTGTGACACCTACTTTGGGCAGGATACTGCTTTCCCTACTGAGCCAGCTGGAGCTGCTTCTGACCTAGAGGCTGCAGAAGCCTAGTATTTTATTAGTTTTCCATTTATCTTTCCATGTATTGAGACTAGCAGACTCTTATAGTTGAATTGTAATAAATTCAGATATTGTACTCTTTACTCTAGTTGGGACACATTATATAGTTGCTGTGATTCTATACTTTCATGTTTATCTGGTTAGTTTCCCTAGCTTGGTACAGCTTACTTCATTGTGTCTAACAATGAAGGCTGGGCGTGTCCGACTCGTGTCCGATTATTCGGGAGCGGGTCGTGACAGGCTGTAGCATCTTCCGCTACCCCAGGTCCTAGCAAAGACTTGTAGTGCATCGCCAACCACCCCATCAGGTAGTGGAAGGGCAGTTCTACGCGCTCAAAATCCAAAGTCTTCTTGCGAGCGATGACCTTGGACGAGAATGTTTGCAGACCACGGTGTATGCTGCACACCAAAGCAGGAAGGAGGGCCAGCCTAACTCCGAATACTAGTTTAGCGGCAGGGAGGATGAAATAACGACCAATCCTCTCGATAGAACCCGCTCCTCCCGAGACTACGCAGTTCCGTAGTCATATCATTAAAAATCCAGCCAGAAGCGCCTTCTCCGACATCTGTATGGTCCCGTAGTAAAAATAACTAAGAGAGTCAGCTTGACTCCCGAATATATCGCTCTTGGATCGCGACTTCTTGACACTTGACATCAGATCCCTTACCTCTGCATGCGTTCGAGGGGCTCGGGGAGTAACTTCGCCAGAAGGATCAACTCTAAAAAGATAATTAATCCAGGATGTGGTATGGGGAGCGGTCCCCTTGGAGCTATCCATCGTTTTTATAGCCATCTGATGACAAGCACTATGGTGGCAGAACAACTCCCGATACACCACAACAGAACCCGGGAGTTGCCTGTCCAAGGCCTCGAACTCCTCATTCGATGGGGTATACACCTCGAAAGGCTCATTCCCCCATGGAAGTTTAGAGACAGTATACATCTCGTGAAGAGCAAGCCCCAGCTCCCCTACTGGTGCAAAGAATGTCCCCGTTCGCCGATCATACATCTCCAAGAGTGCGACGAACAGTGGTTTATTAATGGGAAGCTCGTGACAAGTGCCCCGAATGGCATGGTAAAGCCCACCTCCCGCAAGAGTGTTCCATAGGTCTGCAAAACCCAAGTAGTCAACTGGGCCCACGTAGAGGTGGGGTTTATCCAGTTCGACAGTGCCAGCCTACCAACAGGATAAGACTTCTTGCGAACAAGCCGATTCAGGAAAGTATCAGCTTGAGTAAGTGTGAAGTTGGGACCGTATACATTCATGAAAGAGCCCGGGGCCAGACCCATCATATACCGAAGGACGAAATCCTTACCCGCATACGTTGACCGCATATTCGGATTATAATGGATATTGCCCATCAACATCCCTGATTGAGTGGGAGTTAAGTTACACACCATCTTCCGGTCCAGCAACACCATATTGAACCATGACAAAGGATAATGACGTTCCATGAGAGGAATATGGATTGCCACCCCATCCAAAGAAAAATCCCAGTTCTCGAAAATCTCTAAAACTCGAGGATTCTTGATGATTAAAGCATCACCGAAAAGGAACAAAGGCTTCAGGTATTTTCCATCCAGCTTCCCAGTATTCATCATGGAACGGAGGTAATGGAGGGTCTGATCCTCAATGGCCTTCAACCTCTCTGAAGGCTCATCAGTAGGGAATTGATTCAACACATGCTTAATTAAGTCGTCAAGACGCACGCCCAGGACGAATTGATTCGAACCCACTATAAGCTCCCCAGCAGGATTTACGGGCAGATTCACTGGAGAAAGACGAAAGAAACGAGGTTAGGAGATAGTCAAAAAACAGAAGCATTGGAAAGATCATCTGAGTCTATGCGGCTCGGGTCGTCACAGCCTCATGCGGCTCAGCATTAGATACGCCCATGCGGTTCGGTGCATCATATCCTCATGCGGCTCCGCGTTAGCCGAGTCCATACGACTCAAATTCAGACGAGCTTATAGACCCATGCGGTTCAGGTTAAGCACGCCTACGAAGCCAGACTCATACGAGCGGATACGGATACAAGCAAGCGAGTTTATGCGGTTCAAAAAGTAAACAAGCTCATGCGGCCCCATGGGGCGAAGGGCTTATGCGGTTACATCAATAAGCCCCGTACATGCGGCTTGTGCATAAAGTATGCAGCAGAGCCATGGCAACAATTAGGGTTTTCAGACGACCCTTACCAGCGATAGGCGGGTGAACGTCGGAATGGATAGAACGCACAGCAGCCGGCGGAGGAGTGACCACGTTCATCGCTGCGGTCGTCGTAGAAGCAACCGCCTTACCCTTCGCGACTTTTGACGCAGTAGCCTTCTTGGGAGCCATTGTCGATCGTTGAAGGAAGAAGACGAAGAGCAAAATCGGCAACAGGGAATTCGAGCAAAGAGAGAAGGTAAAGAAATCCCCAAGACACTAAAAGACTCCTATTTATAGGCGAAAGAGGTCCATAAAAACAAACAGACGTCTCGAATTACGCACTGCCTCAAAAGATAAAGGCAAAACGCTTCGGTCAAGGCAAAATCGACCGTTGGGATCCTCCCCCAAAAAGACGGCGTTAATTCAAATCAAGGGCACTTAATGAAGATTTGCACACGTGGTCAGGACACGTGGCAAAGAGCCTATGCGGACAGATGAATCTATGCGGCTGGGACACTTATGTGGCATAAACGGGACCATGCTTCTTATTCAAAGTGTTTCAATTTTGCAAATTGAAAACTTTGAAGGGGGTCCTGTAGAAGCATGGAAAATATCAGAATAATAGTCCATGCGGCTCCGGATACGAAGCCCATGCGGCTCATATGGGAGCTGTCTTACACGGTTCAAAGGAAGACTCTCAGTCTCATGCGGCTCGAGAGTATATGCGGTTCAGCAGGAATATGTGGCTCGGTTGATGCCACGTGTCCCCTTGTGATCCTTTCCTACAGCTGGCCCTTTGAATAGTGGTCTCATTTAATGCTCTGACACGATTTGACGACTGTGGCGGCTCTGGCATAAAGTGTCATAATGGCTCTGCCATAATGACAGACTCTTCGGAAAAAGAAGAAGATCTCTGACCCGATCCGTCAGAAATCCTAGGTTGCCACGTGGCAAAATCTCATGCGGCTTAAATAGAGAACAGCTCCATGCGGCTCACTGGGAAGTCACTCTATATGACTAGCAAAAATCAGCCATATGCGGCCCACTGAGAGCTCAGTCCCTGCGGCTCAATACAACGCTAGCTCATGCGGCTCGCAAAGACTGCATATGCGGCTCATTGAGAGTTCGTTCCCTGCGGCTCGATGAAGCATTGTCCTATGCGGCTCACGAAGAGTATCTTCCTACGGTTCAAGTGTTGCCCATCCTATGCGGCTCCGACAGTATCCACAATCAAAACACGTGGCATCGGATCAATCAAGAATTTAACCGAATCCCAACAAGAATATTTGACATCATCGTCATAATTACTAAGATCAGGACATATCATTTATTATCAAGCTAATGGGACACGTGGCGAACAATCAGACATTGGCGTAATCAATCATAAAGATTTAAAGCAATTAGCATTAATTGCTCACAAGATACGGTGCTATCAGCATTAATGGCCTAGATTTATTGTAATCAGGATCAAGGGTTCAGATAGATTGAAGGAGCACCGACATTCCAAACAAATGATCATTAGCAAACCCTAATGATCACACCCCACTCCTATAAATAGCCAGCATCATTCCCTTGCAAAAAACACGGGGCAACAAAAGAATAAAAAAAAGAGAGAGACAGATATACAGAGAGAGTTCCCCTCTTTTCGATAACCACAAAGAGAGAGAAGCCAGGAGAGTAACACGAGGAGAGCAAGAAGAGCATCCCTTCGTCCACGCCAAGCAGATCTTCTCCGAGCCAAGACTGCATACCGATCGTCCAAGGAGTAAGGCAGAGCGGCCGTCGCTTTTCCGAGCCTCTATCGTCACCCCCAGAATCTAAAATAAACAATTGTACTTAGACTGCTGTACCTAGGTTTTCGTCCCTAGGCTTTCTTTGTACAAGCGAGTTTGTATTGTGAGTCTAAGTTCAGTCCTCCCATAAAACTGTTTTGTACTTTTACAATCAATGGCAAACAACCTCGACTAATGATTGATCATGCATTCCTAGTTGGAACTAAGAGACTGGCTAGTCATCTTATTGAAATTGAAAGAGACACGTTCATATTAACCATGAACCATTGTAATCGACTAGCCGATCCCGAACATTGGCATATGGACACGTGCTGTCACGCCCCAGTTCCAAATAATCGGATCGGGAACACGTGGCATGCCAGCTGTACGATCAGACATAGTTAACCCAATTTAATGGACTATGACTAGTCGTAGTACGCTGAAGTAAGACTAATAATATTAACAACACAGGCAGGTAAAATCTAGTCTCATCCATGAAACAAATAATAGATAACTGTAAAGAGAGTCTCCAGAGTCACAATAAATGTCAAAAGAAAGACCAAACACTGCACAGTACATCTGGAATGAAATAAAATGAAAAGTAGGAAATAACTGAATACAGGAAATGAACCCACATCAGAAGATAAAGCTAGCCTCCAAAGGATCAAGGCTGTGGCTCCACCTCAAGGTCGTCGTCTAATCCAGCTACTCCGTAATCAGTCGGGTAGGAATCCTCGTCAAACTCTGGAAAAGATACCAGGTCCTCAGAGGGACATAACAATACACAGGAAAAATGACATGCAAGATAATACTGAGCAGTAAAGTAAAGGTAACTAAATAAATATGCTACTAAGTAATTCCTTAACCAAACAAGGACAGGAAATACGTAGTACACAATTAAAGGTGTTCTAACCATCTAAGTGTAAATGCATTTTGAGACATCTCTAGTGGCACATGAGAGGGGGAGAAGAAGAAGAAACGTCCACCAAGCGTTCTACGGTTTGAGAACGAGGGGCTACGAGCATCCAGCGTACATTGGAAACAGAATTCTCATACACCACTAGTAGACTCTCCCCACCCAATGAATACCTGGACCATATACATGGTACAAATAATATGCAAGACGGCAATATACATATAATGTAACTAACCACTGCTACAACTCAAGATCACATGTTAATGGCCAATCAACACAAAATCTCTGCACTCATCTCACTCATAGGTGATGCGTGTCTGAGTCGTGTCAAGTTATACTAACTATTGACAGGGTAGTCATAAATGGTGACGAGTGCACACAACTGTAATAACTGGTCAAATGTAATACTGCATAGTAAAGTCAAGCAAGGTGTACTTGCCTGTGTCCAATAGCTGAAAGTCCGAGTCTGGTATCGAGTCCAAGTTCCGAGAAACGAATAATCCTACAATAACATTAACCCTAATTCAATACTAATTAACCAAATTAAACTATACATTTAATTGATAATTAATCGATAATTATTATTCAAACCATTACTACTAGCTAATCATTACTAATAAATATGAATAATATCATACAATAATAAGTATGAAGCACTTATTATTATACTTTTATATTCTGAAATTATTAATACAATTAATAATTTAATAATTAATAAATTACTTACAACTAATTAGTTAAACAATTAAGAAACACATGCATTCACAAATTCCCATTAATTATAAATACTAATTAATAAATAATGGCAAGTCTAAATTTGGTTAGAAAACACTTTTCCATGAAATCCCACTGGAAATAATATTTTTAATATTATTTACCTAATTTATAAGTAATTAAAAACATTTAACTACTAATATATAGAAATTACCATTTTAGCTATTATAAATAGAATTAAATGTTAAAAATTCACTAATAAATTGGGAAAAATCATAAATCACAGAAAATAACATTTCTAACAGTGACTATACATTTATGAGTATTACCAATAATAATTTATAATTATTATAAATTAAAACTAGTATCGAACTAATTACATAATCAAATATATTTAACTCTGGTTTAATGCCAAATAAATACTAAACATAATTATTCTCTTTTGAAAATTTTAAAGTAAATAGGTATAATTATTATCTACAAGTTTTGTATAACACTCATTAATTAATTCTTAATGAATTAATTAATAAAAATCCAAAACAGTGTAAATAAACAGTCATTTAGAATCAGTAATTCACAGTTTAAAATATAAATAAAATATCTAAACTATTTATTAAATCTTGAAAATTTAACAGTAATTAGTTTACATAATTACCTACAATTTATGTATAGATCATATCGAGTGATTCCTAATGGATTAAATTCAAAAAAATCAAAACAGAATATATAATTCTGTGGAAATTTACACAAAAACTGCTTCATTGACATCAGTTAAAATACTTAATAAATACGAATAATTTGTATAAAAATCTGATACAATTAATATAGAATCTATACTAATGTCTCTAATCAATGGACTAATAATTTAGGTACAAATTACTATCAATTAATCATTAATTAATTAATCACACAGCCATAATCCCACAAAATAATTAATTCACAGTCATTAATTAATTCAAATAAAATCATAATAATTCATAATAAATTCTCTACAATTTATTACAGAATCTACACTTTGTTAACAATCATTTAACATTAATAATACTACTTAATAATCATTAATTCTTCCTTAATCAAATCATTAATCAATGAATAAAACAGGAAATTATATAGAAATTAGGGTTCTAAGTTGCAAGGGGGATATCCACGTGGCAAAACCACGTAGAGGCTCGAGATCGTACCTGCCGACTGCAGGGAGTCGGGGCTACGCTACGATGGTGATGGCGCCGCCGGAGATGGCCTGAACGCCGAGGACGAGGTGATCTCTTCGTTGAACGCACGCCGGCCGAGATAGGAGGGAAGGGGAGTTCTCGGGTAGCCGAAAAATGGAGGGGGAAGAAGTGGTGGTGTGGCCAAAAAGTGGAGGGGAAAGAGGAGTTGTGTGGCCGAAAAAATGAAAGGGAGGAGTGGTTATCATTTGGTTACAAGAGATCCATACTTTGTGGAAACCAAAATTCATGTGGTAGAGAATGGGTTAAGGTTGGTTAAGAAATTAATTAGCATTCTAAGTATACATAAACATGTAAATTCATTCTTAATTAAATAGAGACTAAAAAAATAGATTAGGGTTTGGTTTAAGGATTAAGGTCTAAGAAAAACCATGGGCAAACACACAACCCAATATATAGTCACACATATAAATAATTCCTATATATAATTATAGAAAAACAATTAAATCATGTAATATTATTTAATAAATAAAATTTTGAAAATTAAGGGGTTTTACATTCTCCCCAACTTATTAAAATTTTGTCCTCGAAATTGAAACAAGCTAGGGTAAAAGAATCACACAATCACAATTCTAATTCTAGGCAATTTACAAACTAAATTAAGCAGAATCTAGAGAGCAATTATTAACAGAATTTAGTCATACCAGACGCCTCACGAAGGTATGGAAAACGCTCCAGAATAGAATCTTCCCGCTCCCAAGTCGATTCGCCCGGAGAATGGTGTTTCCACGCAACTCGGACTAGTCGAATGGTCTTCCCCTTCAACACTTTCTCTCTGCGGTCTAGGATCTCCACAGGCTGCTCCTCGTAGGACAAGGTCGGTCCCACGGTGATCTCTGAATGATCAATTATGTGGTTAGGGTCTGCCACATACTTCCTCAACTGGGAGACATGAAATACATCATGGACGCCTTTCAATGACTGCGGAAGTGCCAATCTGTATGCAACCTCGCCAACTTTCTCCAACACATCGAATGGTCCGATGTACCTTGGGCTGAGCTTTCCTCTGACTCCAAATCTGATCGTACCTCTAGTCGGGGAGATTCTCAAGAACACATGATCTCCTTCCTTGAACTCGAGAGGTCGCCTGTGAGTGTCTGCCCACTGCTTCTGCCGGTCCTGTGCTGCTCGTAGATGTCCCTGAATCTTCTTGACTGTATCTACTGTACGAGTCACCAACTCTGGTCCCAATATCTGTCTCTCGCCTACATCACCCCAACATGCTGGCGATCGACACTTCCTTCCGTACAATGCTTCAAAAGGGGCCATCTGGATACTTGCCTGGTAGCTATTGTTGTAAGAGAATTCTACCAAGTGCAAGTGATCCTCCCAGGATCCACCAAAATCCAACATGCAAGCTCTCAACATGTCCTCCAACGTCTGAATGGTACGCTCTGACTGCCCGTCCGTCTGAGGGTGATAAGCTGTACTGAACTTCAGTCTTGTGCCCAGACTTTCCTGCATGCTCTTCCAGAAGTGCGATGTGAATCTTGTATCTCGATCAGAGACTATACTGACTGGTACTCCATGTAATCGCACTATCTCCTTCATATATAAGTCTGCCAATACCTCTGTAGATTGCCCCACTCGAAATGGTATGAAATGAGCAGACTTCGATAATCTGTCCACAATCACCCAAACTGTATCTCGTCCAGCTGGGCTCCTCGAAAATCCCGTAACGAAATCCATAGTGATGTGCTCCCACTTCCACTCAGGTATCGGAAGCGGTTGCAACAATCCTGCGGATCTCTGATGTTCAGCTTTGACTTGCTGACACACCAAACACTTCGCCACGAAACGTGCTATCTCACGTTTCATTCCATGCCACCAGTAGTGCTGTCTCAGGTCCCTGTACATCTTCGTACCTCCTGGATGAATAGAATAAATCGAGCTATGAGCCTCTGCCATCAGCTCCTGCCTGATCTCCCATTAGGAACATAGAGGCGATCACCACACCTCAAGGTCCCGTCTTCGTGAATCCTCAATCCAGTCTGCAGTCCCTGCTCTGTCCTCTGTCGAAGCCTCTGATATCTGGCATCTGTGGGTAAAGTCGCCTTGATCCTCTCTACTAATGAAGACTGAACCTGAATATTCATCATCTGCGCAACTCCTCCAGGCCTAACAACTTCAATGCCCATCTTCTCCAAATCGTATAGCAACTCCTTTTGTGATGTCAAGAAGTGCGCCATAGGTTTCTGGCTCAATGCATCTGCTACTGAATTAGCCTTCCCTGGATGGTACTGTAACTCTATATCAAAATTTGCCATCAATTCAAGCCAACGCCTCTGCCTCAAATTTAAATCTTTCTGAGTAAAGACATACTTGAGGCTCTTATGATCTGTATATACCTCCACCGTTTCTCCATACAGATAATGTCTCCAAAGCTTCAGGGCAAATATCACCGCCGCAAGCTCTAAGTCGTGCGTGGGATAATTCTTCTCATGGGTCCTCAACTGCCGAGAACCATATGCCACTACCTTCCCATGCTGCATCAAGACGCATCCTAATCCCTTCCCAGATGCATCGCTATAGATGACAAAACCTCCTGGTACAGATGGTATGGTTAAAACTGGTGCAGTAGTAAGGCGCCTCTTCAATTCATCAAAGGCAGCTTGGCATTCTTCCGTCCATTCGAACTTCTGATCCTTGCGGGTCAACTTGGTCATGGGCTCCGCAATCCTTGCAAAATTCTCTACGAACCTCCGGTAATATCCGGCAAGCCCTAGAAAACTTCGTATCTCTGAAACATCGGTTGGAGTTGGCCACGACTCCACTGCTGATATCTTCGTCGGATCCACTTCTATGCCTTTCCCTGAGATAACATGTCCAAGAAATGAAACATGATCTAGCAAAAATTCACACTTACTCAGCTTCGCATATAACTTCTGATGCCTCAAGACCTCCAGCACCTTCCTCAAGTGATCCTCATGCTCTTCATGGTTCTTTGAATACACCAAAATGTCGTCGATAAATACTACGACAAATTTGTCAAGATATTCATGGAATACTCTGTTCATTAAATTCATGAACACAGCAGGTGCATTAGTCAAACCAAAGGGCATTATTAAGAACTCATAATGACCATACCGAGTCCTGAATGCCGTCTTCTGGATGTCTTCCCTCCGAACTTTCACTTGATGGTATCCCGATCTCAGATCAATCTTCGAGAATACCTGGGCTCCTGTCAGCTGGTCAAATTGATCATCAATTCTGGGCAGGGGATACTTGTTCTTGATTGTCACAGCATTAAGAGCCCTATAATCAATGCACATGCGAACTGTTCCATCTTTCTTTGGCACAAACAAGACCGGGGCTCCCCATGGTGACGTACTTGGTCTGATAAATCCCTTGTCTTGCAACTCCTGCAACTGTACCTTCATTTCATCTAGCTCTTTCTTCGCCAATCGATAGACATTTGAAGAGATTGGTGCCGCTTCTGGTATGAGCTCAATGGTGAACTCAACCTCTCTGTCGGGTGGTAGTCCCGGCAGATCATCAGGAAAGACATCAGAAAACTCATCAATGATCGGTGGCGGGGCCACCTCCATCGCCATGCAAGCTCCATGATACTGAGAGACTCCCTTCTCAATGCTTCCTCTCTGAAATTCAAACTCCGGCTGGCCTGGCGGTCTAAATATAGCACAACCCTTGTGGCAGTCCAATATCGCATGATATTGACTAAGCCAATCCATACCCAGCACTACGTCATAAGTTGGCATAGGAAATACCAAAAGTCGAGCTCTCATCTCCCTGCCACAAATAACTACCGAACAGGCTCTACATGAACTATTTACAGGTACTAAACCTCCACCAGTAATAATATTCCAACTCTTAGGCATAGTAGAAGTAGCTATCCTATGCACAGCTACAAATCTAGATGATATGAAAGACAGGGTAGCACCAGAATCAAATAATACTGTAGCAGGCAATGAACCTACTAAGATAGTACCTGTGATAGCCTCTCCTACTGCTTCTTCCTCTCCCTGAGTGAGAGCAAAGATCTGACCCTGCTTCTTGTTTCCTGCCTGCTGCTTGGCCTTCTCAAACTGTGGTGACTGGGAAGGGAGTATAGGTCCTCTCTGCTGACCTCCTGATGCTGGTGGCTTCTGTCCTCCTGCTGGCACAATAGCTCCCCGAACCGGGCAATCTCGAGCCTGATGCTGACCCGAACCACAGGCTAAGCAAGTACCCAGCCTCCTTCTGCACTCTCTCTCCAAGTGACCCTTCTTGCCACAGTAATGACAAGTTGGGAGCTCCTTCGACTGATAGGGTCCAGTCCTCTGATGCTGCTGATGTCCCATAGGTCGCCGAATAGGACCTCCTTGCTGCGTCTTCTGCTGTACTTGCTGGCTCCTCTGCTGGTGTTGCCTCCCCTTGACAATTGACTCTTGGATTCTGGCCTCCGTCAGTACCTCAGAATAAGAGACTCGGGACTGAGTGCTGGTAAATTGTTGTAACTCCTGTCTCAGTCCGTTGTGGAACCTCTTAGCTTTCTCCAGATCGGTGGGGATCAGCACCTCCCCATATTTGCTGAGATGACTAAACTCCGAGTCGTACTCATCCACTGTCTTGTTTCCCTGCTCCAGGTGCAGGAACTGGTTGTATAAAGCATTCTTCACAGTAGCAGGAAAGTACTTCTTATCAAAGAACTCCAGAAACTGTTCCCACGACTGACGGGTACCCAACTGACGCTCCATAGAATCCCACCAGTGATGGGCATTCCCCTCCAGCTGAGTTCTTACGCCAGTCATCCATAAATCTTCTGACAACTGAGATGCCTGTAATTTCTTCTTGGTACTGGCGATCCAATTAGTGGTCTCCTCCGGAGTCTCATTCCCTTTGTAAGGTTTGGGGTCCATCTGCACGTAGTCCTTCACTGAACCTACCCGCGCTGGTCTCGCGGGAGCTTGTGTCGGAGCTGGTGCAGGTGCTGGTGCTGTCATCCTCTCCATAGCTGTCAGGAATCCCTGTCTCATCTCAGCAGCTTCCCGCCTCTGCTCAGCTGCTTCTTGCCTCTGTTCTTGCATCATCATGTGCATGAACTGAAACATCTGCGCCTGACTGTCTGGTGGCACAGTCGGGGGCACTCCAAATGGTGTCTGAGGGTTCCGCGGGGGAGGTGGTGGTACCCCAGTCGGTTGTGCACCAACTGGCTGAGACGTCTGCCCTGGAAGCAAAGGGTGAGTTGGAACTATCCTTGCGGACTGTTCATCCGTACCAGATGACTGGTTGTCTCCACCGGCAGCGGTACGTCCACTCCTCAAATTCATGATTCTGCAGAGATATGATAGAAGGAATTAAGAATAGGACGGAAACAAACGAGATGCAAAAGATTTTGTTCAAGGATATTCAAGAATGATATAATCAAGTATGGATGAGACCCTATATTCTAAACCTAATTTGCAGGCTTGTCTGGTACAGTAACGTAACCAAACAAATTTCATAGACCTGCATGGGCCACCACTAAAACATGTCACGCCCCAGTTCTAAATAATTGGATCGGGAACACGTGGCATGCCAGCTGTACGATCAGACATAGTTAACCCAATTTAATGGACTATGACTAGTCGTAGTACGTTGAAGTAAGACTAATAATATTAACAACACAGGCAGGTAAAATCTATTCTCATCCATGAAACAAATAATAGATAACTGTAAAGAGAGTCTCCAGAGTCACAATAAATGTCAAAAGAAAGACCAAACACTGCACAGTACATCTGGAATGAAATAAAATGAAAAGTAGGAAATAACTGAATACAGGAAATGAACCCACATCAGAAGATAAAGCTAGCCTCCAAAGGATCAAGGCTGTGGCTCCACCTCAAGGTCGTCGTCTAATCCAGCTACTCCGTAATCAGTCGGGTAGGAATCCTCGTCAAACTCTGGAAAAGATACCAGGTCCTCAGAGGGACATAACAATACACAGGAAAAATGACATGCAAGATAATACTGAGCAGTAAAGTAAAGGTAACTAAATAAATATGCTACTAAGTAATTCCTTAACCAAACAAGGACAGGAAATACGTAGTACACAATTAAAGGTGTTCTAACCATCTAAGTGTAAATGCATTTTGAGACATCTCTAGTGGCACATGAGAGGGGGAGAAGAAGAAGAAACGTCCACCAAGCGTTCTACGGTTTGAGAACGAGGGGCTACGAGCATCCAGCGTACATTGGAAACAGAATTCTCATACACCACTAGTAGACTCTCCCCACCCAATGAATACCTGGACCGTATACACGGTACAAATAATATGCAAGACGGCAATATACATATAATGTAACTAACCACTGCTACAACTCAAGATCACATGTTAATGGCCAATCAACACAAAATCTCTGCACTCATCTCACTCATAGGTGATGCGTGTCTGAGTCGTGTCAAGTTATACTAACTATTGACAGGGTAGTCATAAATGGTGACGAGTGCACACAACTGTAATAACTGGTCAAATGTAATACTGCATAGTAAAGTCAAGCAAGGTGTACTTGCCTGTGTCCAATAGCTGAAAGTCCGAGTCTGGTATCGAGTCCAAGTTCCGAGAAACGAATAATCCTACAATAACATTAACCCTAATTCAATACTAATTAACCAAATTAAACTATACATTTAATTGATAATTAATCGATAATTATTATTCAAACCATTACTACTAGCTAATCATTACTAATAAATATGAATAATATCATACAATAATAAGTATGAAGCACTTATTATTATACTTTTATATTCTGAAATTATTAATACAATTAATAATTTAATAATTAATAAATTACTTACAACTAATTAGTTAAACAATTAAGAAACACATGCATTCACAAATTCCCATTAATTATAAATACTAATTAATAAATAATGGCAAGTCTAAATTTGGTTAGAAAACACTTTTCCATGAAATCCCACTGGAAATAATATTTTTAATATTATTTACCTAATTTATAAGTAATTAAAAACATTTAACTACTAATATATAGAAATTACCATTTTAGCTATTATAAATAGAATTAAATGTTAAAAATTCACTAATAAATTGGGAAAAATCATAAATCACAGAAAATAACATTTCTAACAGTGACTATACATTTATGAGTATTACCAATAATAATTTATAATTATTATAAATTAAAACTAGTATCGAACTAATTACATAATCAAATATATTTAACTCTGGTTTAATGCCAAATAAATACTAAACATAATTATTCTCTTTTGAAAATTTTAAAGTAAATAGGTATAATTATTATCTACAAGTTTTGTATAACACTCATTAATTAATTCTTAATGAATTAATTAATAAAAATCCAAAACAGTGTAAATAAACAGTCATTTAGAATCAGTAATTCACAGTTTAAAATATAAATAAAATATCTAAACTATTTATTAAATCTTGAAAATTTAACAGTAATTAGTTTACATAATTACCTACAATTTATGTATAGATCATATCGAGTGATTCCTAATGGATTAAATTCAAAAAAATCAAAACAGAATATATAATTCTGTGGAAATTTACACAAAAACTGCTTCATTGACATCAGTTAAAATACTTAATAAATACGAATAATTTGTATAAAAATCTGATACAATTAATATAGAATCTATACTAATGTCTCTAATCAATGGACTAATAATTTAGGTACAAATTACTATCAATTAATCATTAATTAATTAATCACACAGCCATAATCCCACAAAATAATTAATTCACAGTCATTAATTAATTCAAATAAAATCATAATAATTCATAATAAATTCTCTACAATTTATTACAGAATCTACACTTTGTTAACAATCATTTAACATTAATAATACTACTTAATAATCATTAATTCTTCCTTAATCAAATCATTAATCAATGAATAAAACAGGAAATTATATAGAAATTAGGGTTCTAAGTTGCAAGGGGGATATCCACGTGGCAAAACCACGTAGAGGCTCGAGATCGTACCTGCCGACTGCAGGGAGTCGGGGCTACGCTACGATGGTGATGGCGCCGCCGGAGATGGCCTGAACGCCGAGGACGAGGTGATCTCTTCGTTGAACGCACGCCGGCCGAGATAGGAGGGAAGGGGAGTTCTCGGGTAGCCGAAAAATGGAGGGGGAAGAAGTGGTGGTGTGGCCAAAAAGTGGAGGGGAAAGAGGAGTTGTGTGGCCGAAAAAATGAAAGGGAGGAGTGGTTATCATTTGGTTACAAGAGATCCATACTTTGTGGAAACCAAAATTCATGTGGTAGAGAATGGGTTAAGGTTGGTTAAGAAATTAATTAGCATTCTAAGTATACATAAACATGTAAATTCATTCTTAATTAAATAGAGACTAAAAAAATAGATTAGGGTTTGGTTTAAGGATTAAGGTCTAAGAAAAACCAGGGGCAAACACACAACCCAATATATAGTCACACATATAAATAATTCCTATATATAATTATAGAAAAACAATTAAATCATGTAATATTATTTAATAAATAAAATTTTGAAAATTAAGGGGTTTTACACGTGCAGACTTCAACTTATTTCTATAAAGGCAACATGTGCACCTTACAGTCAAAGCATGATTATTTCGTGGCTAGGTTTGATTGTTACATTACGCTATGTAAGACCTACAACCTAACCGTACGGGCATCGTTGTAGAGTTGTGTATATCGTACTCTGTACGAAAGTACTTATTCTGAATGACCATGATCCACGGCATGAGATTTCAATCAACATATGGATTATTAAGTTAAATAAAATAACGATTGCATGGAAAGAATGGATTCCCGAGTTCTTACATGGCAGCCATCTCGGGACAATTAGTGTTCCGACATGCCGGCTGGTTCCTACAGATATTACAAATCTGCCATACGGACAGAGAGTGGTATCTGCTTATATTTTTATATATATTGATGATGGACGTCCCCCTGGGACTCGTTTAATTCATGATTGGCACAATTGATTATTGGGTAGACTAGCCTTGCTTGTACATTGTAAGAACTGAGGAATCCCTTATTGCATACTTCCAGGGTAACTTGGAACTTATAGTTAGCAAGCCGTAGTAGTTGTATTGCCGATTAAATTGATTTGTTTGTGTATTATACTCACTTCGTTAACTAACGGAGATGATCAGAATGTCAGGACATGACGGGTCAACTTCTGTCCTTGTTTGGTTGGAAAGTTGGTTTGAAGTGTCATGATGTTGTGTGAACCCCAGTAGCAAGCGAAAACTTATTTATCATATTCTTAACTCTTACCGCTGGTTTTAATTCTCATGTCGTGCTTCCTTATGGTACTTGCTATTAGAGCTCTAACCTCTCTGGTTTTGCATGGCCAGATTTAGAGCCAGTTCCTGAGGACTCAGCTTACTTCTACCTCCAAGATGGTCAATACTAGAGGGATGATCGCAGAAGGACATGAGTAGGTTCCTTACTTTCCTGCTCGTTTTGCTACTTACTTTATATTTTGTCGCTTGGCATCGACATGTTAGTCGGATAGTCTTGCACTTACTTTTACATAATTGTAACTAAGTCAGACTGCAGGTGATAACGATTGTGTATATATTGTTATATTATCTGGCTATGTTTTGTAAAGCCAGACATCAAGAACATTTTGACTAAGTGTTTGGGACGCCTTACTGCTTTATCTTACATGTTCTCTATTACTGCTTCTTGATTGAATGATTGAGACAATAGATGTTGAGTAACCCTAGTGAGACTTTTATGTAGTATGCACCTCCTCGTCTTTTAGACAGCATTGATCGTATTATACGGTATTGATCTACCCGTAATACGTAGCTGGCTGAGTCACTCCCCCGCTCTTTGGTATTCTGGTTCTGGGGCATGACAAGGTTTTAGTGGTGGCCCATGCAGGTCTGATTTCAGACTTGTGGGGTATTTTAATTTATAGGATGTCTCAATCACACATGTTTTCCCTTGATCTCATGATTCGTTACTCTCGACCCTAACTTGACATTCCGGTATCCTTTGACTTTATTAATCTTATCTGTCTGATCGTTTGATTTCTCTCTTGTCCCTTTTCTTAGGGGCACCTCATCCGCATCTGTCAGAGCTGGATAGCACCAACAAGGGCAACATGAACAACATGACCATATTGGTCAGCAACAAAGGCCAGTACTACCTCAAGAGAACATCCAAGAAGAGGTGCTAGTGGAACCCACAGCTGGACCGCAGTATCCAGAGGTTCCAATACCACCAACAGTTCCGCCTACCCCTATGGCAGTAGACACACCAGCCCTTCTGGAAATTATAAGAAGGATGATGGCTACTCAGCAACATCATATGTTGGCCCAGCAACACATGCACACTCAGCTGCAAGAGCAGAATGTATTGCTCAACCAAGGATAGCAAACGGCTTTGGAAAGGGGAGTAAGGACCGATTCAGGGGCGTCAACCAGGTTCTACAAGTACAACCCCCGTCGTTTCGAGGGCACGGAAGATGCCATTTTAGCATATGCATGGCTTAAGGACATCGAGGCTATTTTGACGGTTGCTAAGGTACCGATAGGAGAACGTGTGGATCAAGTAAAGCTGTTACTTCAGGACCTCGCACGTGATTGGTGGGAATCAGAAGAAGTGGACATCAGACATCTCATAGCTTGGGATGATTTTACTGCAAGGTTCAAGACGAAGTACTATGGAGTTGTGGCACAGTTAGAGCTACAGCAGAAGTTTATCAAACTCAAGCACGCTGGCAAGACAGTGGATGCTTATGCAGCAGAGTTCTGCAGACTGAGCAGGTTTGCCCCGGAGATGGTAGCAACGGAGAGCCAGAGGGCTATGAGATTTCAGCAAGGATTCCATCTTGAACTCTTACAATTAATAGAGGGGCACAACTACCAGACTTTCGATGATGTATTGACGACAACTCGGAGGCATGAGATCACCATCCAGAGGATCACATCAAGGACTGGAGGTCAGAAAAGATCTGACAATCAGATTGAAGGCGGAGGGGGAGTAGCGCCCCGAATAATAGCACCATCTCCTGGCATTCGTATTCACGATGTGGCAATCCGAGGGCCAGTACCACCAACAAGACAGCGGCAGCAGCAGCAACAGAGGAAGAACCAGCAACCCCCAGCGGGCTGCACCTATTATGGGAAGGCAGGGCACACTAGAAGTGTGTATCGGGCATTGAATGGACAATGTTTGATATGTGAAAGTCCAGATCATCGGGTTTCCACCTGTCCCATGAATTCGAGGTCAAGAGGACCAGTGTAACAATTTTTTTGCTGCTAGCACCAGGGGCAGGCCAGTATCAAGGACCAGCGGTAGCAGTGAGACCGCTGGCACAACGCCCGTTGATGTCACAGGCTCAGATGTTTCGGCAGCAGGGACCGCCGATGCAGCAGCAACAACAAAGACCACCCCAGCATCACCAAGGTAGGGGCCAGCAGCACCAGGCTAGGCCGTAGCAAGGGAACCAACAAGGAGGTCGAGGGCAGGCATTTAATCTGTCCTTGGGAGAGGCATTGGCATCGGGAGATGTTGTGGCAGGTAACATTCTCGTCGCCTCATATCCCGCAGTAGCGTTGTTTGATTCGGGAGTATCATACTCATTTATATCTGCACAATTTACGACACGACTAGGAATAGAATTCGAGACATTGCCAGGGAGGTTGAATATACTCCCTGGTAATGGGCTCGTAGGAGTTAGTAGAGTTATTCTAGCGTGTAGCGTTGTAGTTTACGGGCGTTCCTTACCCGCCAGGTTGATAGAATTTCCTGTTGAAAATTTTGACGTTATCTTAGGCTTGGACTGGCTGAAAGACAGTCATGCGACAATAGATTGTCATATTAGGTAGACTAGCCTTGCTTGTACATTGTAAGAACTGAGGAATCCCTTATTGCATACTTCCAGGGTAACTTGGAACTTATAGTTAGCAAGCAGTAGTAGTTGTATTGCCGATTAAATTGATTTGTTTGTGTACTGTACTCACTTCATTAACTAACGGAGATGATCAGAATGTCAGGACATGACGGGTCAACTTCTGTCCTTGTTTGGTTGGGAAGTTGGTTTGAAGTATCGTGATGTTGTGTGAACCCCAGTAGCAAGCGGAAACTTAGGCCCTGTTTGGATCCGATTTAAAACTCAGCTTTTTGAGTTTTAAATCAAAATGGGGAGAAAAAGTTTTTTGGTACCCAAATACTCGGAATGTGCACTCCCGAACTTTTTTCCAAAAACTGTCGCTTAAACGTTACTTTATGAGAGCAACTAAAACATGCTTTCTTAAAAAAATTCCACACTTAGAGTGGGCCCCACGCCTCACCCTCCCTCTCTCTCCTCACTCACACACAGACACCTCTCGTTCTCTCCCTCTCTCTATCCCTCCACTGAAGGAGACCATCTCCATCTCTCCACCGCCGGGACAAAGTCGACGACCCAAACCGTGCGGAGGAGCTCGACGACCTTGGAAGGGGACGACGAGCTCGACCGCCTCGTACTCGACCTCGACCTCCTCGTCTCCGACCTCGACTGCTTCGAGCTCCTCCGTAGCTAGCTCGTGGGGTCTCGTCGACTCCGGCGCGAGCTCCTCCGACGCGAGCTCGTGGGCCTCCGCTCCGATCTCGTGGGGTCTCGTCGACTCCGCCGCGAGCTCCTCTGGCGCAAGCTCGTGGGGTCTCGTCGACTCCTCCACGAGCTCGCCAGATCTGGACGCCGCCGTCGCGGCCTCAACCCCCCTCGAGCGACGGCGATCTCATGAACGCCTGGCCGCGTATCCTCCTGGCAGCGCGCGTGTCTTGGTGAGCGTATCTCGGCGAGCGGTCGAGACGCTGCAGACACTTGCCAGATCTGGACGCCACCGCCGCGTGTCTCGACGAGCGGTCGAGAAAATACTTGTAATGAGTAACCCAGGAGACGAGTCGATGCCGCGTGTCCGCCTGGCCGGAGAAGTCGCTTGTGATGAGTAACCCAGGAGACGAGTTAATGCCACCTCTACGATGGACTCAGGGACACGAACTCTGCATGTGCAGTAGACACAGTTGGACACAAGTAGTGGACACGATGAAGAGGTCCTCCAGTTGGACACGAACAGTAGATACAGCTGTAATTTCTATAAAAAAAAATTTACCACACATTTTTCAACTTTTATATTTTAAAATTATTTTTCAGATGAAAGTAACCAAACACAAACTCAAAAATTTTATACTCAGAAAACAACTTTATAACTTACTTTCAGAAAACTATTTTCAGAAAGAAATTTTAGAAAGCATATCCAAACGGACCCTTATTTATCATATTCTTAAGTCTTACCGCTGGTTTTAATTCTCATGTCGTGCTTCCTTATGGTACTTGCTATTAGAGGTCTAACCTCTCTGGTTTTGCATGGCCGGATTTAGAGCCAGTTCCCGAGGACTCGGCTTACTTCCACCTCCAAGATGGTCAATACTAGAGGGATGATCGCAGGAGGACACGAGTGGGTTTCTTACTTTCTTGCTCGTTTTGCTACTTACTTTATATTTTGTCGCTTGGCACCGACATGTTAGTCGGATAGTCTTGCACTTACTTTTACATAATTGTAACTAAGTCAGACTGCAGCTGATAACGATTGTGTATACCTTGTTATATCATCTGGCTATGTTTTGTAAAGCCAGACCTCAAGAATATTTTGACTGAGCGTTTGGGACGCCTTACTTCTTTATCTTACATGTTCTCT
Source organism: Iris pallida (assembly GCA_029216955.1). NCBI lineage: Eukaryota > Viridiplantae > Streptophyta > Magnoliopsida > Asparagales > Iridaceae > Iris > Iris pallida. The sequence goes on from JANAVB010014796.1 coordinate 42,263,187, forward strand.
ATTACTGCGTCTTGATTGAATGATTGAGACAATAGATGTTGAGTAACCCTAGTGAGACTTTCATGTAGTATGCACCCCCTCGTCTTTTAGATAGCATTGATCGTATTATACGGTATTGATCTACCCGTAATACGTAGCTGGCTGAGTCACTCCCCCGCTCTCCGGTATTCTGGTTCTGGGGCGTGACACAACTTCAGCAAGAAGCTCGGTCACGTCTGGAAGGTTTACCGGAAGAGGCTGGAAGTATGTCTCTTTTGCGGTGGTGCAGGCCATCAGTTGAGAGATTGCCCCTTGAACCCTCGTGTTACTGGTACAGCTCAGAGGGCGCCAGCGAGTACCTGCAGTGCAGCCGAGGGGTTCACCACTTCCGACCCAGCAGCAGCGGTTTGCTCAGCACCACTTCGTTGATGATTCCATGTTCTTTGCATAATGATGAGAATTCATGAGACCGATATTCTCCGCCTCGATCACTTTTTAGCCTTTTGAGTTGTTGTCCAGTTTGTCGTTCAGCCTCGGCCCTGAACTCTTTGAACTTCTCGAATATTTCGTCTTTAGATTTGAGAAAGTAGCCGAACGCATACTTTGAGAAGTCATCGATGAAGGTTATAAAATACTTCATCCCGGTCTTTGTATAGAATTTCTTGAAGTCACAGATATCAGAGTGCACCAACTCCAGAAGATCTGTGCTTCGATTGACCCAATGAAAGGGTTTTCTAGTGATCTTCATCTGAGCACATACTTCACACTTCTCTACCTTACCCCCACATTTGGAGATATGTCCTAGACTAGACATTTTGTGTATTCTTTTACAATGAACATGTCCTAGCCTATTATGCCACAACTCAAGAGAATAATCAGAAAGAATGACTACATTTATTTCATTTGACTGGTTTACAAGATGAATTTTAAACATATCTTCGGTTTGAAAAGCCTTTCCGAAGTATGTTCCTTTTTTGGACATCACCATCTGGCCAGCATTGATGTCCATCCTCAAGCCTACGTTGCTAAGCAGGCTCCCAGAGATCAGGTTCTTGGCAATTATTGGAACATACTTTACACCTTGAAGCGTCAGAGTATTCCTGGAAGTAAGTTTCAGCTCCACAGTCCCGATCCCCAGAACTTCATCTTGGGCCTGATTCGCCATGATAACTTTATCAGAAGTTGGCTGGTACGTGACGAACCATTCCTTGCCAGAACAGACATGGCACGTCGCACCGGTATCTATCCACCAGTCAGAGTTAGCCCCCACAGCTGTGACCCGAGTGATCATAGCAACAATGTTAGAAACCATGGAAACCTTACTAGGCTCACCTTACTCTGATTGTTTGGGCTTGGATTTGCATTCACTATTGTAGTGGCCCTTCTTGTCACAGTTGAAGCAAGGGACTTGGACTTCTGTTGCTTGAACGAAAGACCCTTCACTTTCAGATTAGTGGAGTCCTTCTTTTTGTGATGAGAAGCTTCCTGCTTCCCCTTGAACTCTCTTGTCTGCACCAAGTTGGCCTTAGCCAGTTATTTGGATAGAGAGTCCATCTTCTGTTGAGATCGCATCTCGTCCTCAACGTGGATCTCTTGTATGAGATCATCCAAGCTAATGTCCAGCTTCTTCCGATGCATTCTTACGTAGAAATTGCTCCATCCAGCAGGAAGTTTCGAGACGATCCCTCCAACGACAAACTTATTAACGAGGGGCATTTTTTCGTCATCCAGCTTTTGGCACAACTTCAAGAATTCCTTCACCTGAGGCAGCATCGCCTTCTCGTATTCGAAGAGCCACTTGTGGTAATTCTCGATGATGAAGATTTTGGACCTGTTCTCGTCATCTTCATAAAGCTTTCCCAAAGACTCCCAGATTTCTTTGGCCTTTACCTTCTTGGAATATGACTCCGCCAGAGAATCTTTTATAGAATTGAGAATCAGCAGTTTACAGATGCTGTTTTCTCTCTTCCATTTGCTCTGCTTGACGTATGCAGCAGCAATAGCATTTGCAGTACCACCTTCTAGAATCGTCGGTTCATCCTCAATCAACACATGGTCGACGTCTACGAGTTGAAGATTAAGGGTGATCTTCCTCTTCTAGATTTGAAAGTGTTCTCCGTCGAATTTCAACTTATTAAAGCTGGTATCGATGAGAGAGGCATGAGAGTTTTCCATCTTCTGATCTAGCTTTGAGATTGTTAGTCCTTAGGCGTGATATCAGAGGAAAACTCTTGTGAGATAATTGCAGCACTTCAAGGAAGGTGCAAGAACAGAAATCCTAGGAGGATTCTGTGAACGAAAAATCTAAGAAGATTTTCGTAATAGCGACAAACAAAGAATCAAAAAAAATTGTATTAGGAGAAAGTCTCCTGGGGTGTTTAGAACACCAGCGCTCAAAGCTAGATCCGCTCACACGGTCAGCTTCCAGGAACCAGCAAGTTCAAAGAACTCTGGAACGCTCTGCCAATCTGCTCACGGACGAACTCCTCGGAAGAAAAGATGTGAACTCTCATGTGGCGCCAATGCAGGAGCTCTCTCTTCTCTCTTTGAAAATTTTTGTGAAATCTATCTAACTCCTGAGAGAGAAGAGGGACTCCATATATAAGGCCTCTAAGTAACTGCCCAGATCTGGAATGTGCGCGACGTTTGAATGTCAGATCCAAAATTATCAGATCCATTATCGCACGTTACGAAACGTCAACCACGTCCTGCGCAAAATAGCGACACTGAGCGCCACTGCGCACATGTGTGCGCGCGCCCAGCGCATAGCGCTCATGCGTGCGTGCGCAACTACACAAGATGCGTACAGTCCACAACTGCGCCAATCGCACCCGCGTGCAACACACGCGCACCTGCGCGCACTTACGTGCACACCAACTGGCGTGCCATCTGGATGCGCGAACGGCGTCATCTGGCCACGCCATCTGGATGCGCGAACTGGCGCGCAAACGACTACGCAAGAGGCTCGCGCAATGAGCTAAGTGCAAAGTGTGCCAACAAAATGCCACATTATGCCTCATGAGCCCGAGTTCGAGTCGCTAAGCCCCTTCGGGGATTAGCCCATAAGGAATTAAATTGAGCTTGGCCAAAAAATATGAATACTTTTAATAGGTGTCTTATCCTTACCTCTATGTAAAATCACCCACATGGTCCCCTCCTTAGGGTCACCACCCCATGTGCATCTCTCTACTCCTCAAGAGGAGTTATACTGAGATACCCATGAGTTTTTCTAGCCAATGTGGGGCTAAACTTACATGGCTTGTTGAGAGCAAGCTCTCTATAAGTCAAGGAAAAACTCCAACAATGCTAACTTCTTATATATACATATTCAACATGAGTTATGATTTCTGGAACCAAAATAACTAGTTGATGCTCTATTACAATTGTCTACTCAGCGACCAACTAACCTTAGTAGCAAAAAATTAAGCTTAATAACGTCCAATAATATGGCATGGTTAAGAACATCTTGACATGTGATTGATAATATCAAAAGCATATACAAAACATGTATATCAATACAACCTGGGTTAAAGCCATTTAATACCATCTTTTATATGTTTCCATGGGTGTGGGTCCCCCGTAAAAAGAAAAGTTAAAAAAATTAAAACTTAACAAAATCCTCTAATTCATTATTTTGTGGTGCCCAATTTAACCTTTTTATAGATTCTCATCAATACTAATGTTAGGCTCCAAAACATTAAAGGATAATGATGCTTTTTTTAATGAATCGTCAAAGTACAAATTTATCAGTTTAAACTGATGTATCTGCTATCTCCTTTCCGAATATTCCTCTAGTAACGATGGATCATAACAAAACAAAAAACAAAATAGAGCATATGATGGAGAAATTTGAGTAGCGAATATGGGGACGAGAGTATGATGTTTCCATGGAATCTTAACTGGAACATATGTATAGATAGCTGAAATTCTTAAGTTCCAATATTTTCGTTCTGATATGGCCTAATGAATATATCCTGATCAAAAGGTCTGAGAAAGTCTAACCCACACCCAAAAAAAAAAAAAAAATCGAAACATAGTCTAAATCCATGTGAACTAAATCAACAAACTACATAAGGAATCTAAATTGGTGAACTATAAATACTTTGATCGAACAATAGGAACCCTAAATTAAATTTGATGGAACAATCTAGGGTTTCTGAACAACAACAAAATTGATTCCTAAACTTCAGACTCATGAATCAAACAAGGGATGCTCTGATACCACTTGTTGAAAATTATTACCTATTGATTCATGAGATGAAGAATAAAATAAATATGAAAGAGTACCTGGATCCATTGATTGGCTTGATGGATCTTGAAGCAGACGTCTCTTTATGGGTTTCGATCTTCCAACTTGCTACGACCCTTAATAAAAAAGATGAAATCTTTGTTCCTCTCTTTATTGATGGAGATACAGAAGAGAATAAAGAAAATCCTCTCTTTGGTGGCCGTATAAGTTGGGTACCATAACCCTAATGTATATATATATATATATATATATATATATATATATATATATATATATATATATATATATATGTTTTGATATTTCTAATTTGTGCCCTTATCAAATTAGATTTGTCTCCGGTATCTACATATTATTTCCATGACAATTATACCCTTAAGCCAACTTTCCAAATAGACCACTTTAATTTGGCTTAATTATTTAGATAGCCCAACACAATTAATTTACATGTGTGGCCCCTATTATTGAATAATTCCAACAAGAGAGTGAAAATTTGAAATGAATAGGTGTGAGGGTTTTGGGGGAGATTGGGGTTTGGGGGGTGGGTGGACAGTCCCTAGTAAAAAAAGGGCTGCACTGAGTAACAATTACCCTAAACTGGATGTGCCTTTCTAATTTACCTAATATTATTGATATAAAATTTATTAGAGAAATTTTGAATTGCCCCAATTTATTTTACTAAAATTCAAGATGCACCACACCGAATTACCATAATGCATGACATGACTCTATCAAACCATTTGGAGGCCGTAGGGAAAAGCCCAAAGACGGGATCCTTTCTTGAAAATTTAGACATGATTAAATTATATATTTTTATTACATTGATTTATATGCAAATCCTCATCCTTGATCCGAGCTTGTGACCAACGATGTATCGCGTTATAAACATATAACGTTATAATGGCAGATTAATTTTTTTCTTTAACAATTTTAAAATTTGAATAAGAAGCGATTGCACATATATTTGTTTTTATTATGTAGTAGATGAAGATGAAGAGGCCAAATCTTTCTTCAATGGAGGAGACGAAGAGGCGATAACGATTATTGGTTTTTCTTCAAATTTTGGTAAATTTAATTACGGTTAATTTTTGACAAATAGGCAAGCGGCTACTTCCTTTTCAAGCCAGACTTTCCTTTACGTGCGCGCGCGCACGCACGCGCACGCACAGCACACACACACACACACACACACACACACCACACACACACATATATATATATATATATATATATATATAAAAATATATATAATATATATATATATATATATATATATATATATACATACTTTTCTTTAAGCCAGACTTATATATATATATATATATATATATATATATATGTATATATATATATATATATATATATATATATATATATATATATGGTATGGCCTATTGGGAACACCGGGGGCTCCCCGTGTAGTGGTGCAGGTTCAAGCCCCATCTTGGGCGCTGGCTGGATAGCTTAAGTTCACGGGCGCTCTACGGTTGAAACTTATATATATATATATATATATATATATATATATATATATATATATATATATATATATATATATATATATATATATATATATATATATATATTTATATATATATATATATACAGTATCTATGGGGCCTGTCACGAACCGCCAACGCCGCAACATCGGCGGTAGAACGCTGTCTAGTCTAGCTATATTGAGTCACAACCACGTAAATATCGTAATTAGAAAAAAAATGGCAGTATATAATACTCAACCAAAATTGCTGAAAGAGATAAGGTGCGTTATGATATAAGAAAAATCCAAGACCAACTCTAACAAGTCTAAATAACAATCCTCAAGTCTAAAACCAATATGACATCTCAATGTATCAAGTTAACATCTCAATGTATCAAGTAGTTGACAGAGACATATCCGGTACCAAAATACTAATAAAGGAAACTAAATAACTAGATAATCCGGTTAGACCTTCCGACAATCACTCTAAACTACTTCTGAGCTACAAGGGCCAACTCCGCTGCTACACCCTCCTGGGGTCCATAATAAGTGGGACATCAGTCGTCCAGGCATCCCCTAAAAATATGTTATCCAGCCAGGATTGGAACGAATACAATTCTAATAGCAGTTCCAATTACATGATAAAAGACTATAAACAGTAATAGTAAATATAATATATGATAAGAGGGTAAAGTTGATACATTGCAATGACAAGTAATAAACAATAAGCAGATAGGTACAAAATGGGCATATATCATCCGGTACGAAATGAAAAAAAAAATAAACTGCAACTATCTAAGCGTTTTGAAATACTAGTTTAGATATGTGATCGATCTAGGAACTAGCACAATGTCTAATAAGATGTGGCTAACCATACGTAAGATGTATGGTTAGATCTCACAATTTCTACACTACCACAATCTCTAAGGATATGATCACATACTTAACTAGCATTTCTTCCACCCCGACTAGTACAATGGATCAAACCATGACACGTCATAATATATGAATCATGATACAATTTCTAATATCAACACAATGTCTAAATATTAATACGATGAATAATGTCCAATATGAAGGTAACATTTCATAACTGAGGATCCATTATAAACCAATTTCGTGTACCATCGTGTCAAAAATCAAGTATAACATCACTAAGTACATGTATCATAGTAATCATCAAGTAAATGAAACTATCAGAGGATGTTATCGCATGTGGTCCTGAATCGAAAGTAACAATCAAGTCCGTATCGATATCCAAAACCTATATTATGAATGCACATCGTCAAACTATATAAGCTAGCCTATAAAATCATTCCATCTAACCCATATAACACTAATGTCAAGTTGGTATGGCTACTAGTTCATATTTTATCCAAAGAGAAGTTTTCATAAGTTCACTTTATCCTGACCTTAGGCTAGTGAACGAGTGGTCAGAAGTAACGATGAATGGTTCAAACGTAAGGATTCAGAAGAATAAAATTTTGTCTAACAGTAGAAGAAAATCTCAAACCAATCCAACGGTTGGATTTTTCAGAATAGAAGCACAAAGTTGCAAGAAAAAAAACTGATTTCAGACTTAAAAATAATTTGAGTGCAAAAATTTATAATTTCTTCAGTTTTGGAAGCAAAATTGAGTAAACAAACAATGTTATTTCTGGCTCAATTTTCATGATCTAATATAAATTTAACTAGAGGTTACTTTGGAAAAACTACACAGAAATCCAACGGTTTAATTTTCGAAAAATTGAGCTGATCTCCAAAAATACGTTCAGACTTAAATGCTGAAATATTGTTCATGGAGCTCATTTGCCCTCAATTTACATAACCCAAAACAAGTAGTTATGTCACAAAACGTATATGAAATGATTCACAACTTAACCAAGAATACATATATGGTACTTAAATATAAGAATATGGTATACAAAGAAAACAATGCACGTCCAACATTGGTAGTAATTCCAGACAGAATTATTTCAGTGTGCAGAAAACTGCTCATGATGCTTACTTTGGTCTTACTTTACACTAATAAAACTAACTATTTTGGACATGACTTAAATATAAGATTGATAGACAAAATATTATAATTTACATTTTAAACAAGTGTCTCTAGAAAATAATTATTACACAGAAAGTTATACATGCTCAAAGTTGGAAGAAAACCATAGTTTCTGCATTCAGAGTTTACGAGGCCAAGTTTGATCCTAATTTGTACTAATCAAACGAAACATTTAGGACATAACTCCAACATAAATTTTGTAGCAAAAATATTCAGGATTGCATACAAACTTCTGGAATCATAAAATATGGTCTATACAAAAAGTTATACTACCACAAAGTAGACGAAAATATAATTTTGGAAAAATAATTTTGGGGTAACATTTTACCATGAATCCAAACCTTTATACACTATCATTTATGCTTTCTACTTAGGAGAATGTTTTATCTAGTTATTACCTATGTCATATAAAAATATACGACGAAAATTGAAGGTACTTACCTATGTACGGAACGTGGACCGCTTGTGTGTCGTAAAATTCAGTCCGCGCACCTATTCGGAAAACGTATGTACGGAGAAAAATATGGACAAAACATATAGACTATTATATACCAAAATGACGTGAACGAGTAGGTTCGCAACGGAAAAAGTTTCATAGAGATTTACTTAGTGGTTTGGAATCTACGATCAGCCCCTATTCTAGACACATTCCCGAGCGAGAGTGATTCGGGGGTCAAAACCAGTATAATAAATGGTATTAAAAAATGCAATGGAAAGCTAAGAGATAGAGGAAGATTTTCATAAAGGGCTCGAGGCTCGTACATACTATTTCGTAGTGCAAAACGTTGTTGAAGATGTCACAACCTAGCAGTCCTATTCTGGAATCACCTCCAGTCCAACGAGTTTGTGAGGGAGGTTTTGAATACAAAATGAATGGAATGAGGGGGAATTGAACCATAGGACTGTAGGAGGTTGAGGGATGACGGTTGTGGCAAAGTTTTAGGAAAAATAGGACAGTAGGGAGGTGATTTTGGCAACTAAAAGTGGTGGTCATCACTTAAATCCGAAAATACATATAGGCTGATGTTGTGTGCACACACTTGTGTGTACACCACATGGCTCAAGTAAGGGCTTGGTTAGGGTCTTTTACATCTTGTGCAAGTGTGAACCAAATTTGAACTTGATCAGAGTTGATTTGGTTGGGTTTGAGTGGCCTACACTAGTAACTAGCACCACCGTAATTAGGCTAAAAGTAAGCTAGCTAAAATGTACCTAGCCAAGTCCGAAACTATAATATTATCTATGAATTATTACCTTAAACATAATACTATATACTTTTATATATAAACATGCAAACAAGTACATATTTATTTATACAATATTATATATATATATAGATATATATATATATATATATATATATATATATATATTTTATATATATATATATATATTTTATATATATCTATATATATATATATATATATATATACACACACAAAAATATATATATAATTATATAATATAATATATATATATATATATATATATATATATATATATATATATAAAATATATATATATATATATATATACACACACACACACAACGTCGTAGGACTGACGAAATAATAATATATATATATATATATATATATATATATATATCTATATATATATATATATATATATATAAATAATATATATATATATATATATTATTTATTATTATTCTCTTTTTTTTAAAAATTTTCAGCTCAGATCGTTGCCATTTTTTTCGTCAGTCCTACGACGTTGTGTGTGTGTATATATATATATATATATATATATATATAATATAATTAATATATATTATATATATATATATCTATAATTAATTTTGGTTTAAGTACACAACCTAGTAAAGATAAATGATTAATTCATTGGAAAACGAAGGTTACAGGGCCCCTAAAAAGATGGGCCCCAGGCTTGCTTCATTTGCCTAAAGGATGAGACGACTCATGATGCATGAAATTCTTCACTTTTAACGGAAACCGTTAGACTAATAGTCAACTTCTTTCACTTACATAAATAAAAAGATAAATTTTGAGTTACACCCCTCTTATTTTACTATATTCAAAGTGCACCCCACTTATTTGAGAGTAGTTTGGTCATAATTCAAGTTGCATCCAACTTAAATGGGGGATCAAAGGAATTGACTGTTAGTCATTGACAATTTTCGCTAAAGTGGAGGGTTCATGCATTATGGTAATCTGATGGGCTTCCGTTAAAAGTGGTGGGTGAGGTGTACACATTGAATTATGGTAAAAAGTGGGAACAACTCAAAATTTTTCAAATTATTATGATGGTAATTAAGACCAAAGGTTAATGTCCACTATTTGACTGCACTGTATTCTATAGAGTAGGGATGAGCGTTCGGTTTATTCGGTTTCAATCGAACCAAATATCAAATCAAATAAACTGAAATTCTAAAAATTTAAAATTGAAGTCGAACCGAAGCAAAAACCGAAATCAAACCAAACTATATAAGCTATTCGTTTATTTGGTTTTTCGGTAGGATTGTTTCTATGTTTAATGGGTCGGTTCCAAAGTTGGAATCTTTGTTAAATTATTAAAACTTATAATTTTTATACAAATATTGTTGTATTTAAAGTTGTGTCCAAAGTTGGGCTAGTTATAACATTTTTAATTATTCTATTGTTTAATGGTTTTCAGTTGGATTGTTTCTATTATTATTTTCAAAATATACACATTTTTAATTATAAAATATGTATAAAATTGTGAATATTTATATAATTGTATAGGTCTTATTCGGCTTTAGAATTTTGGACCGAAATCGAATAATTTTTGTTAGTATTTTCAAAATCAAAACGGACCAAATTTTTTCAAACCGAATTCGGTTCGTTCGGTCCAACTTGAATAATGCTCATCCCTACCATAGAAATGTAGTTCAGAAAAAAAATGCTAAGTCTACAACCAAATGTTTATAATCTTACAACCTCTCTCCCATCCCTTACACATGAGTCCCACCGGGTCCCACCCCTCTCTCAATCCTGTGCTACATGTTTCCATCCGACCCCACTACTTCTCCCTTCCTCCAATCGAAGTCCGTCATGTGGCGGTTGTAAGAAAATTGTAAACATTGTTGTGGGCATAGCAAAGCTGAGTTCAGAATGCTTGTGCACAGAGGCACATGTGGGCAGAAACTGCCACACATGCATGCTCTCGCAGAGAATATAATCAGTAAATTTGCAAAGAAGAGACAATGGCAGCCATACAGAACGCATGCAATCAGAAGATAATCTAAGAACATGAATTAAAGAGTTTAGAATTCGAGGCACGTCACAACGCTGTCCTAGAATAGAATTTCGTCCCCACAAACTGTGCAGCAGGTTGCAGGCGATCTATCCCCGAGATACAACGAATCCCTTCCGATCCACAGCACCGTGCACCGATAGTGAATCCCATGAACGATCACACACGCCTTGCCAAAGAAGGAGTTGGACGGAGGCGAGGAGAAAGATTATGGTTGCGATTTTTCTTTTCTTGCGCGAATAGGTTTTCGAACGAGAGACGGAAAGATTTTTCGTATCCAAAAACAGTCAACTATTTTGATTTCTAAAATCAAATATCTCTGTTCTTGGTCAGAATTATTTCGCGATCCACAAATCCCGTACTGGATTACGCTACGGAAGACCATACAACCGAACAAAATTAAATCAAATAAAATTTAAAATGAGTTAGAAAATTACATTTATACCCTTGGTCTAAGTGCGCGATAAATAAATGCGTCAAAACACACATTAACCGCACACCCGCTCGCGGGTTGGATGAGATGTAGTCATCCTCTATAAAATTCACTTACCCACTAAGGACGGTAAAGCCTTATATGGAAAGAGAACTTTTCTCCTTTTCCATGTGGAACTAAAAAAATGATGTCATTTTTGAATCACATATGAGTTGTTTCCCGAGCAACAAAACCAACAAAAAAAAAAACCAACATGTTCAGTAATTTTGGTGGATAAACAAAAATGGGCTCAATCCTTTCTTTTAAGATGTTGCAGCAGAAGCAGTCAAAGACAGACAGGACAGAGTGCAAACACAATATTAATATCAAATAACAAGTAAATGAACTAACATGCAGAGTTCAAGTTCAATAAGTTTGATACAGAAAGAATCAAATATCACACCCAACGCTAGAGAAAGCAACTGGTACAAACCTTCCACGGAACCCTAATCTCGATGGCAAGCTCTCGGAGTACCCACTACTTACACCAGATTTTCACAACAAAGCGACATTTGACAGCAGTAGCCCCTCCTAAGCACTGACTGGGATTTCTTTCGCAGGCGCGGCCGGTTTTCTTAGCAGCATCTTTGCCGGCAGCGTCCTTGGCAGCGACAGCATCTTTAGCAGCGCCGTCTTTGGCAGCAGCAGCAGGGGCAGGGGCAGGAGAGGTGGCGGCTTCATGTGAGGCGGGAGTGTGCTTCAGCTTGACCAGTATCTGCCGCATCCTCGACAGGTCGGTGGCTTCCCAGGCTTGGGCCCTTGGATTACGACGCGTTCGGCTTCTTATCCTGATCCTTCTTCCCTCTCTTCTTCTCGAGAGTCGGAACCTCGTTGGGGACGAGCTCGCTATAGCCTTCCAGTACTGTTTTATCGCTTCTGCGTGGAATTTCTCCTGGGCGGCAAGGGCTAGCTGCGGAGGACAAGAAAGTGCTGATTAGAGAAATGTTCGTGACGGCGGTGAAAAGTGCCGCACAGAAAGCATCGAGCACAAGCTTTCCAGGAAGTGGCTGCTTCTTACCTTCCCCTTTCTCTGTTATTGACCTTGTTGATTCACAAGTCAATTTCCTCTTCTCGTAGAAAGCTCGCTTGTACTCCTCGGCTTCAAGAATGATTTCGTTACGCAGCTCCTTCTCCTTCCTTTCTTTCTCCTCGAGGAGGAGGCATTTTGGCTGTGCAGAAGCGTACACTTGAGTTAATTGGACACAAATCACACGGAAACAGGTTCATAATGCAAATATTGAAAGGATGTAATATCTCACAGTACCTCCGCCTACAATGACAAGGAAGCTTGCATCCTTTGTGAAAGAATACGGATCTCGAACTAAACTTAACAAACCACATTTGATCAAGTTACTTGAAGGGGTCCAATCAGGTTGATATAAGTAAATAAATAAAAACTAGACAATTTCCCGAGCATTTTTTCAAAGACATTTTGACCATCCAATTTTTCTTCCCAGTTTTAAAGCCACTTAAGGGTGTGTAATGCAAACGAGACAAGACCTTCCATTTTTCCTTTCCTGTGGATCACTTTTTTCCTGCGACTAGGAAGCATGGACACTCCAAACCATGGCAGTATTGTGTCTTGGCTGTGTCTGTCGGACACGTATTGGACACAACCCAGACACTCCAAAATACAATAGGACACTAAAAATTAGGTGACATATCCGTATCGTTGTCATTATCGTGCCATGTAGTATCCGTGTCAGTACAACATAGCTTAGCAATGAACACAGCCTTCAGTTTAAAAACTTGGTCCACTTTCAAAAATAGAGCATACACTCTTCTACACCAAGCTTAATCTAGTCAGGAATCTGATTAAGATACATGTTTCTGAGATGGAAACATTGTACTCACTTTTTAGGTACAAAATCATGAATAATTTAAAACTGCCATGAAGCTGTTACATCAGCACTATCTTAATCTGTTATCATCAGAACCTCGGAGTTGCAAAAAAGTACATCATATTAAACTTAGTTTGATGTCGAGTGTCACAGAAAGATGCTCAGATGTGTACCAGTGACATAAAAAATACCTAAAATTTTAGAAGATACCAATGATACCGAACTTGTAATTTAACCACCCTTAAACCAAACTGTAACTTAACCACCGCTTATATACCATTATTTTTGCTAGTGGAGAAACACTCGGTTTCTATAGCGATTGTTTCTGGTATGTAACAAAGTTTCATGCTTCTCAAGATAAAGATTACAAAATTACAAATCAATAAATTAAGATAAAAATTAGTATTATGCCAAAGAACTATTGAAAAACACTTAGCAAATGGTCTGGAAATGCTAGGTTACGGATGAGAAGTATAGTAATCAAGATTAAGGGAAACATTCTGAAGAAATACTCTCCACATTAAACATATGGCTGCATAAATCAATCAAAGAAAGAGAAACTCTCCACATTCCACATTGGCTGCATAAATCAATCAAAGAAAGAATAGATATCTGGAAAAATTCACTTAGAGGAAAATAAAATATCATGAGATGGCTCTTCTTGTTCATAAATATCTGCTTTGTACCTCCTACTTGAATCTGTAACTATCCAAATAGTGACAGATCTTAATATGAACGTCTACATATTTGATGGATCTGACAAAATATTGTGGATTTTGCCATTTAACATCAAATGCACCCTTAGTTTCTCATCTTGGATATAGTTTGGTTTCTGTTATAGATATCGATGATATCGCTGATACAGCGGTTTAAGGTCTAAACAGACATAACATCTGTATTTATATCGTACATAGTGTTATGAAAAAATGGGGATATCAGCCAATATATTAAATATCGGATATTATTGTATTAAAAAATCTCATATTAGAGTGTTTTCCGATCAGGTTGGGTCATATCCTACTATTTAACTATACTTAACCTAAAAGCCTAACTCGCTCTCTCTCTCTCTCTCTCCTCTCTCCTCTCTCTCTCTCTCTCTCTCGAGCAGCAAGGAAGCCTCCCCAGCATCTCTCTCTATCTGTCGACCGCGACCGCGAGGTTCCCCCCCTCTAGTTTTATATTGATGCGATATTATTAATATTACTAGTTTATTCGTTTGTACTTAATCTTATAATTGTTAGTTTGTTACCACATATGTTATGTTAGATATTTTTTTTGTTAGTTAGTTACTTAGTTTTAGCCTTTTAGGACATTAAGCACATTTAGTACATCTAGAAATTTGAATTTGACAGGTATTATATAAATATATAGTAATATATGTTTTTGATATCTGATATTTCAATATATCGACATCAGATCTCTCAAAACCCAAACCGTATGAAGGAGTATCCAATATCTCGCACATTGAGGTTGGTAAATAACCATGATCGTTGGATTCTAGCTTCTTTCTATTTTACCTTAGACTTTGAACTTACCATTTGGTGTAATTTGCATTGAGGTTGATGGATTATTTCATGTTTTTTATGGCCTTTATGTTCCTCACGGTGGCCAAAAGACTTGTAGTAGTTGGCTTTTCCTATACTATAAGAGTATAGTCAGCTCAATAAGTTTGTTACTAACTCATTTGAACCTGATAGTTTTAGTTGTCTTTTACTTTGAACAATTAATAGGAATTATGATGCTCTTTTATTCATTAGTTACTTTCTCAAAATGATTAATAATTTGAGTTAATGACTATATGAGTAATTGAGTTTGCCATAAATGACTTATGAAATAATATATAATTTAAATGATTTATTTCTTGAGTGCCAATGTCTCGCAAATATAGGAAGTTTTTTTTATTACAACCCACACACACCTACACGTCCTTACGGTTGCTGTCAGCCCCGTCTGATGTCCGCGCAACTTTCCACATGAGCTACAAATGCTGGACGCAAAATATAGGAAGTGTTGGCCCATTGCTTGTGCTTTATGCATTATGATGTTATTAGTGATGTTTGGTTATACATCAATATGTATAATTTTTTGATACACAGTATAGTTAACAGTCTACTTAGTTTTAGAGTATATTTGCATGCTGGACAACTGGTCTTACAAGCCTAATGGAACCCAATCACCTCCACAAATCAAATGGCTGGAGAGGAAGAGTTCTCTCCTCTTAACTCCCACAAAGGATAGAATCTCAATCTCTAGTACACCAAAATCCATAATAATGCCCACGATCAGAATATTCTACCATCATCCACTGTTTCCAGTGACGTGACGGCTATATGCTACTAACCCCACCCAAGTCAGTATCAAGTGATATACAACAATGCCACCAGATGGTGATCCAGTTTGTAGACAGGTGAGAGTATATAGCAGGAGGTCTGGGTTTGAGCCAGACCAACCACCTTATCGGTTGAGTTCAAAAAACAACAAAGAAACACCCTAAACTTTTGGAATTTGATGTCGATAAACTTCAAAAACTGTTCCATATGAATATCCATTTCCCATATTACTGATGAAGTGTCAGGTAGCTACTATAACGGTATAACCCCATGTGCATGGTTTAGGAGTAACTACTAGCAAACTAAGTTGATGATGCATTTCCCAACTAAGAATCCCCAACCAAAAGAACCATATCTCACTAGTCCTTGATCACAAAGAACAAGTGCAGAACATAAAACTTCAAGTTAAATCGTTTTGAAAGAGAAAAGTCGATGACTCCATAATCTTTCATCGTTTGGTTGGTGAGAGAGGTCCTGACCTTCAACTAGCTTGCTAAGTTTAATGCAAGAACTTTCTTACCCCTTGTTTTTTTCCCCATGCATTCAGCAACAACAGAAAGAATAGACATCAAGTTGACAGCTTAAAAAATAGAACTGGTGAATTACTTTATGGACCATTATCAACTTAAGAGTCATGTAAGAAGCAACCCAATAAAAAAGGAATAATGCTTGGAACATGATAGTGCCTTTCTCCTTGCAAATATTAGTTTGGATGATTACTATTAGAAAGTGGGTTTTCCACAAAGGTTTTTCTGTCCAAGTTAGGATAAAACCAAGTTTTTGTCGAGGTTCGCAGTATCGGCATTGGATCCTTCCTATAAGGATCGGGATGGGTGGTATCAACATATCGGAAAGCAAATAATTATTAATAAAGTATTAAAAAATGTAATATAGGCATAATTTTAAGTATTTTATGTGTTGTTTCTTAATAGTTTTGAAATCAAATGAAATAATAGTCACCCTTACTGATTGGCCTACCTACGATAATTTTTTATTTACATGCTTTTACACCCTTGTTGATTGTCTTTTTCATTCAATTTTCTCTACCGAATTGACTGGAAAAGAGACCCCCCCCCCCCCCCAACGTCGTAGCGGTCAATATCGGTAACGATCGTTATCGGATCATGACATGCCAAACCGTATTGATATCGGCCGATACTTCAAACTACTTTTTGGTATAGTTCTGAGTTGGCTTGAACAAAACTGAACATATATTGAAGTGAAAAGATAAATTTAGATCAATTTTGCATGCCTTATACATACGTAGTCATCAAGATGTGGTTGAAATAACCGGCACTCAGAACTACGTATATCATGGATTGAAATTTGAGAGCACCATAAATGGCCACATATATGAATGTTGAAACCCCATTGTAAGAGTGCTTGCCCCGCCTCCCCCCTTCTCTTATTGTGCTATATCCATCCACATCTTGCATTTTGGAGATTACCACATTTTCCTACCCTTCATTAGATTATGCTACAAATAGAACCTCTCCATTCATACATAAGCTCTTGCATCATTAATTTACTCATGCTCCCTTTGCTAATCACTCTGCTTTACTACATAACATATTGTTTGTTTATGTCCACGTCACTTGTTGCTTGTTTATGTCCTCACTTTTCATATATGTGTGTTTCCTCAACTCATTCAACCTTTCTACCCTTGATGCATGTAATCTAGCTAATACCCCTGTTAGTATGTTTACTAAGCATTTGCTATTTTGCTCCATTTCATTGCGTCTACAAAGCTACCTTCCCTCTTGTGCTTAGTTGCTTTAAAATTGTAGATAATCCTAGAAAATAAAAATCGTACATACCCTAGACAGCATGGACACTCCAAAAATTAATAACGTATAATGCATCCATGTTGCGTCATATAGGCGCATATTGGACACAACATAGACACTTCAAAATACACCAGGTTACGCCAAAATCAGTGTCATGTCCAGATCATGTCATGACCGGATCATGTCGTGTGATGTGTCATCCATGCAAGTCCATCCATGCTTTATTTGATACAAGAGCATAGATATACATAGCAAAATAAAATTTTCCACTATAAGCTTATATACCTATTGAATCTTTAAAAAGATGAAGTATACTATAACTCTTTACATCGAGAATAATCACTCCTCTAAGATGTTCTAGCAAAGAAGTACGGACACTCCAAAAACTAGTACTTTGTCCGTGTCGATAGTTTTAAACACGTAATCAGACACTATACTAGGACAAGCCAAAATATATGTTGTGTCCATAGATCGCCTTATCCGTGTCCGTGCAACATAGATCAGGACAAAAAAGGAAGATTGTGAACAGAATAATACTCATAGAGGGGATCTAGTTCAAACTAGTCAAGTACAATTAACCGATCAACAACAATAACAAAACACACAAACAAATCGAGATCCCCATCTCGAAACTTGATCACATCATTGCGGTAACTAAATAAACCCAGTATACAACTCTTCTAACTAGATCATGACCTAGAAAGCAAGGATGCTCATGAATTCGGTATCATATCCATGCCACATCAGATATATACACGCAAATACACTACGTCACACGAAATATACAGTGTGTCAGAATCACCCTGTCCGCACCGTGTCGTGTTTGTGTCCTTGCACATAGATATCAAGAGCTAAACAAATGTTCAAAGAGCCTAATTCAACATAGTCCAGCGCAATCAGTTGCTCAATTGCTCGAGAACAATAACAAAAACACAAAACAAATCGAGATCCCCATCTCGATACTCGATCCCATATGGATCTACTGTGGTAACCAAATAAATCTAGTATGCCAACAATCACTCCTTTTTAGAAAGCACGGAAACTCGTAAATTCAGTACATGTCAGTATCGCCGTCAGTGTCGTGTCCGCGCACATAGATCGAGAGCTAAACATTGTTCAACGAGTGAATAGTATAAAATGCGACCTAATCTAGGTCAAGAACCCACCGATCTACGCATACCGAACGATTATGCTAGCTAAACAATAATAGATCTGAGAATTTGCGAAAACAAAGGGAAGGAACAGTACCGCCTCCATTCCCGGAGAACGAACCCTTCCTCCGGAGCCATGTCAGTCGGAGGAGGGAGGACCGGCCCGTCGGAGGTGAAGAAGTCCGCGTCCGCCTCCCCGTTCCCGTTCTCCTCCAGCACGCCTCCGCCGTTGGCGAAGGGGGAGACCGGGGAGCGGATCGGAGCGGAAGCCGTAGGTCTCCGGCGAGGGAGGGACGCTTCCGGCGTCTCCGTAGCCGACGTGGACGATGTCGTCGTCGAAGCCGCCGGAGGAGTGGATCGGGGGCTGGTGGAGCTCGTCGGCGCCGGCGGGGGAGAAGGAGTCGAAGTTCATATAGCCGCCGTCGCCGCCGTCGTTGCTGAAGGTGTCGAAGGAGGAAGACATGGCGGAGCCTTCTTCTTCTTCGCTTTCGAGTCTTTAGAATTCTTTGAGAGAGATCTGTCGATGATGGGTGTGAAGGAAAGTTGAGGTCGAGTCGTCCTACTTTATTTTTGCTGCTGCTGTTTTTTTTTTGGATGGACGAAATTGCCCTCGTTCTCACGCCGACTGACATCAAAAGTTGATCCGAACTAGTCCAAGTATAACTTTGATTTATTTACAAATTTGTTATTGGATAATTTATTCAGGACTAGTCCAACTATAGATATATATAAGTCAATTTTTTGTCTTTCTTCTTCTTTCCTTCTCTTCATTACACTTAGTATTAGACAGGTCCTTAATGAGCTAAGTGGTTTAGCTCTAATTAAGGCTTGTACTCAACTTGGTCATGACTAGAGTCTAATTTATCAACTAATTGGTCAAGTCAAATCTAAATGAGGTCTACCATGACTAATGAATAAGCTAGCCTACTAATGACTAATGAATAAGCTAGCCAACTAATAAACACCATCATATTAAAAGAAAAAAAATACAAATGTGAAATGACAAAATACCATTGTTCTAGAAAAGTGGTAGTGAAAAATCTTTTTCCCTTAGAAAATTTCGTCATCGAAATTTAAGTTGGTCATACTCTTCTCTAGGTCAAGCCCCCGACAATCATGGTCCAAAAATCTATTAAATAGAACACACAAATCATGGTCCTACTGGTCGTGATATCACGGTCTCAATCAGGGTCACTATAGTATCTATCATATCACAAAACACAATATAAGAGGTACTACTGAAACATACAACAAGATGGAGAATGGACGAAACAAGAACAGAAAGACAAACCTGATAACCCACACCGGCAGCATCGGCCTCCTCGATTGTCAACGCAAAGCCCTCCCCTCAGGGATATATCCCCCTGATGGCGCGGGGCATGATACTGCACCACAGGTGGCCTAGTTGAACCCCTACTTCATGATACTCCAGAATGTCCACTTTGATACTCCACTCCATTATACTAGGGTACTATCTATTGGGTATCTATAGGGTTGAAAACGAACGAACGAGCTCGAAAAAACTGTGTTCGAACTCGGTTCGACTAAAGTATCGAACGAGCTTTATTCGAGCCGAGCTCAAGATCGAACTCAAAAATGGTGTTTGAACTCGGTTTGATTATAGGCTCGAAACGATCGAGCTCGACTCGATTTAGTTCTCGAGCTCGGACGAGCCCGAGCCAGGACCGAACAAAAGTCACATTAAACTTGTTGTACTGTTACTCTCAAGTCTTAAAGATTTTTTTGTTGAATTAATTATGCTTTTTCACATCATATTACCATCATATAAATAACAAAAAAGAGAGTAAATTTTCTAAGACAAAATTTATCAACATCCATAAAAATATATAGCATATATTAGAAAAAGTCATAATATTAGAAATCGAGCCGAGTTCGAGCCAGTTCGCGAACGAGACCGAGTCGAACAACCTATGGTCGAACTCGGTTCGAACACCACTTCGAACAAAAAAAAAATCGACCGAGCTCAGTATCGACCTGCCCACGAACGAGCTTCGAACCAAACTTGGTCCGAGCCGAACGCGCGAACACAAACTGTTTGAATCGTTTTACAGCCCTACGTATCTATCCTACAATCTGATAACCAAACACGTCTATCTAGAATCATGTTATCCAGAATCCTCGTCACGCCAGTAAGTACGGCTGTGAGAAACCATAAGGTTCGCAACTAAGGTACATACCTCTAGAATCATGGTATCTAAAATTTTTGCATTGCCGCATGCTTGGCTGCGAAAACTTTAAATTTCCACAACCCGAAAAATAAATCCAAAATCAGACTCTATGTCTTCGTCATGCCAGTTAATATGGCTACGGTAAGCTCTACATTCCATAACTGAGGCAACTTATGTCACGACCCGCACCCACTGTTAGGGTACGAGAACGTAACAACGCCCAGCCTACGCCGCAGTATCGGCGGTAGAACGCTGTCCTAGGTCAATCATCTAACAATACCAAAGTACCTGTACAGTTTATACTCTCCGAATGGAGGTGACATAACTATACATCTCAATCACATCTAGGGTAGAAGAATGAAAGACAGAAGATAGATAGTAACTCAACGAGAACCATAGCATAGATGAATAAGTCTAAGTGTCTAGTACAACATAATATCCAGAACTGTCAACTCATAATACAAAAAGTCTAAGAGTCTATACATCCCCACATCTCAAAATACAACTCAGAATATGAGACAAAAGTAAATATAGAAGGGACTGCCTAGACTAAACTGGTCTAGACTACTGGAACAACATCCTCAGCTGCAGGTGGATCCTGCTGGGGGTCCACAACATAAGTATCATCTAGTCCTGCTCCAAAATAGGTAGACACCAGGCCTCATCCTCATCCTCTGTAATATTTTTAACAGGTCCAATCAGGACGGGAACGAGCATAATACATCTCACGCAGTGCATATCAGGTTAGGAAATACGATACAGGCAATAGAGTAAGATACATGAACTGCTGAAAGGAAATATACGCTGTAAAAGAGATAGCTGTAATGAAATATCTACTGTATATAGAGAACTATGAGTGACTAGTGATGTAGAGCACAAGATAGGCATGTGAATGGCTAGAATTTATACATGATTACACTACTGAGTTTGCACATGATTACACTACTTTGGAATTATTCACATGACCACTTCTACTCCCCCGTACCCCAATCAATACACAAGGATCTATACAAGTTACGTTATTGTACATGATATCACATGGGGCCCATGAAAGGGTGCACATAGTAAACATGAGGGCTCAGTAAACATGAGAGTACATGATCACATGATGCACATGAATAATAAAGCATGGGAGTACATGATGAAAGTGAAACACACATAACATGAAGTACCCGATGCTCCCGAGGGGGATAACATCTCATGTAAAGATCCATATAGTACCAATCCGTTTACCAATGTGACAGCAACAAGTAAAGTAATCTAGAGCGAGAAGTAAAGCCTGAACAAGTATGAAACGGTCAGAGAATGTACTCGCCTGTAACTGAATGTCTGAAGAGGATATACTGTCTGAGGAGAGGTGTATGGCTCCTAATCAGAGCAATATAAGTCACAATGTATCCACAATGGTAAAAATAAAGTATACAATGCATACTACATGATTCTAGGTCAATCTGGTCAAAAGTCAACTCTTGGTCAACTCTAATAGTCAAACTAGATCACAGGAAGTCATACTTGGTCAACTCTAGACAATTCTAACAGTCAACTAAGTCAACTTAAGTCAAATTTAGACTAATCAAGGTTCTGGTCAACTTTAGATTAGTCAACAAGGTAATGGGTCAAGGGTCAACTATCCAAGTCAACTCTATAAGGTTAACTCAACTAACCATAGGCTAACTTGTCTTAGGTTACCTAAGATACCATAATACAAAGCTAAGGTATAACCAACTCCTATAAGGTATACTACATATAAATATACAGTACATACAACCTTAACCTTAAAATCAAGCTAAAACCATATTCTAACTCAAATCAAGACTTAATTCCTAAGTATTCTACTTAACCCCATACACATCTTCATTTACATAGGACTACTCATTAACTTAAGTCACAATTTACCCATGAATGGGTCAAACCATAATCAACTAGTCAACAGTCTAGGGTTTAGTCAAACCTAGATCATTAAGTCATTTAGAGCTCATCTAAATCCTTTCTAGGTCAATTTGGTCATGGTTGACCTATAGTTGACTTTGGTCAACCTTGGTCAACACTAAAAGTCAAACTGGTCAAACTAGTCCAAGTTAGGTCAAACAATGTTAAACTAGTTAAGGTTAGTCAAACTAGTCATTCTAGGTTAGTTTAAGTCAAAACTAGGTTAAGGTAGTTCAAATTTGACCTAAGGTTGACCTTGGTCAACACTTAGTCAAATTGGGGTCAAACTAGCTAAGTCTGGTTTACTAGTCAATTAGGGTTAGGCCTAATGGCCATAGGCTAGTATCATAGCCCATAGGTTAGTATTCCTAGGTCAAGGCTATAGGGTTCATAGGTTTACACCTATAATAGGGTCTATACATTATACCTATATATAGGGGTCAATATGTATTACCCATACCCAAATATAACTTATATTTATACACAACTATATAACATATAGACACATATATGTATATGTATATATATACCTAATACAATATATATAGAGTATAATGAGAGAGAGAATCATATAGAGAGAGATAGACAGAGACAGGAAGAAGGGGGAGAGGTTCCAGAATTTCTGGAACCAGATTTGGTCCCAACACACACACCAACCTACATAATACATACATATGTGTATATACACATCTATACACATGTGTACGCCCTAAAAACTCACATACACACACTATATAATATATACATATGTATACATACTGAAATACACATATACATGTATAAATCATACTAAAAATCAAATCAAAACTCATTTCTAAAAACTGGAAATTTCCAAACTCTGGAATTAGGGACTGTGAACAGGTAAATAGGGTAAACTCATTTACACCCTCCAAATCGAGCTAAGGCTCGAATCCCTAGGTTGGTAACACTAGCCTCACACATATACTAGTGTCCTAGGACACTGACACGACACCACGACACGAATTCCCGTGTCCAAACACACAAAAACATGACACGGGTAAATCCTGATACACACACGCGTGCACAGCGTCGTGCACGCGTGCAGTCCACTCTAGGACACGACACACCACACTCAGGACACGTGGTTATGCCCACGTGTTCGCCTAGGATAGGTGCACGTGTCCAACACCCTGCACGGTGTCTACGTGTCCTCTGGACACGACACGAAGGCCGTATCAGTCGTGAAAACACGACTGATACGCACTGTTCTGCGCCGCGTCGTGCAGAGATGCACGTGTCTCGTGCACACGACACGAGCCACGTGGAATCTCGTGCTTGTGTCCACGTGTAGCCCACATGATGGGCTACACTCTCGTGCAAACACGAGGTGTCATTGTGTCGTGTCCGCGCGACACGAGACGCGCGAAGTTGGTGTCTGTGTGTGTGCGTCCCAGTGTAGGACCAGTGCGAAGCGAATTTCGTGTCCGACACAAAACACATGGTAAAACTTTGGGGGAGTGTGCGCAGACACTGCCCCCGTGTCCACCCAAATTTCACGTGTCCACGTCGTGTCTACAGTGAGAACTGAGGGGGTGGTAGCAGGACACTGCACGAGGGTCTCGTGCAGTGGGTTCGTGTCCGTTTTGGATACGGACACTGCATTGGTTTGTGGGCAGTAGACTAGGGTTAGGGTTAGGAAGCCTAGGACTAGGTTTTTGTGTAAAAAGTTTTGCAAAAACTGAAAGTCCTCTCCTTTGAGGCATTTCACCAAACACAGAAATTCAAACATGGATACGTGTCCGATACGGACACCAAATTAATCCTAATTTTCACCCAACTAATCCTACAGTTCCCTAGTACCTAGATGCATGCAAATATGAAGAGAAAACACAAAATTAACATGGTTTATGGACATTTACCTATTTGTGCAAATCCAATGAAAATCAATAAGGAGGGGGGGTGTGTCCTTCCACTTGGTGATGCCCAAAGCCCCTCAAACCCTTGATAGCAGGCCCTAACTAGTACCCTCTAGTGTAGGGGAGTCCAATGCAAGAAACTAGAGGTGATTTGGATCAAAATTGATCAAGTTATGGGTGTTTGAAGAAATAGGATTTTCTAGGATTAAATTCATGTAAATTGATCATGAATTAATGTGGGGGTTAATATAGGATGTGTGGGCTGCCAAGGGGGTGTCTTGGCTGGTCATAGCATGGGGGGGGTGTCCTTGGGTTACTTGCAAGCTAAGGGAAGGACTTTGTAAAGGGGTTTAAGATATTTTGCATAATTTAAGCAAAATATCAATAAATAATATCTAGATATTTATAGCTTGACTACCAGAATATCTAATCCCTTAGCCATTCTAGGTTAGGGTTTAACCTATAGATTAGGGTAATTAGGTTAGGGATTAGCAAGTCACTAATCTAAAAGTCCATGAATAGTAAATCTCACTAATCCCACTAAATTCCAAATAAATTCCTAAAAATTACCAAAATACCCCTATGGCCAAAAATCACTAAAATGATATTCTGAGCCTATGGTCAAGTTCTCATGGTCATGGCAACTTCTAGGTTAGAGAACAAGGGTTACACTAAGGTTTACTAACAAAGTCACAAAGTCACAAGTCATGACTTAGCATGACTTTAGAAATGGTTTAACTTAACTAAATTTACCAGAAAATCACACCATGACTAAAATACCACTAATAAATAATAAAAAAATAATAAATTTTCAAAAAACCCCCAATTTTCAGAAACAGGGTATTACAAGTCTACCCACCTTAAAATAATTTCGTCCTCGAAATTCAGATGGTCGTACTCCTCTAGGTCAACCCTCCAATAATCAAGGACGAAGCCACTACCTGGGCAACATACAAGGTCAACAAGCAAAATAGGGGTAGTAGACCTATACTGGGTTATGTCCAAAAAATTTGTTGGCAGTTTTAGGTCATAAGTTGTCCTGAATTCAAATCGAAGCCAAAGGTAGCTTCATGGGGTAAATCAGGATGGAGTCTCGGGTCAGGAAAATCGTACTAAGCAAATGAAGCATACAATGGTATGCCTGAGTGGGACACTAAGATCATGGGTGTAGTATGTCATGTCTAGGTCAGGTATGTGAAGTCAGTTTTGAGGAAAACAACTAGTCTTGTGCTCCAAATTTAAAAGTCACGGTAATGTGCCTACGATGATCACAATTTAGAGTGGAAAAGGTCTATGGCCTAAATTGAACCAAAAGTCGTGATGAAATAGTGGTACCAGGGGGACAGGTTAAATGGAACAGTATGTGGTCTCATCTAGGTGCACTAGTCATTCTAGATCAATACCGTCCTATGGTATCAACGTACAAGCAATCTAAGGTATCCTAATTGGGAAGGTAAGGGAACAACAATCATCAAGGCTATAGGCCGTCTACCATCCTATATGAAAATGGGTCATTAACAAGTGAGAAATCATTAAAGTTACCATTCCATAAAAAAAAATTGAAAATTTAGGTACAAACAATCACAAATAGATTTTAGTCTTGACACGATCTAAGTTGATCAATTTCAGGATAATCGAGATTTGGGCAAGATGGGAAATCAATGAAATCGAGTATGAGCACGAGCATCAAATGATGAAGATCCAGGTCATGATTAAATTTTAATTCAACTGGATACGAATACGAGGTTTATAGGCGATAAAATAATTCCAAGAAGAATTGTCAAGGCTGTTGCGGATAAGATTCTAGGGCAAGTTTATCTGTCTCCATCCACGTAGATTAAATATATGAAAAAGCGAACCAAAACGCAATAGGTTGATCAGACCATCATGCGCCGGTTCTGATTAGATAATATGTTAGTGGGTGTACACCCAATAAATATATCATGATCAAGCTCGAAAAGGATAAGCTTGTAAACTTAAGGGTAAATTTATGGCATAAGATATAAGTAAGGGTGGAAATGATGAAAGAAGATACATAGTCCAAGATTCTTAACCAATCGGGTCAAGCATTCAAGGTAAGGTACAAGGTTAAGTATTTAAGGATTCAAGCAGAAAACCATCACATGCCAGGTCGAAAGAATTGAGCCAAGGTGGATCTCTAATTGAAATAAGAATTAATTTAGTATCATGGTAGAGGTTATATTTTAGCCATTTGACCAGAAAATCATATCAAGATAATGGAGTACAAGAAGACAGATTTTAGTGGGACATGGAATACCTATATGAAGGTAGGCTAGTAGATGAATATAGTTAGGGTTCGATCAATCAAGGGTCAAGGTTAGAAGGTCTCAATAAAGTCTTGATTTGAGGAAATGTCGAGTAAGTCAGGTTTGGGATACAGTCACATAGATTGGTAGAAAGAGTTTAAGCAAGGTGCAAAATAGAGAGGACAGTTCATTTCAATGAAAGGCAATTAGCAAGAGGATTAGATGGCAAGAAACAAATAAGAGTTTTCTCATAACTGTGATTGAGTACCCTAAAAAATAAAGATATTAATCTAACACTAAGAAATTAAAATCAACAACTACAAAATTTTCAAAATCATCAACTAACACCAGGATTCAAAGTTCTACAGTGAATCCTCCAAACCAAATTCAATCAAGGGAAAAGGAATTTAAATCGTAATTTCAAATGAGATTCTCAAGGGTCATCCCAGGAATCTCTCAAAGTATCCTAGCAGTGATTGAGTATCCACTCTCTCTAAGCCTATTCCTCAAATCCTATCGCAGGCTGTAGTGATACCCTAGTTCGAATACCACTACATAAACAGGACCTGCATGGGCCACCACTAAAAACGTGTATATAGAGAACTATGAGTGACTAGTGATGTAGAGCACAAGATAGGCATGTGAATGGCTAGAATTTATACATGATTACACTACTGAGTTTGCACATGATTACACTACTTTGGAATTATTCACATGACCACTTCTACTCCCCCGTACCCTAATCAATACACAAGGATCTATACAAGTTACGTTATTGTACATGATATCACATGGGGCCCATGAAAGGGTGCACATGATAGTATACATGAGGGCTCAGTAAACATGAGAGTACATGATCACATGAGTGCACATGAATAATAGAAGCATGGGAGTACATGATGAAAGTGAAACACACATAACATGAAGTACCCGATGCTCCCGAGGGGGATAACATCTCATGTAAAGATCCATATAGTACCAATCCGTGTTACCAATGTGACAGCAACAAGTAAAGTAATCTAGAGCGAGAAGTAAAGCCTGAACAAGTATGAAACGGTCAGAGAATGTACTCGCCTGATAACTGAATGTCTGAAGAGGATATACTGTCTGAGGAGAGGTGTATGGCTCCTAATCAGAGCAATATAAGTCACAATGTATCCACAATGGTAAAAATAAAGTATACAATACATACTACATGATTCTAGGTCAATCTGGTCAAAAGTCAACTCTTGGTCAACTCTAATAGTCAAACTAGATCACAGGAAGTCATACTTGGTCAACTCTAGACAATTCTAACAGTCAAACTAAGTCAACTTAAGTCAAATTTAGACTAATCAAGGTTCTGGTCAACTTTAGATTAGTCAACAAGGTAATTGGGTCAAGGGTCAACTATCCAAGTCAACTCTATAAGGTTAACTCAACTAACCATAGGCTAACTTGTCTTAGGTTACCTAAGATACCATAATACAAAGATAAGGTATAACCAACTTCCTATATAAGGTATACTACATATAAATATACAGTACAATACAACCTTAACCTTAAAATCAAGCTAAAACCATATTCTAACTCAAATCAAGACTTAATTCCTAAGTATTCTACTTAACCCCATACACATCTTCATTTACATAGGACTACTCATTTAACTTTAAGTCACAATTTACCCATGAATGGGTCAAACCATAATCAACTAGTCAACAGTCTAGGGTTTAGTCAAACCTAGATCATTAAGTCATTTAGAGCTCATCTAAATCCTTTCTAGGTCAATTTGGTCATGGTTGACCTATAGTTGACTTTGGTCAACCTTGGTCAACACTAAAAGTCAAACTGGTCAAACTAGTCCAAGTTAGGTCAAACAATGTTAAACTAGTTAAGGTTAGTCAAACTAGTCATTCTAGGTTAGTTTAAGTCAAAACTAGGTTAAGGTAGTTCAAATTTGACCTAAGGTTGACCTTGGTCAACACTTAGTCAAATTGGGGTCAAACTAGCTAAGTCTTGGTTTACTAGTCAATTAGGGTTAGGCCTAATGGCCATAGGCTAGTATCATAGCCCATAGGTTAGTATTCCTAGGTCAAGGCTATAGGGTTCATAGGTTTACACCTATAATAGGGTCTATACATTATACCTATATATAGGGGTCAATATGTATATACCCATACCCAAATATATAACTTATATTTATACACACAACTATATAACATATAGACACATATATGTATATGTATATATATACCTAATACAATATATATATAGAGATATAATGAGAGAGAGAATCATATAGAGAGAGATAGACAGAGACAGGAAGAAGGGGGGGAGAGGTTCCAGAATTTCTGGAACCAGATTTGGTCCCAACACACACACACCAACCTACATAATACATACATATGTGTATATACACATCTATACACATGTGTACGCCCTAAAAACTCACATACACACACATATATATATATATACATATGTATACAATACTGAAATACACATATACATGTATAAATCATACTAAAAATCAAATCAAAACTCATTTCTAAAAACTGGAAATTTCCAAACTCTGGAATTAGGGACTGTGAACAGGTAAATAGGGTAAACTCATTTACACCCTCCAAATCGAGCTAAGGCTCGAATCCCTAGGTTGGTAACACTAGCCTCACACATATACTAGTGTCCTAGGACACTGACACGACACCACGACACGAATTCCCGTGTCCAAACACACAAAAACATGACACGGGTAAATCCTGATACACACACGCGTGCACAGCGTCGTGCACGCGTGCAGTCCACTCTAGGACACGACACACACACACACTCAGGACACGTGGTTATGCCCACGTGTTCGCCTAGGATAGGTGCACGTGTCCAACACCCTGCACGGTGTCTACGTGTCCTCTGGACACGACACGAAGGCCGTATCAGTCGTGAAAACACGACTGATACGCACTGTTCTGCGCCGCGTCGTGCAGAGATGCACGTGTCTCGTGCACACGACACGAGCCACGTGGAATCTCGTGCTTGTGTCCACGTGTAGCCCACATGATGGGCTACACTCTCGTGCAAACACGAGGTGTCATTGTGTCGTGTCCGCGCGACACGAGACGCGCGAAGTTGGTGTCTGTGCGTGTGTGCGTCCCAGTGTAGGACCAGTGCGAAGCGAATTTCGTGTCCGACACAAAACAACACATGGTAAAACTTTGGGGGAGTGTGCGCAGACACTGCCCCCGTGTCCACACCAAATTTCACGTGTCCACGTCGTGTCTACAGTGAGAACTGAGGGGGTGGTAGCAGGACACTGCACGAGGGTCTCGTGCAGTGGGTTCGTGTCCGTTTTGGACACGGACACTGCATTGGTTTGTGTGCAGTAGACTAGGGTTAGGGTTAGGAAGCCTAGGACTAGGTTTTTGTGTAAAAAGTTTTGCAAAAACTGAAAGTCCTCTCCTTTGAGGCATTTCACCAAACACAGAAATTCAAACATGGATACGTGTCCGATACGGACACCAAATTAATCCTAATTTTCACCCAACTAATCCTACAGTTCCCTAGTACCTAGATGCATGCAAATATGAAGAGAAAACACAAAATTAACATGGTTTATGGACATTTACCTATTTGTGCAAATCCAATGAAAATCAATAAGGAGGGGGGGTGTGTCCTTCCACTTGGTGATGCCCAAAGCCCCTCAAACCCTTGATAGCAGGCCCTAACTAGTACCCTCTAGTGTAGGGGAGTCCAATGCAAGAAACTAGAGGTGATTTGGATCAAAATTGATCAAGTTATGGGTGTTTGAAGAAAATAGGATTTTCTAGGATTAAATTCATGTAAATTGATCATGAATTAATGTGGGGGGTTAATATAGGATGTGTGGGCTGCCAAGGGGGTGTTCTTGGCTGGTCATAGCATGGGGGGGGGGGGGTGTCCTTGGGTTACTTGCAAGCTAAGGGAAGGACTTTGTAAAGGGGTTTAAGATATTTTGCATAATTTAAGCAAAATATCAATAAATAATATCTAGATATTTATATAGCTTGACTACCATGAATATCTAATCCCCTTAGCCATTCTAGGTTAGGGTTTAACCTATAGATTAGGGTAATTAGGTTAGGGATTAGCAAGTCACTAATCTAAAAGTCCATGAATAGTAAAATCTCACTAATCCCACTAAATTCCAAATAATTCCTAAAATTACCAAAATACCCCTATGGCCAAAAATCACTAAAATGATATTCTGAGCCTATGGTCAAGTTCTCATGGTCATGGCAACTTCTAGGTTAGAGAAACAAGGGTTACACTAAGGTTTACTAACAAAGTCACAAAGTCACAAGTCATGACTTAGCATGACTTTAGAAATGGTTTAACTTAACTAAATTTACCAGAAAATCACACCATGACTAAAATACCACTAATAAATAATAAAAAAATAATAAATTTTCAAAAACCCCCAATTTTCAGAAACAGGGTATTACAACTTAGTCCATAAGATTTATGTCACGACCTGCACCCGCTTTTCGGATACGAGACGTGTCCAAGCCAACCTATAACGCAGAGTCGGCGGTAGAACGCTGTCAAGCCCGCAAGAAATAAATGCTCAAAAATACAACATTTGCTTCTCATTCACATTTCTATATTTATTACAACAATTACATCATTTAAAAATTAAAGGAAATACAAGGTTTTATAATTAATGAAAATGGTACAACTGTTTTCTATTTCTAGGTTGACCTCAGCATACCCAAGCTTTCCCAGTGCAAAGAGTGATCGCGGCTAAACCTGAAAAATATTGGTTTCCAGTCAGGAATTGAACAAGTTCACAAACCGACGACAATACGAAAACACAATAGAATTAACAAGACATGAAGATAACATATGAGAGATAAAAACTGGGAGATAACTGATGACATAGCATGATATAGAAGTAAAGGAAAATAAAAGACATCTACCTAGGTGGTGGAAAATATCCTTTTCGATATGTGAACGGCTAGGGGGTAAATCCGGCACCCTGCACGTGTCGTGTACAAGTGCTATTGTTCACGAATAGACATCATGGGATAGTTCTGGGTAGTCCACATGTCTACTAAGATATTTCCCCTCCCGACTACTTCGTGTGACGAGCGTGTCAACAAGCAGCAAGATATATGTATAGACATAAAATGAAAAGACTACTATGAATCGGAAAGCAATCAGAAAGTGCACTTGCCTGAGGTCCTTAGCTGGAGAAACCAATAATAATATACCACTCAATGAGCCACAATCAGTCAACACACGCAGAAGTCACCAGATGATGAAATAAAAATTACCAACGTTCTCAGAATAGTCAAATTAGCTAGGATTGCCTGTCCTTAAGTCCAATTCTGGACACAGGGGCAAAACGGTAATTTTGGGTCAAAACGGTGTCCGCCGTTGGACCCGCTTTGCACCGAAAAGCGTGCCAGAGTCAATGGTCTCTAAAGTCATCAAACTACATGTCTAAAGATTTGTTTTTCTGATACGAACCCAAACGTATGTCCAAAGTTGGATTTCGGCGGGCCGTGCACAAAATCATCCATTGAGTGGAACCGTAGGGCCCGCAAAACGGTGATTTTATCAACTGTCTCAGAATCGGACCAAACTTGGCAGACAGGACCAGAAAAATGATATGGTCCTGCTGGCGCAAGTATTGTCTTGATCTGATGAGCGTGCACAAAGTAATTGGAAAATTTGCACAGAGGCCGATACGGTGAATTTCGACGGATACGTATCAAATTCGTCGCGCACACACGACCAATTTGAATTCCGTCAAAGCCTACATGACCACGAAGCCGTTACGCACCTTTTGATGCTTTCGGTTCGCGACCACGTCGCCCAGAATGGCGGGACGCACGTCGTGTGGAAGGATTTTTATTGTTTTTAAAACAGGTTTTTGTCCAAGTTCGGGATTCGATTTCTCGACACACAGTTATCAAAATTGATTTCTAAAAAAAGGGTTTTCTAGCCCTATATGTTGTCAATAAGACTCTTCAAATAGATTTCTGAAATTCATAACAGATTGATCGAGAATTGACTTCCAATTTCGGGTTTCAACTAGAAAACTGTTATGCTTTGGATCAGTTTTTCGTCAATGTTCGCGTCGGTTTATCGAGCAACATAGGGTACCTAAATTCAAACTATTTGAAGGGATGGAGAGCCGTATAGGTTGTCTTCCTATTGAACCAATTGGTTCGAGAAACGATGATGAGATGAGGCAGTAAGATATCTGCGAAGTCGTCCTCACGGTGCAACTGCTGCTACGGCTGTTCTGAGCGCGCGTGCGGTTTTGCCACCGTCCAGCGACTCTCACGGCGGCGCGCAGCCGTGGGTGGCCGCCCAGGTGGTTGGCGAGGCGGCGCCTAGGGTTTTAGGGTTTGGATCTTCACTCTCTCGATATCTCTCTCGTGTATTATGTGTATTCGTATATATGCATATTGCATTCTCGGGTTGGCTGTGGAGTTAAGGTCTCGGCCTGGTTTGGAGAAGCTACTGCTTAGTTCGGGTGGGGGGGGGGGGTTTAGGCTGATGTGGGCTTGTGGCAGGCCGGGCTAGGCTCGGTATTGCTACTACTCCTTATTCCTTTTCCTTTTTCTTTTTTTTTCTTTTCTATTACCTTTTCATTATCATTACTATTTTCTATTTCTTTTCTATTTCTATTTTCTATTTTCTATTTAACACTTAATACATATATATATACACGTACACACGTATATATATACACATATATATGCCTACACATATACGCCTAAATATATATATATTTATATATGTATATACACATACCTTTATCTATTTATTTGCTTACTTATTCATACACATACAATATATATATTTATATATATACGTATTCACATATACATTTATATACATATATATATATATATACATTTATATACATATATTTATATATAAATATATATACACACACATAAACTATTATATATATTTATATATACGCGCACATTTATTTAATATATATATATATATATATATATATATATATATATATATATATTCATACCCTCATATATTTATATACACTGGTATATACACATGTACATATATACACATATATATATTTATCCGAAACTGCATCAATATAATAATATAAAAATATTTATCCAAAAGAATATTGATTCAGTGATAATAAAATTTATTAATCACCATAAATAATAAAATAATAAACTAATTAATTATTTATAAAATCTAGTAATTACCATTTTAAATAAAATAAATAATGAATAAAATATTTTAAAATTTTGGGAAGGGGAGCTACAAATCTGCCCACCTTAAAAATAATTTCGTCCTCGAAATTCTAACTTATACACATGTCTAAAATTCAAAAATAAAAGTAGAAGAATACAACCACTATTACCACAATCTTCTCAAATTTAATTTCTCAGGAATATTTATACCTCCTCCTAGCCATTCCGTAACTAGGAATCATCAAGGGCTTCTACCCACCTTTGGTCACGCTACTCCCTCAAATATTTTGTCTTTAAAACTTTATAACCTCCCAACTAATTGCTAAAATTTCTACCATTAAATATCTACTGCATATGGCAACTATATCCTCTCCTATCTATCAAGCAATCTAAAATCTTAACAAGCAAATTTACACAAGTAGCTAAGAATATTGGTAAATTCTAAAAGCATGACCTTCGTCGCTCCGAAATAAAGGACAGAAGGGTAAGGAGGAATAATCGAGGGCAATTATGAAGTTTCAAGAGCAGTAGAGAGGATCCAATGATGCAGCAAAAAATGTTTACGAACCACTGACTTATTTGCTAGATTGGGCTACTCTAGTTCAGTCACTTGCTAAGTCGAAGGGCCTTTCGTTACTTAGAGGGGCTTGCAATCAGTGCAATACAGAAGTTCCATTCTCGAACTTCTAAACAAGATTCCAAAATGAAATAGAGTTTGAGAAATCTAGATTGTGATCTTTTCCGTGTTATTTAAACACACGAGTAAGGAATATAAATGCAATACAAGATCATATCTCGACTTCCAGGCAGATGGGACAAAGGTTACGAATGGATTCACATTCTAAGGGGTGGAGATTACATAATAGGTACAAAGGCCGATTTCTAATAGTTTAGTTCTATAGTCCAAAATGCGCCTTCGGTGACTCTTGTGTTTAAGTAGCACATGAGGCCTCAATTGGGTGATACACTAGTGGCATGGACGTAGTAGGCTTCGAGTAGATCACAACCAAATATTGGGTCGAATGTTATTGAACCAAGGTTGAGGTTCTAGGGAAAGTCGGAAAGTATACCGGTATTACGGTAAGGGTCATAACTAATCCTTTTATACCTGAAAGTCGTACCATAAAAATTGAGTACAAGAGGACGGGTTTGAGTGGGACATGTTATACCTAGATGAAGGTGGACTCGTCTAGATCTTGCATATAAAATTTGTTGGAAGATAACAGCTGGTTTGTGCTCTGAATATTAATGGCACGGCCGGGGGCACAAAATGATCTAAATGGAAAGTGGGAGTCCATGGGGCACTAATTATCATTCTAATGGAAAATTATTCTACTCAATCGGTAATCCTTGTATATCCTAAAATTTTTAGGAGACTTACAGTCTACCCACCTTAGAAGCTATGACAGGGTTTTTAGGAATAATGAGGTTAGAGGGTTCCCAAAGTCTGGATATTGTACCTCAACTCTTGTTAATAAAGAATAAGGCATGACGTACGAGATACGGTAGATATAAGTCAAGTCAAGGATCGTTCCTCAAATTCAGATGGCTAGAAAGTCCCGTTAGTAGCTTGAAGGTCGAGAGGAGAACGAGTAACTCAAGGCAAGGTTCCTGTCACAGGGCTAGCCGATGGTAGCTACACTTGCATATATAACTATCATAACCATTGGAATACCCTGTATCTATCTATTAATTACGAGCTTTCGTCTTTCCAATCAGTGAAAGACGAAAACAATAAAGAGTTCAAGAGAGATGTCACTGAACACAATTACATGAATCAAAGGCGACTACATAATTCAAGAGGAATTGTCAAAACAATCGCGGATGAGATCCTGGATATCTCTACATCTCAATCCACGTAGGATAATTAAATGAAGTGCGAACCGAATGCATCATGGTTGATCAGACCGTAATACAATGATTCTGATTAGACAATATGTTAGCGGGCATCCCCAATAAACATGTCTTGAATCAAGCTCGATAAAAGAGGAAGCTTGCAAAAACTAGGCTGTAATAGCAGCATTGGTCTAGATAGTCAAATATAAATATGCGAGATTTTTGAAAGGAGGAAAAAGTAGTCTGAGTTTTTGGTAAAATCAAAACCTTACCGGGTGTTATTGCTTATACCGTCAATCCTACTATCTTCTATTCATAGGGCCTTGGTTGACTAATGGGTTATGGACTTCTGAATTTTATATTCTAAGTAAACCTATTAGTGTCAGTCAATTACCTCGTTAATAGATCACGAGGTCCACAGATTGCTAGGTTGGGAGACATGCTACTCAACTTACAGAACTTACACTAGTATTGGTTTTGGATCTTAGGGTCATACAGGGCAGTCCCTGTCCTCTATAGTATCCTAAACTTGTAATCACGTCTGAAATCATTTTATCGAGAATTATGCCTCGCCCATATACTCTGGCTGTGGTAAACCCTTGGTTCCGTGATTCAGAGGTGATATGCTATCAGGTACTCTACCTTATATTGACATAAGGGTGTCTAAGATCTAAAGAGATCAACGAGAACATAGTTTTAGCAATGTTCCATAGGCTATGATCCTCAAAATGGTTTTATTTCTATGGATTGTGCCTCGCCAGTGCGCTGCTGGCTGCAGTGAACCCATACTATCCATTCTCAAACAATTGGCGACAGTGCGCTGCTGTTTAGTCATCGCAGTCATTTAATTACTCTAACTATATTCCTAAGGACTTCAAGGAGTTGCCAGAGTTTCAAACTAGTTGACTATGATAGAAAGTGTAACATCTTCCTATAAGTCTCAATCCTTAAAGTAAAAGACTGGTCGGAAGAAAATATCTGAAGTCAAGTGAAGTAAGAACATCCAAATC
Source organism: Iris pallida (assembly GCA_029216955.1). Classification (NCBI taxonomy): domain Eukaryota; kingdom Viridiplantae; phylum Streptophyta; class Magnoliopsida; order Asparagales; family Iridaceae; genus Iris; species Iris pallida. Next base: position 42,300,097 of record JANAVB010014796.1, read on the forward strand.
TTTATCTCATATATATTTCAAATGGCTGAGGGCAAACTTTGAATCAAATCTAACTCGGGGTTCATACAGGAATAACAGAATCAGGAATTATAAACTAACTCCTTACAGCAAAAGAGAATTTAAAATAAACAATTCTAACTCGTGATATAAGGTTTATATCTAATAAAGCAAAAATTAAACAGTTTATCAAAATTAACGCCTTAATTCTAGGCAAGTCTAACATACCAAGCGAATAGTATATCCACATTGTAATATCAAAAATAATAGTGTACCTATAGGGATCTAGCAAGCTATCTAAATTGCATGGCCTATCTAATAACCTTAACTACCCAACGGTCAATTCGAACAAGGGACTCTTAGTCCTAGTCATTTTCTTAAATCATTTTAATCCTAGTTTGTGAATGAGCATTTCCTGGTCATAGGCTCGCAATAGTACGACTAACGTACCATCACGAGTTCGTAATATTTTGCAAAAACTGACCTGCATGGGCCACCACAAAAACTTGTCACGACCCGCACCCGCTTTTCGGATACGAGACGTGTCCAAGCCAGCCTACGCCGCAGAGTCGGCGGTAGAACGCTGTCAAGCCCGCAAGAAATAAATGCTCAAAAATACAACATTTGCTGCTCATTCACATTTCTACATTTATTACAACAATTACATCATTTAAAAATTAAAGGAAATACAAGGTTTTATAATTAATGAAAATGGTACAACTGTTTTCTATTTCTAGGTTGACCTCAGCATACCCAAGCTTTTCCAATGCAAAGAGTGATCGCGGCTAAACCTAAAAAATGTTGGTTTCCAGTCAGAAATAGAACAAGTACACAAACCGACGATAATACGAAAACACAATAGAATTAACAAGACTTGAAGATAACATATGAGAGATAAAAACTGGGAGATAACTGATGACATAGCACGATATAGAAGTAAAGGAAAATAAAAAACATCTACCTAGGTGGTGTGAAATATCCTTTTCGACATGTGAACGGCTAGGAGGTAAATCCGGCACCCTGCACGTGTCGTGTACAGGTGCTATTGTTCACAAATAGACATCATGGGATAGTTCTGGGTAGTCCACATGTCTACTAAGATATTTTCCCTCCCGACTACTCCGTGTGACGAGCGTGTCAACAAGCAGCAAGATATATGTATAGACATGAAATGAAAAGACTACTATGAATCGAAAAGCAATCAGAAAGTGCACTTGCCTGAGGTCCTTAGCTGGAGAAACCAATAATAATATACCACTCAATGAGCCACAATCAGTCAACACACGCAAAAGTCACCAGATGCTGAAATAAACATTATCAACGTTCTCAGAATAGTCAAATTACCTAGAATTGCCTGTCCTTAAGTCCAATTCTGGACACAGGGGCAAAACGGTAATTTTGGGTCAAAACGGTGTCTGTCGTTGGACCCGCTTTGCACCGAAAAGCGTACCAGAGTCAATGGTCTATAAAGTCATCAAACTACATGTCTAAAGATTTGTTTTTTCGATACGAACCCAACCGTATGTCCAAAGTTGGATTTCGGTGGGCCGTGCACAAAATCGCCCGTTGAGTGGAACCGTGGGACCCGCAAAACGGTAATTTTATCAAATGTCTCAGAATCGGACCAAACTTGGCATACAGGACCAAAAAAATGATACGGTCCTGCTGGCGCAAGTTTCGTCTCGATCTGATGAGTGTGCACAAAGTAATTGGGAAATTTGTACAGAGGCCGATACGGTAAATTTTGACGGATACACATCAAATTCGTCGCGCACACGCGACCAATTTGAATTCCGTCAAAGCCTACACGACCACAAAGTCGTTACGCACCTTTCGATGCTTTCAGTTCTCAACCACGTCGCCCAGAATGGCGGGACGCACGTCGTGTGGAAGGATTTTTATTGTTTTTAAAACAGGTTTTTGTCCAAGTTCGGGATTCGATTTCTCTACATACAGTTATCAAAATTGATTTCTAAAAAAAATGGTTTTCTAGCCCTATATGTTGTCAATAAGAATCTTCAAATAGATTTCTGAAATTCATAAAAGATTGATCGAGAATTGACTTCCAATTTCGGGTTTCAACTAGAAAATTGTTCTGCTTTGGATCAGTTTTTCGTCAATGTTTGCGTCGGTTTATCGAGCAACATAGGGTACCTAAATTCAAACTATTTGAAGGGATGGAGAGCCGTATAGGTTGTCTTCCTAACAAACCAATTGGTTCGAGAAACGATGATGAGATGAGGCAGTAACATACCTGCGTAGTCGTCCTCACGGTGCAACTGCTGCTACGGCTGTTCTGAGCACGCATGCGGTTTCGCCGCCGTCCGGCGACTCTCACGGCGGCGTGCGGCCATGGGTGGCCGCCCAGGTGGTTGGCGAGGCGGCGCCTAGGGTTTTAGGGTTTGGATATTCACTCTCTCGATATCTCTCTCGTGTATTATGTGTATTCGTATATATGAATATTGCATTCTCGGGTTGGCTGTGGAGTTAAGGTCTCGGCCTGGTTTGGAGAAGCTACTGCTTAGTTCGGGTGGGGGGGGGGGGGGGTTTAGGCTGATGTGGGCTTGTGGCAGGCCGGGCTAGGCTCGACATTGCTACTACTCCTTATTCCTTTTCCTTTTTTTTTTTTCTTTCTATTACCTTTTCATTATCATTACTATTTTCTATTTCTTTTCTATTTCTATTTTCTATTTCTATTTAACACTTAATACATACATATATATATATATATATATATATATATATATATATATAATATATATATATATATATATATATATTTTTTATATATATATATTTTTTTTCTATTTAACACTTAATACATATATATATATATATATATATATATATATATATATATATATATATATATATATATATATATATATATATACACACGTACGCACGTATATATATACACATATATATGCCTACACATATACGCCTAAATATATATATATATATATATATATATTTATATATGTATATACACATACATTTATCTATTTATTTGCTTACTTATTCATACACGTACAATATTTATATATATATATGTATGTATATAAATGTATATGTGAATACGTATATATTGTGAAAAAAAAAATGTATATGTGAATACGTATATATATAAATATATAAATATTGTACGTGTATGAATAAGTAAGCAAATAAATAGATAAATGTATGTGTATATACATATATAAATATATATATATATATATATATATATATTTAGGCGTATATGTGTAGGCATATATATGTGTATATATATACGTGCGTACGTGTGTATATATATATATATATATATATATATATATATATATATATATATATACACACGTACGCACGTATATATATACACATATATATGCCTACACATATACGCCTAAATATATATATATATATATATATATTTATATATGTATATACACATACATTTATCTATTTATTTGCTTACTTATTCATACACGTACAATATTTATATATTTATATATATACGTATTCACATATACATTTTTTTTTTCACAATATATACGTATTCACATATACATTTATATACATACATATATATATATATATATATATATATATATATATATATATATATATATATATATATATATATATATATATATAAATATATATATATATATATATACACACACATACACTATTATATATATTTATATATACGCACACATTTATTTAATATATATATATATATATATTCATACCCTCATATATTTATATACACTGGTATATACACATGTCCATATATACACATATATATTTATCCGAAACTGCATCAATATAATAATATAAAAATATTTATCTAAAAGAATATCGATTCAGTGATAATAAAATTTATTAATCACCATAAATAATAAAATAATAAACTAATTAATTATTTATAAAATCTAGTAATTACTATTTTAAATAAAATAAATAATGAATAAAATATTTTAAAATTTCGGGAAGGGGAGCTACAAATTATCTTGGTATAAAATCAAGTCAACAATGAACACCAAGAATCAATTCAACAACGGACAAAGGAAGAGTAAATAGAGACAAATAGAATCAAATTTCGAGATACCTTATAATGAGATTCTCAAGGGTCGTCCCAGGAATCTTCTTAAGAAGTCCTAACTGTGATTGAGTAACTCCTTATATAGCCTATATCCTATATCCTAATAGCATGCTCGTAGCAGCGCTCTAAGTCGAGCACTACTACGAAATCGTACTAGTTGCGACTCTGACCTGCATGGGCCACCACAAAAATGTGTCACGACCCGTACCCTGTTTAGGGGCACGATGACGTAGGTACGTCCAGCCTACGCCGCAGTATCGACGATAGAACGATGTACTCTATAAACATCTAACATCTAACAATCTAGAATATAAACCCGTCATCTCCGCACGAAGGAATAAAATAACATGTAAAGTATGTAATCTCAATCACCAAATCTAAAGGGAGATAGAGTACGATATTAGAATATATGTTAAATGAAGATAACTAAATATCAACAGAAGTCACAACATAGAGAGTCTTGAAGTCTTAACATCAATTTAATACATGTCCTGAATAATTATAACATCTCAATCTCATAAACTGGAGACAAGGTCCAGTAACCCTAGCTACTAGCTAAAACACTACTAAAGGTGCACTCTCTGCGAGCACCGACTCCAATGGAACCTCCTGGACATGGTCGTCAGTCATCTAGATACGCTGAAAAATATTATCCAGTCAGAATTGGAGCGAAGTACAAATGCCAACAACAGTTCCATTAAATTGACAAAAACTATAAAGAAATGATAAAGAGAATGCTATGTACGATGAAGAAAACATATCTTAGATAATAGTAAAATGGAGGGGGACATGCAATATAAACTGAAAATGTAATCTGTGTGAGCATGTAATGGAAGAAAAACTACCATATCAAGATAGAGTCATGTAGCTGGTGAACTGAGTATAAAAATATAATAGTCAATGTGTTTTGGAATACCAATTAGATATGTGATCGACTTGGGAGATTCAATGATTTACACTAAGGAAGACTAGCTCAACCACACGAGCAATGTATGATAGCTAGTAGCCAATGATTTACACTACTTGCCGGTAGTTCTTGATCACATATCTAACTAGTATTTTCTTCGCCCCGACTAACACGATAGATCCAACTAGGGATCGACATTGGACCGGACCGCCCAAGCCTATAAAGTACGGGCTCGGGTCGGGCTTGGGCCGGATTTTTTGGCCCTAAAGAAATTTTGGGCCGGGTCGAGCCGGACTTAATTATTATTTATGAAGCCCAAGCCCGCCCACAAGAGTCAAACTTTTCGGGCCAAGTCAGATCGGGCCGAGCTAGCTCTATAAAAATTAATAATTTGCATGTTTTACTTTTTTTAAAATACAAAAAAAATCTGTTGTACCCGAGAACCTTAGAGGGTGTTTGGTTGTCCGTAAACAAAAATCTGTTAAAAAGTTTTTGCCAGTGTACATGATACTGCAGTCATTTTGACAACAAAAAGCTGTAGCAAATGAGATACTTAATGGAACCTTTTTTAATATTGTAAATACATCATTTAAAGCAAAACCAAATTACTGATACAACATTAGCCAACCAAACACTAAACAATCTGTCTAAAATTATTGTAAATGTAGTAGAAACATCACTTAATTGTATCCAACCAAACAACCCCTTACTCTTCTTTAGATATCCAAAGTCAGCAGCTTAACTTTTTATCCCTCTCCATTTTTTAACTAATTTTCTTTTATTCCTCATTGACTACCGGTAGGCTTAGGGTCGGGCTCGGGCGGACGGATGCATAGCCCAAGCCCGGCCCTAGACTAATATAGATCAGATCGGGCTACCCTAATGACCGGGCTCTATCGGGCTTTAGCCCATCGGGCCGGGCGGGCTTTTCGGGTGCCCATGGACTTCGGGCCAAATGATGATCCCTATATCCAACCATAACATGTTACTAGCCAATGTACTCCGACGTTAACCAATATTATCCAATGTTATCCAATACCAATGAGGATAGTATCCGATACCATTGCGATGAAATAAGGTAACATCCCATGACTGAAGATCCAATGACAATACCAATCTGTGTACCATCGTGTCAAGAATCATAAGTAACATTTCTAAATACTTGAATTATAATGGTAATCAATAATGAAAACTATCAGAGAATGTACTCGCATGTCGTCCTGAGCGGTGAATATGAATCAAGGTCCAAAGTGATGTCACACAACCTAGATATGAGATATCAGAGTTAAATAGTGTTTAAATGAGTTAAACATGGTTTTCTAGTGGGTGATATGCAATCTAGGTTAATTCTAGGTCAAATTGACTTAAAGTTGAATTTAGGTCAACTAGTCAACCTTGGTCAATCCCTAGTCAAGTCAAGTCAATCTAGGTCAAGCTAACATATTCCAAGTCATTACCTACTTGTCTATCTATACATTACCTATCTATTTATATGTGTATATATATATCTACATTGTGATATTACCTATTACCTATATCTAGGCAATTACCCCTTATCTACATATGTTATTATCCAATTACAACATTATCTATACTTTTAGCTATTACCTACACCTATATAGATCATTACCTATCCCATGATGTTTCCTTTGTTTCACAAAACTTACACCTCAGACATACATATGTCTAAGACATAAGGATACCCACCCATAAATGTATGTGTGTAAATATATTTACTCACATAGGGTTTGTTGCTAAGGTAAGCCAAGGAAATGCCATGCCAAGCCAGTGTTGCCCAATTGCTGCTGCTGCCTTATACTTGCTGCAGAGCAAGGCCAATGCAAGGCACAGGGAAGCAATGCTAAGGCAAACCAGCCTCTGATGTTAACGAATATCCTATCCAAAAACCCTCTGATAAAACTGATACTCACAACACATTCACTCCCAATCCCAGTTTCATTTAGTAACCCAACTGAATGTCTGATCCCTTATACAACTCAAGTGGAATAAGAAGACACTCCCTCATAAGACCCAATCTTCATTTATAAGCCTATGGCCAAGTGACCCAATGGCCAACCCGAGCCTTGCAACCAGGGAAATCCCTTTCCTTCTGCCTACCTGTGTTAGTTCACACTCATCCTCTCAAGCTGTCACACAAAACTCCCACTAGCATATGACACTTTCCACTCCCTCTACTCAACTGAATGTCTACTTACATATATGTATATATATAAAGTACTCTATATCCATAGACAAATATATATATATATATATATATATATATATATATATATATATATATATATATATATATATATATATATATATATATATATATATATATATGCCCTCTTGTGATACTCGACTGATACCACTCTGACCACCTCTGATAAAAACTGACACATACTAATACAAACACATCTCACTCACTCATACAAAACTCACTAACATCTAACTTAGGATCCTAATGTCTGATACTCCAAACTTTACAGACCCAGTCCCTATCCCCTGCTGCCAAACCCTCTGTCCTTACATCCCATTCACTATTACACACATGGTTCACTCACTAACAGTCTAAACACTCTCACTTAACTGGACACTAGACACAAAACACTAGCACATGAACAATCAAACTAACATTCACCCACTCACTAACTCATTCCCATGTCAATCCTCTAACAGGTACAAACCACCTATCTCCCTATACTCATAAATTTTTGATAATAACTAGTTAATCCCTGATGCTAAGTAAGTTCCCAATTTCTCTTAAACACCCCTATACTCAACCACATAGGCTAGGTGGCATAGAGGTTATGGCCTAATGGCTAAGTGCCCTGTACATGCTACTGCTGCAATATCAAATGCTGACCTCCCTATCACATCCCTATATATATTTCTGAAGCTTACTGAAAATAGGGGAAAAAATGGAAACCCCCAAATCTTAACTGATACTCCCTCAAGAACATATGGTTTGATACCTAAACTCTAATCCACCTGATACTCTAACCTATCACTCTTTCACACACACACACACATGCCATGGATAGTGGCCTATTGGCCTAGCCATTCCTGCCACTAACTCACTTACAACCACATACTGCTACTGGCCAACATGGCCTGCCAATCCTCACTCAAAATATGCATCAATGGGCATATTCCTGACAATGACAGTGGCCAAAACCCATTTTCTACTCAATAACTGGTCTGCCAAGCCAAGCCAATGGCTGCCAAGGCCATGGCATACCTGGCCATATAGAGCTCGAGCATGGGGAAGTCCCCTGCTCTACTGCCAACAAGAAGCAACCCCTCACACTAGCCATAGATACATTGCACTACACTAGGTCTTTAATTCTATGGCCAAAATGATATAGGCCAATGGCCTATAGACCAACTCCACTGATGTCTGGCCTGTGAAGTGGCCAATTAGGCCCCATCATGGCCAACAATCGAGCTAGGCAAGGCATTTGCCTGCTGCTTGCTCCCAGGCAAAGCATGGGCTGGCCACACTACTCTCACAACTCTGAAAGCCTCAAATACTCCACTCCCCCTTAGCTGCTCATACTCCTACTGATATTCACTCTACAAGAACACCTGATACCCTTGTATCTCTAAGACACACACATACACTAACACTTACTGATACTACTATGACACTCACTAGTATATGGCCTGGCACTCACACACATTGGGTGATACTCCAATGGCTGCTAACAGAGGCAGTGGGGTTTCCCTTCTCCTAATCTCTGAACACTGAATAAACCTCAATACTCTACTGCTATATGACTGAATGCTAAGTATAATATATATATATGATACAACATATCCTCCTCCCATAACACACACACACACACACACACACACACACACACACACACACACACACACACACATATATATATATATATATACATTAGAATAAAAAATATATATATATATATATATATACATTAGAATCCATCACATACCCAAATCTAAATGAGAAGACTAAGCAAACATGGATACAAACTGAAAACAGAACTAGAACGACCACTTAGACATTTTAACAAACACCTTGGGGTCAAATTTTGTAGTCCTCCTAAAATAGACACTAAACCCTATGTAATCTCCATAATAGGACTTATTAGGACCTTAATCTACTTCCTATTAGTCATGGATAGGGTCTCGTACATGAATGTATGAATTTTTACCATGAAAATGGAAGTTTAGAGGGTTATACCTATGTAGAATGAAGCCAATACCAAGCTCCACGAATTTGGAGAAGATAGATGAAAAAAGAGCTCTTCAATCCTTGCTAGAGCCTTCACCAAGCCTCCTTGAGCTCCCCCAAGCTTTTGTACAACAAATGGAGGAAAGAGGAGACAATTTAGAAGATTATTGAATGGAGAAATGGGTGAAAATCCTAAATGAATGGTGGCTACCATTTTAGGGTTAAAGGGGGTTAAATAGGCACTAGACAAGTCCTAATCTCTTCATTACACTTAGTATTAGGTAGGTCCTTAAGTGGGCTAAGTGGATTAGCTCTAATTAAGGATTGTACTCAACTTGGTCATGACTAGAGTCTAATTTATCAACTAATTAGTCAAGTCAAATCTAAATGGGGTCTACCATGACTAATGAATAAGCTAGCCTACTAATAAATACAGCCATAAAATTAAAGAAAAAAATATATACACAAATGTGAAATGGCAAAAATACTCTTGTTCTAGAAAAATGGTAGTGACACTTACGATAGATTGCATAAAGACGATTTTGTCGGTATAAGTTTGGCCTCAACGGACGGAATAGTACCGAGACTCGAGTAGGAGTGACTCGATAGAAGTCGATGCAAGTATGCTTCGATTGAGTTGAACGATCAGGCCGGACTCGTTTCATCGGATGATGAGTCGAACGAAAATTAGTTAAGTGAGAACCGAACGATAGGCTGAGAACATCGAAGAATTTTGCGTTGAGAAAATAGTTAACTCAATCAAATTTGAGTTGAGTTAGTGCGAAGACTTGTTCGGAAATGAGTCAGTTAGACGCGAATAGTCGTGCGAACGGATTTGAGTTAGCACGAAAAGTCGATAGCACGATTTCGAAGTACGATTTGAGAATGAATATAAGGAATTGAAAATCATATCGCTCGATGAGGATAATTAGCTAAGTATGACTGAATGGATCTGTAGGTCCTAAAAATCAAGTTGAACCCATCAACAAAATCATCAAAATCAATTTATACATCCTTCAAGTGAACTGCGCAGAAGACAGATTGCGCAATCATTCGATTGCGCAGGCTGAAGTGCGCACTCATCCAAGTGCGCATGCTGACGTGGCCTCGTCATCATTATCTGATAGAGAATCAGATCTTCTGACAGCTGACAGCACGGAGAATGAGAAAACTGTTCGTTTATTGTGCAGCACAGCGCTCGAGGACAGCTGTACATGCAGCGTAATCTGTCTGCAGCGCAATCCAGCCCAGCGCCGTCCATCATAGCGCAATCCGAAGGTAGCGCAATCCAAAGCCAGCACAATTCAAGTAGCACACTCCATCAACTGACAAAGTACACATGGCCTTCATGCCATCAATGACTCATTACGTGGTAACCGTCTGTACACGATCATATGCATTTTAATCAAATAATGCCATATGTCCAAGACAGTTGGCCCACGATCAAGTAACTGCCAGCGCAACCTAACGTCTACGCAGTCCAATACAGCGCAATCCAACTTGCGCAGTCCAGAATAACTACAAAGTAGTTATTTCCAGAACTCTATAAATAGAGTTTTAAGTCCTTCCTAGAGGGATCATACACGCACAGAGATCAGAGATCATCACCAGAGATCAGGAGTTCTTGTCAAAATGCTGCTGCAATCTTCAGAGGCTACCGTCTTCAAAGTTCACATCGTCCAGGGGATAAAGCGATCGTCATTCAGATCGGATTCCTATATTTGTACTTTCCCAGAATTCTTGTAATCTTCTTTACAAAGTTTGTTGAAATAAAGATCAACTTTTATTTTTGCAAACAAAATGGCGACTCTGCTGGGGATGACTTTCTCCTCCGACGAGGAAGTGACAACTCAATGTGACGTCGCGTCTATCGAAAAGACGCAGAAGACGCTGGTTGTGAAGGTCAACCAGACGGCCTACGAAGCCATGATCAACTCCAGGACCACCCCTCGCATTGCAACAACTTCTGCCACGAGCAAAGTGCGTCCAGTGTGGGTCTCCAAGACTGCTACGCAGTCTGTCGATTCTGCCACCAAGACTGCTGCGCAGTCTAATGTCTCTGCTGCTAAGACTGTTGCACAGTCTGTTGTCTCTTCTGTTGTACAATCTGTCTCTACTACTCATGCGCAGTCTGCTGTTGCCAGTGCACAAACCACTTCGTATGCTACCCTGTCAAAGTGCAAGACTCCTGTTCCTCTGGCGCAGTTGGCAGCAACTTTTGCCTGCACAGTCCATTATTCCAGCAACCAGAATGCAACCCAAGCACTCTGGCAACAAGACTCCTGCTGCGCAAGTTACTATGACTGAGGCCAGAAGACATTCTGCCAGAACTCCTCATGCACAATCTGCCAATGCGCCATCAACCCATGCACAAACTGTGTCTGCACAATCCAAGAGAGACAGCCCTTTGGCTAATCTCTCATCTTCTCACAACAAGAGGAAAAGCTCTGCTCCTCCTCCCAAACACCCTGTTGCTCCTGTGTAATCCACTGGGGGTAGTCTTTTGGCTATTCCTCCTCCTCCCCAAAACAAAAGAAAAGGCCCCTTGGTCTTTTCTCAAACTTCCTCGTCCCATGACTTGGAAGACAATAGAGGGAAACGCTCTTTAGCTAACCCTTCTTTACTAAACAAATGAAATGAGTACTTCCTTGTACACTCAAGGGACAAAACATTTGAAGAACCGGAACCATGTTCCGAATATTGTCAAAGAACACATCCCTCGAACTTCTTCTCGTCCTGTTGCTGTTCCCGATCTCCGAGAACACCTCAAGCAAAGACGGGACAACATCTCAACATCCCCAGTACAACCACTTGGACACCATTACAATCACAAGGTTGTCATCAAGTGTTGTTGTCAGACAACCAGACAATCTGTCTTCGATCGTTTGAATTTTTCAAACTCTGAACCTATGTCGGAATATGAAGACGAGGTTTTGTACGCCTCCATCAACATGACTTCCAGAAACACTGGGGGTAGGAAGTGCTCCAAGCACGGCAAGCCTCGCAAGCCAACCCAGCGGTATTTGGATCTACTCCAAGAATCCTCTGAAGGAGTATTCCAACATACCAGATCCCAAAGCCGAGACACAATCGGTCAAAGAAATCTTCAAGATCCTTCTGGTCATCTTTCTCTTTCTCACTCAGGAGATGATTCTTTCTCCGACTATGATGCATACAGTGAAAGCTCAGAACAGACAGTGTCCTCCACTGTACCCAGAGAAGTGACAGCTTATGTTGTCAATGAAGACCCAGATGCTTCCAGTTCGGCCAGTCAAGAACAACGAATAGCTGCATTAGAAGACAAGCTGAAGACAATGGCCGAAATGGTCGCAAGTATGCATTCCATCATTGTGGCCCAGCATACAGTACCACCGACCGTACCTCCTATAAATCCTGAAATCATAGCATCGTCGGTGCCCGTCAATGCAGGACTGGGGGTAGCATCTACTCAAGTACCTCATGTACAGATCCAACCTACACCCAGTCAATCAGGTACTGGGGGTAGTGCTTATCACGCTGTTCCTCTCCCTAACACTGTGATTTAGCCTGCTCCTTCTACATCAGTAGAAGATGCCAATGAAGCTGTCAAGCTCCTACGCACTCAGTTCGAAGCTTTCAAGGAGAAGGACAACTTGCAAAGGTTGGGGATCAAGCAACCTTACCCAGTTGAATGGAAGGAAGTCCCATTTCCTCCGAAGTACAAGATCCCGACAATTTTGCTGTTTGATGGCAGCACTTCTCCCAGTCAGTTCCTTAACCACTTTGAGGTTATGACTGTCCAACTTCAACCAAATGACGCTCTTCTTACCAGAGTATTCGTTGGCTGTTTAGCCGGCGTAGCATACGATTGGTACAGAAGCTTGCCCGATGGTTGTATCACCACCTTCTCTGGCCTAAAGCAAATCTTCCAGGAACGATTCTATGAGGGGATCAACGACATGACTATGTCAGCCCTCAATAAAATAAAACAAAGACACAATAAAACTGCTGAGAGTTTCATTGAAAGGTTCCGCCGGGAAGCTTTGAAAATACCTCCTGGAACTCTGGCTGCTGTTACCATAGATACCTGCAAGGCAAATCTTTTGCCTATCATCAGCATGTGGACAGGATCTACTCAGTTCCAAGACTGGCCATCTTTCATTGTCAACGCTAAAGCAGCTGAAATTAGCACTGATAAATTCAAGCAACTAGGGGTACAAATGTCTAACCCCGATCGAGATGAACACCAGACATCGGGTGGCGGCAATCGCCAGAACAACCGTAAAGGAAAAGAAACTCTGAATATCAATTTGACGAATAAGAACAAAGAATCTTTGGCGGTCAACGTAGCTCCCCCTACGTCAACTTCTACCCCTTCAGCACCTCCACCAAGAGAACCTCGTCCAAAAGTGGAGTACTCTTTTGACGAGAATGACACAGTGAGCATCTTTGATTATTTGATCAAAAGCAATAAGCTCCAGCTCCCAGATCCCAAGAAGCCCGATGAAGTCGGTAAGACTGATCATCCCAAGTACTGTGTCTATCACAGGTTCATCGGACATCCTACTCGAGCATGTTATGTGCTCAAAGGCAAAATTTAAGAGCTAGTCAACGCTGGTGTAGTCACTTTGCAGCAAGACGAGAAGACTGTTACCGTAAATATGGTCTCAGTTCAATTTGGTGACTTCCCGCCTCAGATGGTACAGCACGGTATCATTCCTATCCCCAAAGCTACTCTCGAGATCGAGAATCTTCCTCCTCCACGAAGTGAAGGTCTCGTCCCCTTGTCTCTTGACAATGGCGAGGTTATGTGGATTCATCCGGATCTTGCTTCAGAGTTCGAACTTCCCTCTTTCTCCAAGAAGAAAGACCATTCCAAAGGCAAGACCAAGACTTGTAATATGGTGTCTTTTGACCCCATAGTTGACGAGAAAATCCTGTTAGGCACCAGATCAGGGAAAGCCTATCTAAAGAATTACCCTGAAGCTCAAGAGAATCCTGTTTCTTCTTCTGAGCCTGCTCCAGTACAACCTGTTTCCACTGAGGATATTCCTGCTGCATCTTCACCGGTTGTAGAGTCTACTCCTCCAAGCCGACGGTAGCTGACAAAGGCAAACAGTAAGTCCGCTTCGACAAACCGTTGAAGAAGTCATCTCCTTCCGGACTTGAAAAGCCTTACAACTTTGACATCCTGGCTCAGTTAGCTAATACACCGGCCCGGCTGTCAATCTTTGAGCTCTTGTGCCTCTCCAAGGAGACTCGGGAAACTCTGAACGAGGCTCTCATGCAAGCTGAAACCTGTCTAGCCCTTCTGAAGAAGCCAAAAGCAGAACCAGTTTTTTGCCTCCATTGTCATAGCGTGTTGGAGTTAATTCCAAACATAACTTTCACACAGGATGACCTGTTGATGGAAGACAACAGGCACGATCGTCCTCTCTACTATACAGGATATATCGATTCGATGAAAGTCGATCGCATTCTGATAGATCCAGGGTCTGCTCTCAGTATTATGCCGAAGACAATGTTGGATGCGCTGAAGATCCCAGTGCATAGTCTTTCCAGTACAATCACCACTATTCTCGGGTTCAACCAGGGAAGGAGTGAACCTCTGGGCAAGATTCGCCTAAAACTTCAAATAGGAAATCTTCGCACAAAGGTGACCTTCTACATCATTGATAATCATGGTTGTTCCTATAATGCTCTGTTGGGAAGACCATTTCTGCATGAACACAACATTGTTCCTTCGACTCTCCATCAATGTTTTAAATATGTCGATGACTGGGCAATCTCTCTGTTCTCTCTGAAATTGACTGTAGTCTCTGATGAAGATAAAGAAACTCTCTTTTATAGAGTTCAGGATAACTGTCCTTAAGCATACGCTCAGGTAGTTATTTGACGTGTGCATAACTGCAGGGACGCGTGGCAAATTCTGATGGAGACACATTAGCGTGCGGTTGAAAGTAGTGGAGCATATTCAGGAGAGATTGATGGCATGAATGCCACGTTGCATAACTTCTGAAGAAGTGGATAACTGAGTGCAGGACACATGAGAACGTGTGTTAACTGCTCGTTGGAAATCATTCTGGACACAACTGCTGTGATACGCTACCTTAGAAGAAGAGTCATACGCTAGCTTTTGAGGGCACATGTCTTGCATACGCTGACTTGGACAGCGTAGAACCATATAAAGCTGATACGCTCACATTATTGACAGGGAGACGTATGGAAACTATACGCTCACTTGACAAGGAGTCGTATGGAATCCATACGCTCACTTGGTTGGGAAGGAGTCGTATGGGGTCCATACGCTCACTTAGTTGGAAGGAGTCGTATGAGATCCATACGCTCACTTAGTTGGAAGGAGTCGTATGAGATCCATACGCTCACTTAATTGGGAAGGAGTCGTATGAGATCCATACGCTCACTTAATTGGGAAGGAATCGTATGAGATCCATACGCTCACTTAATTTGGAAGGAGTCGTATGTTTGAATAAGTAGACACGTGGCATGTTTGAATAAGTAGACACGTGGCCATCATCAATCTTCTTTGATACGCCATATCTTCCAATAACTGACAAAATCTTCTCGAGCGTCGTGACTGCGGATATGATGGCTGACAGACTGTCAAAACTGACAGTAATGATGGCTTTTACATTTATGAGAGATGCTGAGCTGTCCTCGTAAAAGACAAAACCGACTCTTCGAAAACCTATACGACGGCTAGTCTTCATTGGACAGCTGTCTTTGCACGAAAGACGAAGTGTCAGATTCATCCTTTATTAAATACATGCTGTGCTGTCATCTCAGAAAATAATAAAATATTCACTGAGCGTACGGCCTTTAGATGAGCGTATGGCCTTGACTGAGCGTATGGCCTTGGCTGAGCGTATGGCATGGACTGAGCGTATGGCTTTGAGCGTATGGCTTTGACTGAGCGTATGGCTTTGAGCGTATGGCTTTGACTGAGTCTCATGTCAGCGTGTCATAATTTTCACACCCTACAATAGGGACTTATTCTGTGTAAAGAATAACTTGCATATTAAACAGAGTTATATCAATAAAGGGATTGGAGAAGTCCATTCATTGATTATGCGGTCCATGTGATTTTACCTGAAGATCCAAAAGAAGC
Source organism: Iris pallida (assembly GCA_029216955.1). Classification (NCBI taxonomy): domain Eukaryota; kingdom Viridiplantae; phylum Streptophyta; class Magnoliopsida; order Asparagales; family Iridaceae; genus Iris; species Iris pallida. The sequence goes on from JANAVB010014796.1 coordinate 42,316,403, forward strand.
TGCATCAATCAAGAGACGATCATTTCGATTTTACTATGATCCTTTCTTACATATGTTATATCGTCGTTCTTATGACGGACTCTTGCTGCGTTGTCTTCCTGAAAGTGAAGCTAAGCAAACACTCCATGAAGCTCATGATGGTGTCTGTGGTGCCCATCAACCGGGTCCAAAATTGTAGGACCGTATTCGAAGAATGGAATATTATTGGCCTTCCATGATAGCAGATGCTGTGGATTATGCTAGACGGTGTAAAGCATGTCAAATTCATGCTAATTTTATTCATCAACCATCGAAATTCTTACATCCTACAAAAGCTTCTTGGCCCTTCGAAGCTTGGGGTATGAATATTATTGGTCCGGTTAACCCTCCTTCTGTCAAGGGACATCGGTTTATATTGGCTATAACCGATTATTTCTCTAAATAGGCGAAAGCTATTCCCCTTGTTGAAGTAAAAACATCAAATATGGTTAATTTCATTAAACACCATGTCATTTATCATTTTGGGATTCCCCGACAGATAATTCATGATAATGGACCACAATTTGCCAGTCAGACATTTTATCGATTCTGTGACAAGAATCGAATCCAAAATTTGGCTTCTAGGGCCTATAATCCAGCTGCTAATGGTTTGGCTGAAGCTTTCAACAAGACAATCATTAAACTTCTCAAAAAGTTTGTCTCTTCTAAAAAACGTAATTGGAATGAGAAACTTGGAGAATATTTATGGGCTTACCGAACGACAGTCCGAACTCCTACTTGTTTTATACCATTTTTAATGGTTTACGGATGTGAGGCTGTTCTTCCACTGGAAATCCATATTCCATCTCTTAGAATAGCTATTACTAATGAGCTAACTACATAGAACAATGATCGCTTACGACTCCAAGAACTTGAAGGATTTGATGAGAAGCGTCTTCAAGCACAACAGCACATTGAGCTATATCAAGCCCGCATATCCCGAACTTTCAATCGTAAAGTTAAAGAAAGGGTATTCAAAGTCGGTGAGCTGGTTATAGTTGTTCGAAGACCGATAGTGATGACTCATAAGTGCAAAGGGAAATTCCAAGCAAAATGGGAAGGTCCCTATGTAGTTGAGTCGGTATTTTCCAAAGGTGCTTATAGGTTGTCTAAATCTAATGGAGATTTACTCATGATGCCGATCAATGGTAAATTCTTGAAAAAATATTATGTTTAAATTTCTTTTTTATTCTCCAGCTACCAATGTTTGGTTAAGCTGATTATTTGTCTTTCTAAAAGAAAATTTTGATCTTCTGTCTTACCAGTTGATTAAAAAAAAGAGAGATTTATTATTTATCATGTTCTCATGACCTCTGAATAAATATTAAGTCTAATTCTTCTTCTATCTATTATGTCCATTTGGCCTCCGAATAGATATTAATCTATTTTTCTTTGAGTTGTTACGATCTGTCACGTTCATATTACCTCTGATAATATCGTATACTCTAAACAGAAAACGAGATTCATTATCTATCATGTCCATATTACCTCTGGATAGATATAATTTATTGAGTTTAGAAGACTTGTCATGTCCATATTACCTCTGATAAGTGTTTTCTATCTCATACCTATTGTTTAATTATAAAATAAAGGATAGGGTCACAAAACAAATATTTTATTCATTTTTGTAAACATTACAGAATGAAAAAAGATAGAAGTTTACAAAAATTCTTTATTTTGCCTAAGGCGGAGCAGAGACATCTTCAAGAAGTTTTTGTAGCTCCACTAGACGTTTTTCACGAGAGCTCAATACATTATTAGTAGCTACGGAGCGTCGAGCTTCGGGAGTACAGATGTGAGAAAGTCCAACAAAAGTGACTATCATTTTGTCCTTGGCTTCGTCAAGGGTTTTGATGGTAGCCTCAGCTCCGAAGACTTGTTCCTCCAAAATTGAGCTTTGAGTTAGCTGCTGGTCCCGAGCTGTGATCATCTGCTCCCTCTCCGCCTTTAAGCGAGCCAGATCAGCCTCGACTTTGCGAATTCTATCATTCTGTTGATGAATTCTTATATCCGAAGCTTCATAGGCCTCTCTCTGAATCTCCAGCTGAGGCTTAGCTTCAGCCAAAAAAGCTTTTTCTTTAGCTACCTTGATGTTGTACTCATGGAGGGCCTCATTAAAAGTCGTTTCCCGAGCGAGGTATTCAGCTGATAAAGCATCATACTCCTCTTGGATGAGACTTTCAGTGGTTTCACTTGGCAGCTTTATATATTCTTTGATGGGCTGTTCAAGTCCCTCCACGACTTTCTTCAATGCCGCTGCTCTCGCTGCATCATTGAACATGGCGACATTTCTGATAGTAAGAACAATCGCCGCCTTCAAACTTTCATAACTGAGGCCCTTATTCAGGACCATTTTGATCAGAGCCGCCAGAGTCTTGTAAAAAGTATCAGTATGAATCTCAACTAAGAGATTCATTTCTACACTTGAGCTCGGCGTTGCGACGATGTCTACCAGATCCCTTCTCTGAAGACTAGGAGCAGATGTTATTGCCTTAGTAGCAGACTAAGATGAAGCCGTTGTTTTCGTTGCTACTATGGCCAACTGATCCCCAGAAGCTTCAGGGACAGTGTCTTCAGCATTTGTTACTCCAGCCGGTTCTGAAGTCAAAACTACTTGAGTTTCGGTGGCGGTAATTAGTACGGGTGGAATGGTAGTTATGGCAGCTGACTCCGGTTCGGGCATTGTCTCTTCAAGAACTTTTTTTGAAGCAGTAGCAATAGCAGAGGATGCTATTTCAACGGCCCCAGCTTCAGTTGATGATTTGACTATGCCTTCATCACCTTCTTCGGCAATCGGCTCTGCAGGCTCTTCAAGTATTTCAGTTGTAATGAATCCTTTTACAGCTGATTCTTCATTGAAGTCTACTTCTTTCTCAGTAGCCTCTTCATCATCTACAATAGGTTGTACTGCAGTTTGTTCTTTATCCTTGCCCTCAGCAGGAAGGGACAATTTTAGCTGAGCCTGTACCTCTGGCTCTTGTTGTACCTCCATAGATGGAGGACATTCTTCTTAAGCATCTTCTTCTTCTGAAGAAGAATCCTCTTCCTCAGACTCTGCATTTTTCTCATAAATATCTTCTTGAGGAGGAGGAGCCACAAGCTTTGATGTGATGATAACACCTACAAAAATTAAACAAAATAAGTTAATATACAAAATATTATAATTTTGTATAGATTTTGTATAATTTATATTTACCTAGAGTAGGTGTAGGACGTGCCAAGTACGCGTCATAGTCCCCATTCCAGTCATCATCGTCAAAATTAATAGCTGGTTCATCTGATGGGATGGGCTCTCTATCAACAGTATGTACTGGAGCGACATCCTCAACAACTTGTGCCTTTGTGGTAAAGTCAAATGAAGTGCTGAGCTGAGACGTCTTGGAGATAGGATCGTCACCGCTTCCATTGACGCTGCTGGTTGGGAGGCCAAGGTCCCTTCTCCAGGATAAGCTGAAGAAGATGCAACATGTTGCGGCTCTTCGACTGGAATATTAATCTCTGGGGTAGCGGCTCTTGGTCTAGAAGGCCCTTTGGTGGTAACCTTCTTTTCTTTTCTGGGGTCTTCTTTAGAAGAGTAGCAGCTGCACCTTGTTTCCATTTCCGAGTCTTGCCAATAATTATAGGTTTCGCAGCTTTTTTCTCTATTCCCGTTGGTATTACTTCCAGATACGCATCTAGAACGGCAGCGTCGTCAGGTATGTCTGATGGTACCCTGACTGGCTCTTCAATATTTCCTTTCTTGGGCCATCTTAGACTACCTCTCAGGTTGTAGCCATGGGTGAAGGAGCGGATGGAAGCATAAAAGTGAGCATACGTATGAAGTATACGTAGCTCGGTGGTGCTTGTAGCAGTCGATATTCGAAATTTGGCACCGGTCAGGCAGTGCTAAAATATCTCCAGCCTCTTGCACCATGAATCAGTTTCCCATAATGACAAAAACTGGTGGAGGGATTACCAACATGAAGTTGGTCATATCCAAACTGGTGAGCGAACCGGCTTGGTAGATATGGTTCGAACGCACAGCTATCTTTATTTCTGTACATCAGATGGGAGGGTCTGATGCACTGTAGCCATCTGAAAACTGGCGCTGACAATAAAGTTCTTCCTTCAACTTCATCTTCAAATTGTACGCCGAAGCAGTCGGCTGGAACTGGTGGCCGGGTACAAAAAAAGTTCCAACCATAAGAATAATTCAATACTACTCTGGTATCTGCCACTGTCGTGGCAGTCCATGTGGCTTTGCTAAACTTCTGGAGGAAGACCTCCGCATCATCTCCTGGGCCTGGTGGTAACAAATTGCAGTTGTGATGCAATAGCCAGCCCATCAAGTAAGTATTGGGCATTTCTACCCTGGGAAATACGTTCCGATGAGGATCATTGTTGATTAGTTCCTCACCAAAAGTCCTCAGACCTGCGTTTATTCGGCACACCATTGCCGATAGCAGGTTGATTCTGGCTTTAAACACCAAATGTACCACTGGCCATAGCACGTTTTGGTGGATTCTATCAACTGTACCGGTCCCCGGTATAACCCATCTCCTCAACCACAGAGAAAGAAAGCCTGCCAACAAGGCTTTCTTGGAGATCTTCTGGCTGCCATATCTGAGAAAACTCAAGGCTTCGGTTCCTGCAGAGAACTTCCCAGTCTTGGTGGACAAATATTTGTTCGAGAATTTGTAGCCAACCATCATATCCCGTATTTTATCAGCAGGGATTGTTGAACCAGTGTTGATGATTGGAGTCTTGTTCTCCTGAAATCTTTCTTTATCATCTTTGGATATCTTATCCTTATGGTAAATTAGATATGTTGTCCACTTGTTGATGTACGCCAGATGAGATCCACTTTCATGTATAGTAGTAAAAATCATGTAATGGCACATCAACTCTTCATATCCCTCAACTAATTGAGGATTTTTCTCCCTGATTTTTGTTAGTGCCCGGTTGGAGGGAACATACTCTTCATATGGGGCTTTTTCCATTGGCAGCTTGGAGATGAATTGCATCTCGTGGAGTGCGAGACCCATTTCACCTTTTGGGGTCGCAAAAGTTCTTGTTGAACTGATATATATCTCCATCAGAGCCATGAACAAATTACTGTTCGGTGGTATACCCTGACTAGTGGAGGCCACTGCTTCATACAGGCCGATGTCTTTTAGCTCCGTCTGGAAGTTCCTCATAATCCAAACACTAATCTGAATCCAGTTCTGGTTAAAAGGAGTTAGCCGCCCTGGTAGCCTGGGGTTGGCCTGAGGATATAATACTACAGCCCTTATGAACTTATTAATGAACATTTGGGTCTTCACTGGCTGAATCAGAGCAAAATCCTCACTCGGAGTGAATCCTGGCAAGAGACCGGAGAAGGGGACAACACCACCACTGAGAGTACTGGTGTGGTAGCCCATGTCATTTGCTCTCTCTCTCTCTTGAAAATGATCTTTCTGGCCTACCATGACTGCTGGGAGTCAGGTTCCATAGCATCTTTCGGGGATGGGTGGCATGGATAAAAGCAGACAAGGGATAATATCTATTCATGTCAGGGAGGTACATTGCTCTATCTCCAAACTTGAACACCCAAGCCTCTTTCTTGGGGTGTGTTTGTGATTTGAAGTCTATCGCATCCCCGAATAAGAAAGTTGGCTTTGTAAATTGTTGGCCATCCTGCGATGTCAACACTTCTCCATTTATCATGGACAGCAACATTCTGTCCCCTTGAGCAGCTATCAGCTGTGCTCTCTCTGCAGGATATTCCGGATTCGACTGGGGAAACTCCACATGGGACAGGTTCTCCAAATAATTTGAGCCCACCATACCAGATGATGAGCCAAATATTTTTACAAGTGGGTGAATTTGTAAATCTACTGCCAAAAGAAAAAAAAATCAAATTAGTGAAAATCAAATTTGAAATTTTTACGCAGATGATTTGGTCTGAGTTTTACGCATAAAGATTAAAGACTCTGACTATACAAACTTTACGCTTATTAAAGTTGATAAAACTTTTAAAAGTGTAAAAGTTCTTTGTTTCACCCAAAGTCTTTCACTTGTGAATTTTACGCTGGCACATGTTGATGTGAGCGTATTGAGAACTTTACGCTGACATGTGTTGACATGAGCGTATTTTAAATTTTACGCTGGCATGTGTTGACATGAACGTATTTTAATTTTTACGCTGGCATGTGTTGACATGAGCGTATTTTAAATTTTACGCTGGCATGTGTTGACATGAGCATATTCTAATTTTTATGTCGGCATGTGTTGACATGAGCGTATTTTAATTTTACGCTGGCATGTGTTGACATGAGCGTATTTTAATTTTACGCTGGCACGTGTTGACGTGTGCATGTTCTAATTTTTATGCTGGCACATGTTGATGTGAGCGTATTTTAAAATTTTTACGCTAGCACGTATAGACGTGGGCGTATGTTCTTAATTTTACGCTGACATGTATAACGTGGGCGTATTTAATTATTTCAGTTTCTACGCTGACACGCATAACGTGGGCGTGAAGTGAAAAGCTCGGGTCTTCTTCTCCGACGAATTCACGGCCGAAGTTTAGTGCTTTACCCTTCATTGCCGGAGCTACGGCGGGGTTGCTCTGTTGGGGCGTCGCCGAGGATGGGGTGTTGGTTTCTGTGCGTTCGGATGTCGACGAAGCGGTGGGCTTCTTGCCCTTGTTGCCGGCGGTGGACTTGCACTTGGGGGCCATCGGATTGAAATGAGAGTATGAAGGGAAAGAGAATAGAGAGATTGAGAATTCGAAAGAGTAAAATTCTCTCTCTACTCGTAAAACCCTATTTATAGAGAATTTTAAAATCGGTTCAAATCCCCTGAATTTACGCTGACGGTTGGATATCTCGACTTTTACGCGGACTGTTGAGTATCCCGAACTTTACGCGGAGGACTGTTGATTATTTCGAATTTTACGCTGACTGTTGAAATCCCGAGTTTTACGCTTCTGTTCAAAGTATTTCAAATTTTCAAAAATAATTTGAAAACTTTGAAGGGGGTCTTGTAGGAGCGTAAAAAGTGCTATATGGACTAAGTCAAAGAGGTTGAGAACTGTACACAAATCAAGCAGAATAAAACTCTACGCGAGCTACTCTCTACGCGAGCTACTCTCTATGCGAGCTACTCTCTACGCGAGCTACTCTCTACGCGAGCTACTCTCTACGCGAGCTACTTTACGCAAGAGTTGTCCACTGAACTTTACGTCAGGGACAGGCTGTCAGGCTGTATTTATTGTGCATGATTTTTGATCTGACAGCAGAATTTTCTGACAAGAACAGTGTACAGAAGCCGAGAGGATTTGATTTACACTAAACCTAATACTTGTCGTTTAGTGTGCAGATGGGCTACTTTACGCTCAATAAACTGCTTCTTTTACGCACGATAGCTATTCGAGCTTTTACGCTCAAGGCTATTGTGTGCGTAAAGTTTATTTGAGCTAATTTTACGTTTAAGGCTATTTTTAGCCACTTTACGCTGGAAGTTTATTTTGGGCTATTTTTACGCCCAGTCTGCTACTTTACGCAGGAAGTATATTTTGGGTCATTTTTACGCCCGATCTTTTCTGGCTACCTGAGAACGTGGTTTGCTTACGTGGCTTTTATGCCACACTTATCGAGGAACGTGTGTACGTGCTCTTCCCATTTTGTTGAAGTAGTGGGACACGTGTCACCATGCGTAGAGATCAAAACTCTACATGGAACACGTATCAACATGCGTAGAGGATGATTTATTCATCTTGGCAGTAGAAGATTCTGCGTCAACTCTTTGCTGAGAAGCAAGGGCAGATTGCTTCTCTCGAGCCAATCGTTCAGCACGATTGGTGGGACTTTCTGCATCAAGACAAATTACAGATTTAGTCTTTGAAACTACCACTTTTCTTCTTTCTACCCTTTTCATTAGTGGAATGGTAGGATAATCGTCTTTGGAGTCACTACCTTCTTCGTCAGTATCTCTGATTTGTTGACTCGAAGCAGGAGAAGTCCCCGGGATAGTAATTCCTATACGACTACGAACTTCTGCTCGAGTAACTCTTTTTGGAGCGGGCCCGGAAGCACCTTTGCCACGCTTTCTCTTCGGTGTACCCTCAGCAGATACGCTCTCCTCGGCACTTCTAAGCGGTAAATATAGTGGCTGATGAAGTTCATAAAAGCTTCAGCCAATCCGTTTGATGTGGATTGTCGGCGGTTGTTGCCACATTCTGAATACGATTCTTGTTGTAGAATCTATTGAACGCATGGCTGATGAATTATGGACCATTGTTGTGGATGATCGTCCGGGTCACCCCAAAATGGTGGATAACATGATGCTTGATGAAGATGATCACCTTTGAGCTTTTTACCTCTGTCAATGGTACTACTTCTGCCCATTTAGAGATGTAGTCGGTGATTGCTAGAATAAAGCGGTGTCCCCTAGATGAGGGAGGGGTGATAGATCCTACTATGTCTATGCTCTATGCTTCAAATTGACAAGAGGCAACCGTAGGATGTAGAGCCTCTGACGATCTGTAGATGAAGTCAGAGTGTAGATGGCAAGTACAACATTTCTTTGCATACTCGACAGCGTCAGCCATCATGGTGGATCAGTAACCATAGGTCGAAGTCGATCATGTAGCTTAGGACCTGGTTGATAGGCTTTGCGTGTTCCGTCATGAGCTTCTCGAAGAGCTTCGACTGCTTCTTTGTTTTATAGACATCGGAGGAGAAGTCCATCGTAGGAGCGTTGGTACAGCATTTTAGTGGCCGTATCATAACAGAACCGGAGCGAGCGCCTTCTTACTGAGACTGCTTCTTTTAGGTCCTCTGGGAGGATTCCGTAGACGACAAAGTCAATGAACGGGAACCTCCAGTCTCTAACGTTGATGCTGGTGTCTGTATTCATGATATAAGTTGTCCGCATGCATAGATTATTTCTGGGGTATGCCAAATCCTGGCCCACCACTGTAATAAAGCATTACATGTCGACCGGTGCTGCTAATGAGGCAGTGAGGCCAGCCAGAGCATCAGCTTCTAAGATTTGTAGCCGAGGCACATATTCTATGAAGAATTCAGCAAAGGTTGAGATAATTTCCAATGCTGCTTTGTGATGAGAGATCAGGTCTTCATGGTGGACCTCGTATTGTCCTCGAACTTGATTGACGACAAGCTTTGAGTCGCCATAAGACTCGAGGTATTCTACCCTTAGCTGTTTTGCTAACTGGAGTCCCATGATGAAGGTATTGTACTCTGCAACATTGTTGGAGCACGACTTTGAAAGAGAATTGGCATGCTGGATGACCAACTTTTTGGGAGAGATCAGGACTACCCCTACTCCTACGATGATCTGGACTTTGGGCCTATTCTTGAAGCGCCGTCGAAGAACATCTGCCAGACGAGATTTTCTTGATAGTGTTTGATTCTCGTACTTTATCTGGAATATTTTCATAGAATCTAGACGATTCCAGAATTGGATGCGCAGCTAGGAAGTCGTCCAGTACTTGGCCCTTGACAGCTTTTTGTCGAACGAATACCATGTCATATGGTGTCAATAGTATAACCCAAGTAGCTAGTCAGGAGTTTAGCGCTCCTGGCTTGGTCATAAGGACTCTGAGCAGATTGATTCGGGGGATGGCATGAATTGTCTGTCCCGAGACATAATGATGAGTCTTCTAGATGGCGAACACCAGAGCTAGACACTCCTTTTCGATAAAATTGTACCAGTGTTTAGCCCCGATCATTGTCCTGCTGAGGTAGTAGATGGCTTGCTCGTGGCCCACCTCATTGTCCTGGGCCAACAAAGCGCCAAGGGAATGGTACATTGTGCGGACATAGAGTAGAAATGGTTTTCCTGCGACGGGTGCCACTAAGACTAGGGGCTCGTCAGATAAGCTTTGATGTTGTTGAAAGCTTTCTGACATTCTTTCATCCAGATATAGGAGACTCCCTTCTTCATGAGCTTGGTGAAGGGCTGGGATTTCCCGAAAAGGTTCATGATAAACCTTCGGATGTATGCGAATTGTCTCTGTAGGCCTCGAAGTTCTATAAGGTTCTTCGGAGGGTCCATGTCAAGGATGGCTTTAGTCTTCTCAGGGTCGACATGGATGCCTTTTATAGTGATAATGAAGCCCAAGAACTTTCTACTGGAAACCCCAAGGCAGGATTTGGTAGGGTTCATCTTGAGCTGATGTGTCCGCATGAGATCGAAGACTGTCTTCAGATCTTGTAGGTGATCGCCTCGAAGATGGCTCTTGACGGCGACATCATCAACATAGCATTCGACTATTTTATGGAGTTGTTGGCGAAAGATGGTGCTCATAGCTCTTTGGTATGAGGCACCTACATTCTTCAAGCCAAAGGACATTACTGTGTAGCAGTAAACCCCCTTCGGAGTCTTGAACGACGTGTGCTTTTCATCGTCTAGGAACATCTTGATTTGGTTGTAGCTCGAGTACCCATCCATGAAGGATATGCGCCCGAAGCCACATGTATTGTCGACCATTACGTTGGTAATCGGGAGTGGAAACTCGTCCTTCGGGCAAGCCGTATTGAGGTCTCGGAAGTCAATACAGACCCGGATCTTCCTGTTCTTCTTGGTGATGGGGACGACATTGCTACCCAATCCGGATGTTGCTCTTCACGAATAAACCCGCTGTCCAGGAGTTTATCTACTTCTTTGTCAATAGCGTCCATAATATTGGGACGGAAGCGTCGATGTTGCTTCTTAATGGGCTTAGCGTCAGGTAAGATATTAAGCTTGTGCGTTACGACTTGTGGGTCGATCCCCGTCATGTCTTCATAACTCCAGGCGAAGATGTCGATGTATTCTTTGACCAGTTGGACCAAAGATTCTCGGTCCTTTCCCGCCAAGCTCTTGCTGAAAAAAATAGGTTTGGAAGAAGATCCATCCTCGAGGTCGATCTGCTTGACTTCGTCTTTAATAGAGGGTTCTCGTAATTCAAAATGAGATTTCTATTGTGCGCCTAGGCGTTGAGCCCAGGGTTCTTCTTCGAAGAACTCTATTGTTCGATTGTCGTCTTCATCTTCTGAAGGATGTGCAAATATCATATTGGATGTCGACGTCTTCCCGAAGATTGGACTGACGCTGGTGTCGAGTCCCAAGTTTAAGCCTCAGACGAGTGAGAGTGTGCGACGTCTTCTGCTTCTAAACTTTTTAGGGTTGTTGGGGATGTGATGTAGCCCACCCTCCGTCGAGTACGGTGATAATAGTCATGTAGATTCCCTTTCGAAACAGGGAGTCGTAAGGGAAGACGCCGGCCCTTACCATAGTTTAGACCCTGGCCGCTTTTTATGCTGTAGCCTATCTTTTGGATGAGATACTTGGCTCGATCATTGTACCGGTAAATTTGTATTCTGCCTGTGTCGGATTCTGGCTCCATCGGTGGAAGGTCTTGGTGACGCTCGACTTTGCCGAAGATGATAGGTTTTTTTATCCTAGTTCCGAGACGAGAATATATAACAGACTCCTTGGTATAGGAAGACTCGATTTACATGATTAACAGTCGTTGTTTGTGTTTACAACGACTGTAGAGCATAATCTAGAGTATACATGGCATTCCAATGTAGAAGACTAGAATAATTGAAAGATACCCTTTTATTGATAAAATACGAGGTCTTGTCTTGAGGAATTACATCATCAAGGGATGGTGCATCCACAATGGTGAATATGTACTCTCCCAGTTCTTCGTTAGTGAGTACTGGAGCAGCCTGATGTGGTTCAAAAGAACTTATTGGGAGCTTGGCCTTTGTCGGCTCTAGTGCCGATAGAGATACATGGGCCTTCTCTTAAAGCTTAGGAGGGGCTGAAGACTGAGGAGGTCTGCCTTTAAGCCGTACCTTGAGAGGTGCCTCAGTTGGTGTTCCAGCGACTGATGCCTTCCTACGTAGTTTTGCTACGAGAGGAGCCGACACTTGGAGAGGCTTCCCCTTGAGTCGTATCTTCAAGGGGGCTTCAGTGGATGCTCTGCCTAGGAAGGTTGGTGCCCTCCCATGATGTTTGACCACTATAGGAGACGGTATTTGAGGCGGCTTCCCCTTGAGTCACACTTTCAGGGGAGCGTCGATTATTATTTCTGCCTCCAAGTCAGCTTTGGCTTCTGCTTCATCATCGGCATTGTTGGCTTCATCTTCGAGATGAATCAACTTGTAAATATCAGAGTCGGTGAAGATGGCCTCAATCCCTCTGAAAGGATCGACATCAGCGAACTCTATTTGGACTATGCCGTTGGTGGATACGTACTTCATACATTGATGGAAAGTGGATGGTACCACTATGTATTCATGTAGCCACGGCCTCCCTAACAAGATTTTGTAGTTGACATCCGTATCCACAACATAACATGTCACTTCGGTCTGGAGATCATCGATATGACACTTCAGCTGGATCTTCCCTAACAGCTCACTCTTGCTGGCGTTGAAGCCACTGATTGTTGTGTGGGACGCTGTCAGATGATGCATCAGGATCTCCAACATCTAGAGCAGAGCTCGGTGGATAATACTGAGAGAAGACCCCAGGTCGATCTGCATTCGATCCACCTTGATGGCACCGACGTACCCTGTGTAATACAGTGGTGTGTTGTGCCTGTGGTTCTTGAGCAGCATATCTTCTTGAGTGAATATGATATTGGGGACGATCTCCCCCATACTATGGAAGTATGGACATGCTACTGGATCGTCCTCAGACTGCTTGACCTGACTGATAAAAGACTCATCATCCTTCAGGGCTTTGCAGAGAGCCTCCCGAGTATCTTTAGATAGGCGGAGGAGCTCGAACAAGGACAGCTAAGCTGGAGTACTGGCAAGTTGTGCCAGTATGTCAAAGTTGTGGGGTTTGGTTAACCTCAAAGCATTGTCTCTTCGTAGAGGCCTGTTGAAGTGGGCCTTCTTATGCTTCTGTTTGTCAGCTGTTGGAAGTTGGGAATAACCTTCACCTTGAGCAGATGAGGTGGTGATGGGAGGTGCCACTTCGACAGGAGCTTCCTCAGGCTCAGCGTTCTGTTGTGAACAAGTTTGTACAGGAAGTGCCTCCTTGGGGAAGAAGGTCACCATTCGGCAAGACTTGGTCTTCTTACCTTTAGCTTTGGAGGTAGAATGTACCCCGGGTTGAGTTAGTTCCGGAGCGAGATCTGAGTGAACCCATATGATCTCCCCCCGAGATGTGGTGAGTGGAATCAGTACACTCTCGTTGTCACAAGTCGGCGGAAGGTTGACCACCTCCAATGTCGCCTTCGGGATGGGGACAACACCATCTTGAGTTGTAGTAGGCAGTAAGGTACCGAACTGGAGCGATACCATGTTGGTCGAGACTGTCTTCTCCTCGTAGTCGACTGAGATGACATTCATATTGATCATGCGTTGTATGTAGTTCTTGAGGATGTATCAGTCTTGAGTTGGATGTCCAACGAACCGATGGTAGTGACAGTATCTCGGGTCGCCCACTCTGCCCACCTCGTCCGGACGCTTAGGATCAGACAACTTGATCTTGTCGCTATGTTTTAACATAAGGTGTCCTCATCATTGAATGAGTAGACCTCCTTCGGCTTTGGTACAGGTAGAGGCTTCTTAGCGGGCCCCTGTGTGCTCTTTGAAGCATTGACAGTCAATGCCTGCTTCCCTTTTCCCTTGCGCCTACTATTGCTGGTAGCAGGCCGTTTCCCTTTGTCGTCGAAGGTGGAAAAGTTAACCCCCAGAAGGTGAGCATTACGTGACTTCTTCTCAGCAGCTTCGGCCTCGATGATCAACGAACTCCAATAGGGAGGTTGAGCGGAGTTGAGCTAGAGCTTGATTGCAGGGATCATGTTCATGCTGCAGGAATCGATGAGTGCGTGTTCTGGCATACCCAGAGGCAACCTTAGACATGCTTATTGGAAATACTCGATAAAGGCTCGAACAGTCTCATTCTCTGTCTGACGTACTTCTATGAGGGACGACATGGTCATCTCTCTCCCTCCAACAAAGAATTAATTGAGGAAGAGGCATGTCAAGTCGTAGGCGACTCCCTTCAATGCCCCGACGAACAAACTGGTGAGTAGGGCATCTTCCTTCGGAAGATGTCCTATTTGAGACTGGAAGTAGGTCAGATACCGGCGAGGAGATTCCTTCTCATCATATGGCGTCAATGTTTATGGTTTATACTTAGGAGGGTAAACTACTTTATTCTACTCGAGGGAGTAAGGTTGCGGGATTCCCATCTTCTGACGTTATTTCTGCCTATTTTATGCCTAGAAGCACTCGCACAGATCTTTGATCATCTCAACCAAATCCTCTGTAGAGCTGGGAACATACGAAGGTGGTATGGCATGAAGCTGGGTATTTGAAGGAGCCGACGTCTGAGGTATGACGTGATGATCTGACCCAAAAATACCCATTGAGGGGGTATACTCGATTCTCCATTGGCCCCTGGATTGGGACTGGTGAAGACAGGTGCCCTTGCTAATGGTGGAGATGCCAGAGTGGTCCGAATCTCAAACGCCGTTTGGGTCAAGGTTTGCATGGAGGCAGAGAGGGTTTTGAGGCCCCCCTCCAGGGTGTCCATGTGTTGTATGATGTCCAGAGCCAGAGTGTCTAGCTCTTCTTCATTACCACCCCCTGCCATGTAGACTGGCATGACATGGGTAGAGGTGGATGGATCGGTCGAGGCTTCGTTTTCGACTTCACTTTCTAGTGGAAGAGCCTCTTCTTCTGAGGCCTCGCCCTGGCTACCCCCATCTACGTCGGGGTTGGTTCTTTGGAGGACATCCTCATCTTCGAGAGGGTTGTCATGTATAGCAGGAGTTTGATCACTCCCAGCTGATGCTTCCGCTTGAACTTTCTTCCTTGACCGGGTGCCCTCAAAGACACCTAAGGATGGGACCATCGTTTTACTCTTCCTCGACTGACTCTTGGAGGACGTTGCTGAGGTTAAGGAGTTGGTAGTTGCCTTTCTCCCTGATGAGTGGGAGTTGGAGACAACATGGCAAGTAGCGACCTTGGGCTCTGACTCATCTTCAATTGGCACATTCTTTTCGAGACAACGTCGGATGGGTACAACAGATTACAGTCGCTGGAACACAGACTGCCTAGATGATGGAGCCGTTGTTTTACAACAACAACAGTTGATGGTGACCATGGCGCAAGTGTGCCCCACGAGGGGTGCATCGTGCTTAATGGTTAGCTTTCCTGATCTTCGTTTGTGAGTGATCACATTATGCAAATTACGAGGAAAGAGTTTCACTTTCACACCCCCTTCAGGCGTATGGTGAAGCCAAGTGCTGGGGTGGTCATGTGAATTCTGCACCCCCTGATCTAGTTCCAGCACATGAGATACGACCAGATCATTGGTGGGGGAGAAACATGTATTGCGACTTGAACCCACTTCATTCGTACAACCAACATGGGCGCATGGGTTCAAAGTCACAAGTTTTGTCTCGTACGACTTGGTTCAAAATGCCAAAGATGTGCCCAAGCGAGATAGGGACTTTAAGAGTCGGCTCGTATATGGTACAAACGTACCTGAGTCGAATCTATACAGTTTACCATCGGCAACGCACATGATTTTGAGCGCGTATCTCCGGTTCACTGTAGGCGTAGCATATTTGGGGCGCATGGCTCGTGCTGTCTTAGATTTCTTTGTACCAGACCACGAAGGTGCATAGTACTCAGAATCTAACTCATCCTTACCATGATAATGAGTGATTCTGTCAAAGACAGAGGCCCTCTCCTGTACGCCAGAGTTCATGCATGGGAAGCTGGATGCGCCTTTGTTTCGTCGGGGTATCTTCTTCGACTGGAAAGATGACAGTTGGGAAATGCAGTCAACACTACATTTCCCTGGAAGATGTGCTGTACTGGCGAATGTATCTTGCTTGCTGAGAACGTCAGCAGGAAAGGTAGGCTGCGGTGGTGCGTCCCCTTCAGCGGTGGTGCTCGGCGCATCGCCTTTGCACACCCAGACTTGGCGAGTCTTCTTCGGCTTTGGCAGCCGTTTCGAAGGACTTGCGCTGCCTTCAAAGATAAACTGCTCATAGGCCTATTGATTGAGGCGTACGACGAGTGTCTTGTTGGAGGGGCCAAGCTTGGTGTCATCGGATTGTGACACAACTTTCTCGTCAGAAGAGAAAGAAGTCAGAGTCGCCTGCTTGTTTTCCATCTAAAATGCGACAAGGTTTTTTCGATTAATAAAACTTTGGTATTTTAATTCCAAACAAAAAAATATACAATGTAGGACTTAGACGTATTCCTAGGAGTACACTTTTATTTTTATCTGGGAACTGTATCGATGGAGCGAGTGGTAATACGTTGACTCCGTTGACGATCTGACGACGATCTTGAATTCTCTGAAGGACTGGGCTACTTTGGATGCCGGAGCATTTGGAAGAGAAGTAGACATTATGTGTCTCTTCTTGTCTCTGTATGTAGATATGATGATCTATGTGTGGATGAAAGAATGAACCTTCTATTTATATGTAGTAGATTGGTCTGCTCATGCACGTATATGTAGGATGCGCCTGTACGTAGGAACGCTACGTGGCTGATGATGTAGGGCGCATGGACGATACACCCTGAGTTGAATCCAAATCTGTTGAATTTCTTTGTTGGGCTGCGGTAGAGCTGTACGTGACAGTTGTGGAGATTCGGTTGTTGTTGAGATCTTGGGTGGTTAGCACCCATTCTTGAGCAGAACTGAGTCAGAATACACATAGCGCATGTCTGTGACTCAAAGATCTCTGATTTTGTGGAAGATGATCTGTCAGGATGTGCCTCGGATTAGGGGCATGGAGGGCGACTTAGTCTATGATAGACCAGTTTAGGTGCATCGCTTCTAAGGCACAGACTGAGTTTTGGGCACATGGTTGTGGAGGCTTATGCAAAGACTTAGCAACTGCCTTTTAGGATCAGGAGCGAGTCGGGGACGCATGACTTTTGAGGCACATGTGGAATTCTAGGCGCATGGCTGCGGGGGTGCTTGCGAATGATCGGTTGGCCACGTGGCAGGGACAGTTGTAGCCGATAAAAAGGCAAATAATGATGTTGACGTCAACGGGTCTTCGTTTCTTACAAAAACCTGTCGATTGATCATTCTTTGGGGGATGTGCTGCCAACTCTGCCACATAGCATTAAATGCTTGATGGGTGACGAGTTATAATTGGCGCATCAGCTCATGCCATGCTAGGCGCATGGGTCGATATCCCATCGGTACAGAGCGCATGGTGCTGACAGCACATCTGCCACATGGCACAGCCTCATTGGTCTGTTTGTTAAGTTTTTTGATGCGTTAATGGCTGTTTTGACTTGGCTGAATATGAAAAGGCAGATTTATCATCATTAATGTAAATTTATTACACAGAATATAAGGCGACTGCCACTGGGCGCATGGACGAAGGTTGCCCTGGCCTATAAATAGCTTTGTGATTTTACTCGTTTCATTTGGCCATGGAGACGAACTCGATCGGTCCACTGCCTCGGCGAGTTGTTGATCCCCTCGTTCGCAGAAGCTTTGACGACGAACTCCTTTCGAAGACGAAGATGTGTCGAGTTGGTTTATTCACTATCGGCCATGTTTTCATACAAGCCTATGAAAGTGTCTGTTGCATCCAAATATCGGGATCGTCATGTCCCAACACAGGCTGAAGGTGCCTATTATATCCAAAGATCAGGACGGTCGTGCCCCAATTTTTGTTATGCTGGAAGAGCCGCAGATTGGGGCTATCGTGCCCCAATTTTGTTAAGCTAGAAGATCCACTTCTCCTGCTAGAGTGCCCGCACGTCGGCGAGGAATTAATTTTCTCTGACTATGCATGGTGATGCGCCTATGCTGATATGATGGGATGATGCGCCTGGGTGAGGCCTTAGAGTGATGCGTCTGACAAGTGATGCGCCTGGCTGTAGGCTTTAGGATTTTCTTTCACTTTGTAAAAGAATTCTCCTTTGTAAAAGAGTTTTAGACATGTAATCGACTTTTATATGGAATAAAGGCCTATTTTCATATCTCTTTGCTGTTTTTTTGATGTGCCAAGTGTTCTGCTTTCCTGGCGCATATTGATTTTTGGCGCATGAGAGTTAGGGCGCATAGGACCTTTGGCTTTTAGATACGCCTGAAATTCTATGCTTCTACAATCATCCTCGATTGATAGATTCAAATTTGTGTGGGTAAAAGAGGCCGCAAGGAAGTTCTAGCTATGTATGTACAAGATCACGATGGGAAGGCTACTCACATTAGACCGACTCGCTCGACTTGGCATTCAAACAAATGGTTAGGGCTGCTCTCTTTGTATCTCGCATGAAGAAACAATGGGACACCTATTTTTCCATTGTCCATTCCCCTAGGAACTGTGTATGTATCAAATGCGCAAGCTGAATATGCGGGAAGGAGGTAGACAAGAGATTTGCGAAATGGAGGTGACAAACAACTCTAGGAGAAGGGATCGAGGTGGTTTAAAGAAGCTCGGATCCGACTAACATCAACGGTGTGGCATGTGTGGAAAGAGAGGAATAATAGGATATTCAATGGTTTGTATACTCCGAAGATTGGAATCCTACACAATATTGAATATGATGTAGGTGTCCAAGTAACGCGGCAGACATAACCTGCTGGTTGTAATATGTAATCTTTTATATCATCAATGGAATTACCTTTTCCAATATATATATATATATATATATATATATATATATATAAAAAATATATATATATATATATATATATATATATATATATATATATATATATATATATATATATATATATATATATATATATATATATATATATATATGATATTCAATGGTTTGTATACTCCGAAGATTGGAATCCTACACAATATTGAATATGATGTAGGTGTCCAAGTAACGCGGCAGACATAACCTGCTGGTTGTAATATGTAATCTTTTATATCATCAATGGACTTACCTTTTCCAATATATATATATATATATATATATATATATATATATATATATATATATATATATATATATATATAGAGAGAGAGAGAGAGAGTATAAGTATACCTATATAATTCTTTCTATATATAGAGAGTATATAATTCTCTCTATATCTATATATAAATATGTAAGACGTAGGATTTGCTATGGGTTCGATTTTTTTGAGCCAAATATTGTTCACGGCAACAGATTGATGTGGTTCTTCCAAATCCTCAATCATCGAGAATCTGGAATGATTGTTACAGGGAAGGGAACTTAGCAATCATCTATTTCAGCCATCACAAATTGTGGGTAATCTGAATTGGCGTTGGTCTCCTTCTCCTATAGGCGCTTTCAGTCTTTCATCTGCTTGGAAAAATACTAGACTCCGGCTATGCAACATCCGCATTATAAACGTATCTAGGGAACATGTATTCCGCTAAAGTGGTCGATCTTGCTTTGGCGTATATTACTGGATAAATTACCTACTGATGATCATATTCAGAAGATAGGATTTCAATTGGCATCGAAGTGCCATTATTGTCGAGAGCCTGATCAAGAGTCATTATTCCATATATTTAAGGAAGGAGAGCTGATTGCGGATGTTTGGACGAAGTTGGAAGTTGCTTTTGGCATCCGTGGGCAAAGCCGATCTGTTCTTGCCTTTTTCAAATTATGGTGGACTCGGAAAAATTTGTACGTCAAAGAAGTTGTAGTTGGAGCTGTATGTTGGGTAGCTTGGAAGAATAGAAACAAGTGGCGATATGAATCCTACTCATATAATCAAGATCAGCTGCTATTCGAAGTTAGGAGGCAGGTCAAGAAAGCTTTGGCTCGGTGTCGACATTCTCCTGAATTACCTCCTGTTTTGCAGTA
The DNA here is from genome assembly GCA_029216955.1 of Iris pallida. Lineage (NCBI taxonomy): Eukaryota > Viridiplantae > Streptophyta > Magnoliopsida > Asparagales > Iridaceae > Iris > Iris pallida. Next base: position 42,336,196 of record JANAVB010014796.1, read on the forward strand.
ATTTTTGTACTGATGAATGTAGTGACAGTTTCTATTAATCAATAAAGTTTGGTGTTTTAATTATATATATATATTATTTTTATTTTTATTTATTTTATATATATATATAGAGAGAGAGAGTATAAGTATACCTATATAATTCTCTCTCTCTCTATATATATATATATATATATATATATATAAAAAAAAAATATATATATATATATATATATACATTACACAGATGTTAGCTTCTTCTCCCCCACCGCTCAGCCCAATTCCCCTCCCGATGCCACGCTAAAAAAAATAAAAATAAATATATATATATATATATATATATATATATATATATATATATATATATATATATATACATTACACAGATGTTAGCTTCTTCTCCCCCACCGCTCAGCCCAATTCCCCGCCCGACGCCACGCTCGGGCCACCGCCGTCGACGAGGGCGAGGTCTTCTCGAGCAAGCCCGACCATTCCCTCACCACCTGTACCTCCCCCGCCCTCATGTGTTTGCCCCGTCCGTTGGCCCTCTGTAGGGCCTAAAAATCGAGTTGCGCCATGTATTTACTACTCAACAATCAAGTTGCGCCCCAAAAATCAAACTGCGCCACTGGTCAGGTTGTGCCAAACATCAGACTGCACCCAGTCAATTTGTGCCAAAGTCTACGTGGCGTCTGATATTTAATTGCCATCATTACATGACAGCACTGACTACTGACAGCACAGTAAAAGAAGGAAATCTCTTCGAATCCATCAAATGTGCCGCCCGAGAAGATTTGATGGACAGCTGTCCTGTACATCTTGTGAGTTGTGCTTAGGCACAATCTAAACAAATCCTTTAGTTTCGCCTAGGCGCAACCTAAACGACTTCCTCTCAAAAGCTGCCACGTGTCTAGGCGTATTTCAATCAGGCTCAGTTTAACCTGTTGATCGAAGCTCGCACAACCTGACAAAGTTGAGACAAGTTTCATTCTAAAGCAGGATGACATGGCGCACATGCCACTAATCTCTCAAAACGTGTCCGCTATTCTGTACATGACCACGTGCATCTCAATCACATGATGCCACGCGTCTAAATACAGTTGGTGCACAATTGGATAACTGAATGAAAGTTGGCACAACTCAATATGGCGCAATCCAGCCTCGCACACATCAGAATAACTGCTAAAAACGGTTATTTTTAGAACTCTATAAATAGAGTTTCCAATCATTATCAAAGCATCACAGAGATCAGGAACTCTTATAAAAATTGTTGCTGCATTCTCCAGAGGCTCTAGTCTTCAAGTTCACATAGTCCAAGGGATAAAGTGATCATCTTCTGATCAGATTCCTACAGTTCTACTTTTCCAGAAATTATTGTACTCATGTACTCTTTTCTAAAAAAGTTTGTTATAAAACTTTTATTTCTGCAAACAAAATGGTGACTCTGCTGGGGACAACTTTCTCCTCTGATGAGAAGGTGACAACTCAATATGACACTGCGTCGATCGGAAAGACGCAGAAGACTCTGGTTGTTCAAATCAACCAGACAGCCTATGAAGATATGATCAACAAGAAGAACAACAAGTGCACCGCGGCTATTATCAAGAACAAAACTGTGTGGACTCCTAAGTCTTCTACAGTTGCTGTTGCTATAGCACAATCTGCTTCTGTTGCTAAGGCACAATCTGCCTCTGTGGCTGCAGTACAGTCTGCTTCTACTACCTGTGTACAGCCCACTCTTCCTGTTCCAGTTGCCCGCGTACAACTTACTCTCACTGCTGCCCGTGCGCAGTCCATTCTTCCTACTGCCCGTGCCCACTACCCATGTTGCTGCCAAGGCGCAACCTCCTACTGCCCGTGCGCAGCCCACTACCCATGTTGCTGCCAAGGCACAACCAGTAGCATTTATTGCTAGGGTACAACCAGTAGCCTATAGCACTGTGGCGCAACCCAAGCAATCAGTTGTTCAGGCACAGTCCGCTGCTCTGGCGCAACCCAAGGGAACTAGTCTTTTGGCTATTCCCTCTTCCAATTCTCCAGTTCTGAACTTGGACAAACAATGTTCTAGTGCCAAAACTAGACAGAACAAAGGAAAGGGTCCTTTGACATCTCCTCAACTGGGGCAATTTGTGCCTAAAGTGGTCCTACAACAAAACAGAGGGAAACATTTCTTAGCTAACCCTTTAAAAAATAAAAGAAAGTACCCTTTGGCCTTTTCTCAAACTTTTCTAGTCTATGACTCAGATAAAGATATATCAGATTCTATTTCTTTAAACAGAGGTCTTCAGATCTCTGCTGTGGGAAAGAATACTGATCAAAGAGGCATCTTGCATTGCCTACCCCTATGGGGTCTGGTCAAGATCTTCCAACCTTACAAATTTCAAGATCTAAGCAAGGAAAATTGACGGTATCACAAATAGAGGCACCTGGAGCAGAATTTTCTGATTTACGCGCTTATCTCAATAGGCGTCAATCAGTATCAACTTTGGTGAAACAAAAGAACCCTATGCCAAAGGCCAATCTATACCAGAAACCAAAGTTTGAAAAGAAAGACCCAACCACTAATGCTAATGAGTTAAGTACATCTTTGTACACTCAGGGGACTAAACATCTAAATAATAGGAGACATGTTCCTAACATCATTAAGGAATATATTCCTCTGGCTTCTTCTCGTCCTGTAATGATAACTGATCTCCGGAAATATCTTACAAAAAGACGTGAGATCACAGGGATGTCTTCTTCACCTCTAAATCACCCTTCGGATCGCCAAAGCCTTCATGAAGTAGTCATCAAGTGTTGTTGCCAATCAGCTAAACGATCAATCTTAGATCGTCTAAACTATACTTTAACGCCTGAACCTATGACAGGAGATAAAGACGAGCTGTTATATGCTTCTGTCAACATGACTTCCCAAGGCACTGGATGGGAAACGTCCAAGAGGTAATGCGTCCCGTAATTCCAGTCAGCAATTCTTAGATCGGATTCATGCATCCAGAGAAGGGGTCTTTCAATACACCAGATCAAGAAATCAAAATTTGAGCCAAGGTGTCTTTAATCAAGAAGATCTCCCCATCGCTCATCTAGGAGAGGACTCTTTTTTGGAGTTTGACGCAGATAGTAAAAGTTTTGAATAAACTATCTCGTCAATAGCAGCAAAAGAAGTGACGACATATACCGTTACAGAAGATCAAGATGCTTCTAGTTCAGCCAATCAAGAACAACGAATTGTTGTACTAGAGGACAAACTGAAGACCATGACTGAGATGGTCGCAAGCATGCACACTATAATCGTAGCCCAACATGCAGTGCCTCCGATTATAAATTCTGCTGCAAATCCTGAGCTTATAGCATCTTTTATTCCTGTTAGTCTGGGGGTACCACCTCCTCAGGTTGCTTCTATACCAATTCAAGCTGATCCCAGTCAGTCTGGACTGGGGGTAGTAATTATCATGTTGTTCCTCCTCCCAACAATTCTAACCAGCCTATCAATTCCTAAACATCAGGTGTCACTCCTGTTTCCCGTTATACGTATTTTCGTATACGTATACGAGATTTCTGGTATTTACCAGGTGGACCGTAGTTAGACTTATTTTGCTTAGGCTAGTCTTTGTTTAATCTTGACTTAGTTTATTCGATTGGTTTGGTTCAATTTGGTTTGGCTTGGCTTGGCTTGGTTTGAGATGGAGAGGGTTGATATATAACCCAACTCCTTCTCTCTCTATTCTCAATCACTTCTTCATTTACTTCTTCATCTTCTTCATTTACTTCTTCCACCTACCAAGTCCTAGGCAAGTGTAACTTGCTTCATGGAGGAACTCTATTTTTGTTGTTCCATTGTCTTCCTCACGAGATTTTAAGACATTTTAGTACTTAGATTTTCAATTTTCATGATTTATTTCTTGTAGATCTAAGTTGGTTGCATTTTCGGTTTTCTTGGGTTTTGATCGACCAAACTTTATTATTTTTAAGTTTTGATTGTTCTATGTTATAGAGAATTCGATTTTACTCAAAATAGACCTTTGAAAAGTTAAATTTCGAATTATTTTGAGAAAGTTATGGCCAAAATAAGATTTGGTCATTTTCTAGTTTATCTGTGCTGAATTTGGCAGGGACGATGAATAGTGCCGCATAGTGCAGCCTGCCGTATAGTGTCGTATGGTGATACAGCCTGCCGCATAGTGCAACCTGCCGCATAATGCAGCCTGCTGCATAGTGCTGTTTGGTGATGCAGCCTACCGCATAATGCTGTTTGGTGATGCAGCCTGCCTCATAGTGTAGCCTGCCGCATAGTGCAGCCTGTCGTATAGTGCCGCATGGTGATGCAGCCTGCCGCATAGTACAGCCTGCCGCATAGTACAGACTGCCGCATAGTGTAGCCTGTCGCATAGTGCAGCCTGCCACATAGTACAACATGGTAATGCAGCATACCGCATAGTACATCCTGCCGTATAGTGCAGCCTATCGCATAGTGCCGCAGAAGGCTGCATCGTGCCGCAGGAGGCTGCATCGTGCCACAGAAGGCTGCATAGTGCAGCAGAATGCCGCATAGTGCCTATTTTGGCTGTTTTTGGTTGTTTTATGTCATATTTAGCTGAATTACGGCCAGAATTTCTTCCAACTCCCAACATAAATGTATAGATCTTTTCCTTGGCTTCAAGAATATGTTATTAGCTATTTTATGCAAGTTTCTCTCATTCATGATAATGTAAGGATAGAACACGATAGTGGCCTGTTAAGACACACTCTTAGCAAGTAACAAGTAACATGACATGATAGTGGCCCGTCGTGGCGTACTCTTGACAAGCATCCTTGACATGATAATATATTATAGTGGCCCGTCCTGGCGCACTCTTGATAAGTAAATCTAACATGATAATCTTGATTTGCTGTTGTGACGGCTATCTTGACTTGCTAAGTAACTTTTGTCTTGACATTGTGGGTGTTTGTGCTTATATAAGCTACATATCTCGTCTTGCATCATTTCTAGGACATGAATTCCTGGTTACCACGGTCAGGGATTCATATTAAATCTGACTAGGATAAAAACTAGATTGATCAAGTAGTTCATGAAGAGATTTTCCAGCTATAGGCAGTCCCGTTATCTGGACGCTCTAATTAGACTTATAGCCTGCCGTCGAGTAGGGCACATTTCCAGCACACTGTCATGTGTTGCACCCCCAAGTCACCTAATCCAACTCTCTCAACTTGTGACCGGATAACCTGAATTAAGTCTGCAGGGCTTGTGGCTGTTGGAACATCTCATTGCATCTTGTTAGTAATTAGGCTTATGATAACCCTAGTTAGCTAAAGTATCAAGCCGTACTCATTGCTTGGTCGTGATTGATGGATGGAGTCCCGTCTAGTCTTGCCTAGGCAAGACCACTACATGATTATTTCTACACATTACTGTTATGCTTTACTCTTGTCGATAATTTATTGGAGACTAAGCTCTGTTCAGGTGAAGGGTTACAACCCCGGTCCTTGTTTGGTGTACGGATTGTAACTTGGCTACCGAAATAGTACCTTAGTTGTCTTATCGTTTATCATATTGTTTTCTCTAACTTATGTCTTTTATTATCTTTTATGTCTCATATGCTAATATGCTGGTTTTAGTTCTTAAGTGAAGCCTCCCTTGTGGCACTTGCTCTTTCTGGGGTCTGACCCAGCTGGTTTTGTATGGCCAGATTTTAGAGTAGCACCCGAGGATCTTCCAGCCTTCCAGCCGGATGGTGAACACTAGGCGCAACCCTGGCGACGAGTGGATTTTATTTTGCTCTCCCACTCTAATTATAAAATTATTCTTTTGAGGCGTTTAGCCGTCGAGCAAGTGTTAGCTCGTGTTGAATTTACATTCCTGTCTGCCTAAGGGCTGTAACATGATTGACAAATCCTAGGATTGATCATATATGACTTAAACTCTTGCTAGTCTTCGTATTTTGTATGACTAGCATCATGATCATCTGAATATGTAATGTTTGGGATGCCTTACTTTGTATGTCTGATGATCTACCATCTTGTTACATTTACTTGCTTGCTTGAGATTGAGACACTAGGCTTGTTCTTGACCCTAAGAGACTAATGGCTTGTAGTAAACCCTCATGCATCTAGACAGCCGTGACCGTATTACGAGATGGGATTCACTTTAATGTACGTAGCTGGCTGTGTCTGTCCCCCGCTCTCCAGTATTCTGGTTCTGGGGCGTGACACGATTTAGGTGGTGGCCCATGCAGGTCTTATAAATTAAGATATGTGAAGGTTTCACTGAATGGATGTCTCAATCAGCACTCGCCCTTGATCTCTACTCGTGTCTTCTAATCTTTTCAAAATCTTGACCTGATCACATGTTTATATCCTCGATCTATCATGGTCCTTTCTTATGTTTCCCATGTCATTTTTTCAGCGGCATTGTTCCTGGTCCTACCGATCAGCAAGGCGAAGCACGTCCAGTGGACCAACAGCAACCTGGAGACCAAGCCCAGCACTCTGGAGCGGCCTTCCGAGTCATGCATTCCGGGGATCCAGAGCCCCCAGTTTAGCCAGTCCAGCTTGCAGAGCCTGATAATGGAACCCTGGTAGGTCTCATCAGGGAATTGCTTGCATCTCAAGATCGTCGGGACGATGCCCTGCACCAGACAGTACAAGATGCCATTGGCAGAGTTGGTTACCAAGGAAATAATACGGCCAACAGTTTTAAGCGTCTAAACCCTCCTTTCTTTGACGGCACTGAAGATGCTATTGCTGCTGATGCATAGCTTCAGGACAAAGAGGTTATCCTGGAAGCAGCTAAAATTCCTGAGGAAGGGAAGGTGGCCGTTGTGCGCCTGTAGTTATTGGACTTATCCCGCAGCTGGTGGGCGATGCTAGCTGTTGGATTACCGACGCCTATCTCATGGGCGGTGTTCAGCAATAAGTTTCAGACCAAGTACTTTGACACAGTAGCTCGGTATTGTCTGCAGACGAGATTTACCAATCTTAAACAGAAGGGCAGGACGGTCGATGGGTATGCAGCCAAGTTTTTTAGACTTCGTCGGTTTGCTCCCACCTTGGTGGCAACCAAATTGGATCGAGCCCAGCGATTCCAGTAGGGGCTCCACCTAGAGATCATTATAGCAGTAGAGCAGTTTGAGCACCAGACGTTTGATTTCGTCTTGCAAGTAGCAAAAAAGCATGAGTATACCTCACATAGGATTGTAGATAGAAACGGAGGACGGAAGAGGTCTCATAAGCAGATGTTCCAGTCATCAGCACCAGCCCTGGCAACTAGGGCTTTGACTATTAGAGCTTTTAGGAGGGCGACCACAGTTTCGTCGGTTCAGCACTCGACGCCGGTGTATCCTCAGCAACAGAAGCAGAAGTAGTCTTTCCCAATGGGCTGCACTCGTTGTGGAAAGCCAGGACATATAGTATTAGAGTGTCGCAGAGCACAGGGGTTGTGCTTGGCTTGTGGGACACCGGATCACAAGATAGGGTCCTGTTAGAATAGAGCCAGTTCATCGTCATCAAACCTAACCAGTCCATCGGTTAGGGGTCCAGTACAGCAGCAATATCGGCCTCCGAGGCCATTGTCGCCTCAAGCTCAATAGTTTGCCCAATTTCAGAATTATAACAGACAGAGAGGTCACCAGCAGAGGGGACCTGCACCAAGAGGGCAGGGTCAGGCTATGGCTCTGACAGTAGAAGAAGAGTTAGCTTTAGGTGAGGTGGTGGCAGGTACCATTCTCGTCAACTCTTTTCCAACATCAGTATTATTTGATTCGGGTGCATCACATTCATTTATGTCTGCACGATTCGCTACACGGATAGCACTGGAGCCCGAGTCATTATCAGTAAGGCTCAATATACTTACTAGTAACGATCTTATGGGAGTAGATAGAGTGTTTTTCTCGTATCGAATCGTAGTTAGCGGTAGAAAGTTTCCCGCTAGGTTGATAGAATTTTCGATGGCCGATTATGATGTGGTCCTAGGAATATATTGGTTGAAGGAGCAATATGCAAGAATAGACTGCCATATTGGCAGGATTATTTTTGGTATTCCCGGCGAACCGGAGTTTTCATTCTCTAGGGACGAAGTAGAACCTTCTCCACCAGTATTGCAGATGGCAATAGCAGTGGCAGTTCAGTTTCCCAGAGTAGTAGAAGAGTTTCCTGATGTATTTCCCGAAGAGCTTCCAAGCATGCCCCTGGAGAGAGAGATAGAGTTCACCATTGATTTGCTTCCAGGGACAGGACCAGTGTCAGGGGGAGTCTACAGAATGACACCTTCAGAGTTAGAGATCTTGTACAAGATGATTAAAGAACTAAGAACCAAGAGATTCATTCATGCTAGTGGATCACCTTGGGGAGCCCCGATACTTCTTGTGAAAAAGAAGGATGGTACGTCAAGATTATGTGTTGATTATCGTAACTCTATAACAATCAAGAACAGATATCCTCTACCAATGATAGATAATTTATTTGATCAACTCAGAGGAGCGGTAGTATTCTTGAAGATTGACTTACGGTTATGGTACCATCAGATCAGAGTCAGAGAGTAAGACATCCCGAAGACAGCATTCAGATCGATGTATGGACATTGGAAGTTTCCTGTTATGCCATTTGGAGCGACCAATGCGCTAGTCGTATTCATGGACCTCATGAATCGTATCTTCTTGCCCTATTTGGACCGATTTGTGATAGTGTTTATAGACGACATCTTAGTCTATAGCAAGAATGAAGTAGAGCATGAGCAGCATCTTCGTGTAGTTCTTCGGATTCTCAGAGAGCACCAGTTGTATGCGAAGTTCAGTAAGTGCGAGTTTTGGCTGGATCGTATCTCGTACTTAGGTCACATCATTACTAGAGGTGGAGTGGAAGTAGACCCCTAGAAGATAGTGGCTATAGAATCATAGCCTATTTCCAGTACCGTCGCATAAGTTCGGAGTTTCCTAGGATTGGCTGGCAATTACCGACGGTTTGTATCAGAATTCGCTCAAATTTCGGCACCATTGACGCAGTTGACCCGCAAGGATATGCAGTTTGCTTGGACAGCAGAGTGTCAGAGTTCATTTGAGAAGTTGAAGCAAAAATTAATGACGGCCCCCATTCTTACTCTTCCTGATGGGACTGGAGGATTTTTAGTTTATTGTGATGCTTCTGGCAGAGGATTGGGATGTGTCTTGATGCGACATAGTAAGGTAGTAGCTTATACATCATGTCAGCTTCATGATCATGAGAGGAATTACCCAACCCATGACTTGGAGTTAGCAGCGATGGTTTTCGCACTTAAGCTTTGGAGGCATTATTTATATGGAGATCGGGTGGAGATTTTTACCGACCACAAGAGTCTTAAGTATGTATTTCCTAGAAGGATCTTAATATGCATCAGAGGAGATGGCTAGAGCTACTTGTGGATTATGACATCAACCTGCAGTATCATCCTGGGAAGGCCATCATAGTAGCAGATGCATTGAGCAGAAGAGCTAGAGTTTATTTTCTAACAAGACAACCAGAATTGTTAGCAGATCTTCAGAAGATGGGTATTAAAGTTGTCCTTCCTACCAATGTGGCATCGATGGCCAGTATGCAAGTTTCGCCCAGTATAGTTGAGAGGATCAAGATGGCGCAATCAACAGATTCTAAACTTCAGCGACTTAGGACAGAATGTGTAGTAGGACGAAGACCAGAGTTATGTATTTACGAAGATGGTACTCTCCGACATGGGAGGCATCTTTGTGTACCCAGTGGTGATATCAGACAGGAGATCGTGGCAGAGGCTCACAGTTCTCAGTATTCAATTTATTCCGACGGTACTAAGATGTACCGAGACATCCGTCAGCATTTCTGGTAGAATGGCATGAAGAGGGAGATAGCCCAGTTTGTCTCTCGTTGTTTAGTTTGCCAACAAATTAAGGCTGAATATCAGAGACCAGCTGGCCTTCTTCAACCTTTACCGATCCCAGAATAGAAATGGGAGCACATTACTATAGATTTTGTAACTTGGTTACCTAAATCCCCAGCTGGGAGAGATGCCATCTGGGTTATAGTTGACAGACTCACGAAGGTAGCTCATTTTTTTTTCCTTCAAAATTGGTCAGTCGACGGATCAGCTAGCAGAGATGTACCTCAAGTAGATTATCAGATTGCATAGAGTGCCAGTTAGTATCATATCAGACAGAGATTCAAGATTCACATCGCACTTTTGGCGGAGTCTTCAACAGAGCTTGGGGACTCGTCTCAAGTTTAGTTCAGCTTATCATCCACGGACAAATGGTCAGTCAGAACGCATGATCCAGACTCTTAAAGATATGTTGCGGTCATGTACACTCGACTTCGGTGGTTCGTGAGAAGATCACCTGTATCTCGTAGAATTCTCCTATAATAACAGTTTCCAGGCTAGTATCCAGATGGCACCTTTTGAAGCATTGTATGGCAGGAAGTGCAGATCACTTTTAGCTTGGGATGATGTTGGCGAGAGACAGATGCTTGGTCCAGAGATGATTATGCAGACAATCGAGGTGGTCAGGCAAGTCAGAGATCATCTTTGAGTTTAACAAGATCGCCAACGCCATTGGGCCGATTCTCATCGGCGTCCCCTTGAGTTTTCAGTCGGCGACCACGTGTTCTTTAGGATCTCGCCTTCCCGTGGCGTCATTCAATTCGGCGTACGAAAAAAGCTTAGTCCTAGGTACATAGGGTCGTTCGATATCCTTGAGTGGGTAGGTGATGTGTCCTATCGTCTCGCTCTTCCGCCGTCGTTAAGTGAGGTACATGATGTATTCCATGTATCCCAATTGCGACTGTATATCCTGGATCCAAGACATGTCCTTGATCATTCGGAATTGGTTGTTGGTACCAACCTTTCGTATGAGGAAAGGCCCGTATCCATTTTGGACCGAAGAGAGAAGGTGCTCAAGAACAAGACTATTAGTTTAGTCTGTGTTGCTTGGGGTCATCACTCTTTGGGCGAGTCAACGTGGGAGCGTGAGGATGATATCCGCTCGCGATATCTACACCTATTTGACTCATAAGGTATAATATCTTCCTTATGCCATATGCTTTTAATTCCTTGCTTGCATGAATGATTGCTTGATTGACTACTAGTCTTAGCTTGCTTATGATTAATATAGCTTTCCCCGACATCTCTAGCCTCTTGATTAAATTTCGAGAACGAAATTCTTTTAAGGTGGGTAGAGTTATCACTCCTGTTTTCCGTTATACGTGTTTTCGTATACGTATACGAGATTTTTGGTATTTACCAAGTGGACCGTAGTTAGACTTATTTTGCTTAGTCTAGTCTTTGTTTAATCTTGACTTGGTTTATTCAATTGGTTTGGTTCAATTTGGTTTGGCTTGGCCTGGCTTGGTTTGAGATGGAGAGGGTTGATATATAACCCAACTCCTTCTCTCTCTCTCCTCGTTCACTTCTTCATTTACTTCTTCATCTTTTTCATTTACTTCTCCCACCTACCAAGTCCTAGGCAAGTGCAACTTGCTTCATGGAAGAACTCTATTTTTGTTGTTCCATTGTCTTCCTAACGAGATTCTAAGATACTTTAGTACTTAGCATTTTCAATTTTCATAGTTTATTTCTTGTAGATCTAAGTTGGTGGCATTTTTGGTTTTTTTGGGTTTTGATCTACCAAACTTTATTATTTTTAAGTTTTGATTGTTCTATGTTGTAGAGAATTCGATTTTACTCAAAATGGGCCTTTGAAAAGTTAAATTTCGACTTGTTTTGAGGAAGTTATGGCCAAAATAAGATTTTGCCATTTTCTAGTTCATCTGTGCTGAATTTGGGAGGGACGATGAATAGTGCCGAATAGTGCAAACTGCCGCATAATGTAGCCTGCCGTATCGTGCAGCCTGCCGCGTACTGCAGCCTACCGCATAGTACCGTTTGGTGATGCAGTCTACCGCATAGTGCAGCCTGCTGCATAGTACTGCATGGTGATGCAGCCTGCTGCATAGTGCAGCCTGCCGTATGGTGATGCAACCTGCCGCATAGTACAGCCTGCCGCATAGTGTCGCTTGGTGATGCAGCCTGTCGCATAGTGCATCCTGCCACATAGTACAGCCTGCCGCATACTGCTACAGAAGGCTGAATTTTGTCGTAGGAGGCTGCATCTTGCCGCAGAAGGCTGCATAGTGCCGCAGAATACCGCATAGTACCTATTTTGGCTGTTTTTGGCTGTTTTATGTTATATTTAGCTGAATTATGGCCAGAATTTCTCCCAACTCCCAACATAAAAGTTGTAGATCTTTTCCTTGGCTTCAAGAATATGTTATTAGCTATTTTATGCAAGTTTCTCTCATCCATGATAATGTAAGTATAGAACATGATAGTGTCCTGTTAAGGCACACTCTTAGCAAGTACCAAGTAACATGACTTGATAGAGGTCCGTCGTGGCGCACTCTTGACAAGCACCCTTGACATAATAATACATGATAGTGGCCCGTCGTGGTGCACTCTTGATAAGTGAACCTAACATGATAATCCTGATATGCTGTTGTGATGACTATCTTGACTTGCTAAGTAACTTTTGTCTTGACACCGTGGGTGTGTGTGCTTATATAAGCTACATGTCTCGTCTTGCATCATATTTAGGACATGAATTCCTGGTTACCACAGTCAGGGATTCATATTGAATCTGACTAGGATAAAGACTAGATTGATCAAGTAGTTCATGAAGAGATTTCCCAGCTATAGGCAGTCCCGTTATCTGGGCGCTCTAATTGGACTTGTAGCCTGCCATCGAGTAGGGCACATTTCCAGCACACTGTCATGTGTTGCACCCCCAAGTCACCTAATCCAACTCTCTCAACTTGTGATCGGATCACCTGGATTAAGTCTGCAGGACTTGTGGCTGTTGGAACATCTCATTGCATCTTGTTAGTAATTAGGCTTGTGATAACCCTAGTTAGCTAAAGTATCAAGCCGTACTCATTGCTTGGCCATGATTGATAGATGGAGTCCTGTCTAGTCTTGCCTAGGCAAGACCACTACATGATTATTTCTACACATTACTGTTATGCTTTACTCTTGTCGATAATTGATTGGAGACTAAGGTCTGTTCAGGTAAAGGGCTACAACTCCGGTCCTTGTTTGGTTTACGGGTTGTAACTTGGCTACCGGAATAGTACCTTTGTTGTCTTATCGTTTATCACCTTGTTTTCTCTAACTTATGTCTTTTATTATCTTTTATGTCTCATATGCTAATATGCTGGTTTTAGTTCTTAAGTGAAGCCTCTCTTTGGCACTTGCTCTTTCTGGGGTCTGACCCAGCTGGTTTTGAATGGCCAGATTTCAGAGTAGCACCCGAGGATCTTCCAGCCTTCCAGCCAGATGGTGAACACTAGGCGCAACCCTGGCAACGAGTAGGTTTTATTTTGCCCTCCTACTCTAATTGTAAAAATATTCTTTTGAGGCGTTTAGCCTCCGAGCAAGTGTTAGCTCGTGTTGAATTTACATTCCTGTCTGCCTAAGGGCTGTAACATGATTGACAAATCCTAGGGTTGATCATGTATGACTTAAACTCTTGCTAGTCTTCGTATTTTGTATGACTAGCTTCATGATTATCTGAATATGTAATGTTTGGGATGCCTTACTTTGTATGTCTGATGATCTACCATCTTGTTACATTTACTTGCTTGCTTGAGATTGAGACACTAGGCTTGTTCTTGACCCTAAGAGACTAATGGCTTCTAGTAAACCCTCATGCATCTAGACAGCCGTGACCGTATTGCGAGGTAGGATTCACTTCAATGTACGTAGCTGGCTGTGTCTGTCCTCCGCTCTCCAGTATTCTGGTTCTCGGGCTTGACACAGTTTAGGTGGTGGCCCATGCAGGTCTTATATATTAGGATGTGTGAGGGTTTTACTGAATAGATGTCTCAATCAGCCCTCACTCTTGATCTCTACTCGTGTCTTCTAATCTTTTCAAAATCTTGACCTGATCACACGTTTATATCATCGATCTATCATGGTCCTTCCTTATTGTTTTCTATGTCATTTTTTCAGCGGCATTATTTCTGGTCCTACCGATCAGCAAGACGGAGCACCTCCAGTGGACCAGCAGCAACGTGGAGACCAAGCCCAGCACTCTGGAGCGGCCTCCCGAGTCATGCTTTCCGTAGATCCAGAGCCTCCAGTTCAGCCAGTCCAGCCTGCAGAGCCTGATAATGGAACCCTAGTGTGTCTCATCAGGGAATTGCTTGCATCTCAAGATCGTCGGGACGATGCCCTGCACCAGATAGTATAAGTTGCCATGGGCAGAGTTGGTTACCAAGGGAACAATGCGGCCAACAGCTTCAAGCGTCTAAACCCTCCTTTCTTTGACGGCACTGAAGATGCTATTGCTGCTGATGCATGGCTTCAGGACACAGAGGTTATCCTGAAAGCAGCTAGAATTTCTGAGGAAGAGAAGGTGGTCGTTGCTTGCATGGCTTCATGTCTGCCCTCATTAAGATCAAACAAAGACACAATGAATCCGCAGAAAGTTTCATTGAAAGATTCCGTCGAGAGGCACTTAAAATGCCTTTAAGAACTCCATCTACTGTAACAATAGACACCTGCAAATCAAACTTGTTGTCTATTATCAGTATGTGGACGGGATCTACACAATTCCAGGATTGGCCCTCTTTCATTGTGAATGCCAAGGTGGCAGAGATCAGTGCCAAAAAGTTCAAACAATTAGGAGTTCAAATGACTCATCCTAACCAGGATGAACATTCTACATCCAGAGGTAATAATCGCCAGAATAACCGCAATGGTAAAGAAATACTGGCCATCAATCTCAAGGGCAAGGAGTCATTGGCTGTTAATGTTGCTCAAACAGCACCTTCTCCATCAGCACCACCACAGAAAACACCTCATCCAAAAGAAGATTATTCTTTCGATGAAGATGATACTTTGAGCATCTTTGATTGTTTGATCAAGAGCAATAAGCTTCAATTGTCGGAGGCAAAACAGCCAGAAGAAGTGGGTAAAACTGATCACCCTAAATATTATGTTTATCACAGATTTATAGGACATCCAACCAGAGCATGCTACGTGCTCAAAGGCAAAATCCAGGAGATGGTCAACTCTGGAGCGATTACTCTTCAGCAGGATGAGAAGACGGTGACTGCTAATGTTGTTTCTGTGCAATTTGGCAACTTTTCACCATAATTTGTGCAAGATGGTGTTGTCCCCATTCCAAGGACTACTCTCGAGATCGTAAATCTCCCACCTCCTCAAAATGATGGTCTTGTTCCATTATCAACCGATAAAGGAGAAATCATGTAGATTCATCCTGATCTGGTAGCAGATTTCGAAGTGCCTTCTTCTTCCACTCAAAAAAAGCGCTCCAAAGCTAAATCTAAAAGCTGCAACATGGTATCCTTTGAACCGGTAGCAGAAGAAGAAATTCTAATGGACACTAGATCCGGAAAACCCTATCTTCGAGAATATCTCAAAAATCAAGAGAATCCTGTCCCATCTCCTGATGCTCCTCCTATATCATCTACTCTTGCTGAAAATATACCATCTACATCCCTACCGATGGTTGAACCAACTCCTCCTAAGCCGACATTAGCAGACAAGGGAAAATAACCTGTCCGTTTTGACAAAGCACTGAAGAAGTCCTCATCTTTTGGACTCAAAAAGCCATATAATTTTGACATATTGGCTTAATTAGCCAATACTCCAGCAAGATTGTCAATCTTTGAACTTTACGTCTCTCAAAAGAAACTCGAGAGACGTTAAGTGAAGCTTTGATGCAGGCTGATGCTTGTCTTACTCTTCTCAAAAAGCTTGAAAAGGAGCCAGGCAGCTGCGTACATTGTCATAGTGTACTTGAACTAATGGCCAATATTACTTTTACACAAGATGATATATTGTTAGAAGACAATCGTCATGATCGTCCTCTCTATTTTACGGGGTTTGTGGACACCATGAAAGTCGATCATATTCTGATTGACCCAGGGTCTGCTCTTAGTATCATGCCAAAGTCTTTGTTAGATGCTTTGAAGATCCCAGTACATAATCTTTCTATAACTATCACAACCATCTTGGAATTCAATCAAGGAAGAAGTGAACCTTTGGGGAAGATACGCCTGAAACTTTAAATTGGCAATCTTCGTACAAAGGTGACTTTTTATGTAATTGACAATAATGGCTCATACAATGCTTTGTTAGGAAGACCATTCCTCCATGAACACAATATTCTACCTTCTACTCTCCACCAATGTTTCAAATATGTGGATGGTAATGGAGAAGTCCAGAAAGAGGTTGCAGATCTGAATCCTTTCAAAGGAGTTGAAGCATACTATAAATTCTCGCATGTACAATGAGGAATTCATGAAGGTGGTACTGGCAATAGACACAGATAAAAAAAGAAAGGTATACCAAATGATACTTTGGTGATCCCTGTCAAGGGGCATACTTCCTGTCCTTAGTCTTCTAAACCACTAACTATTTATCTTCCTTCCCATGAGAAGCAGCCTATTGGTGATAGTCAGGAACAAAGGCAGCTCACTTCTTCTGAGCTGCTTGTAATCGACCTGCGTCGTGAAAAGCCCCCTCCTCCTTTTCGTTCTTCTTTTTCCCCTCTTGTCATCAATCTGACTAAGCCTGTTAAGGCTAAAGCTCCTGTTGTAAATGATGGTGTAAAAATCAATAAAGCATCTCCTTTGCAGTATATTGATGTCTCTTACTATACTTAATGTTATTTGGATATGCTAGATGGCTTTAAACCACTTTCAATAGAAGTCGTATCATCTCTACGAAATATAGTATCATTGGATTCAATACAAGAATCATACTTCTTAGTACCGTCTCGAAAGAAAGATGAAAGGCCCATACTTTTTAATAAAAGAGAAGAACAAAAAGTCATGCTCTATAATGATAATAGAGATGATACATGAAGACTACAACTACGTCGCTATAGTCCACAAGCCAAAGCAATCATCCGTAAAATGGGCTATGATTTCAGAACATACCCCAACAGCGACAAAGGAAGACGAACTCCCCTTCGTATTTCTGTTCCAAAAAGAAAATCACAACAATATCACAGTAAATCGAAGAGGGGTTTAGGCTATACTTCACCACTTCCGACTCCGGAACTTTCCGAATTTGACGAAGAAGAACGATCTAATTCTTCTGATTTCATCTCATGGGATTCTGATACCAGCATTGGTCATGTTCATCGGATAACAGTATCTTCTAACATGGTGTCCGTCGAATTCTCATAAGATGATGAAGATGACATTGAAGAATAGACCCTTGGGCACAAAGGATGGACAATCAGTTGGAACTTCGTTTTGAACAACGAGAACCACCTACTGAGGATCAACTAGTCCATATCGATATTGGAGAGGAGGGCGTATCTCGGCCAATCTTCATTAGCAAGAATCTCCCTGAGAATGATAAACAAGAATTAATTTACCTCATTTGTGAATATATTGATGTCTTCACCTGGAGTTATAAAGATATGCCGGGATTAGATCCCCAAGTTGTAACTCATAAGCTTAACATCCTGCCAAATGCTAAGCCAGTCAAACAACATCAACGGCGATTCAAGCCTGAAATGATGGATGTAATTGATGATGAGGTCAAAAAGCTCATAGTTTGCGGTTTTATCAGAGAAGAACAACAACCTGACTGGGTAGCCAATGTTGTACCAGTCTTGAAAAAGACCGAAAAAGTTTGGGTCTGCATAGACTTTCGAGATCTTAATGATGCTTGCCCTAAAGACGAATTCCCTCTCCCGATTACTGATGTCATGATCGACAATACATGTGGATTCGAATGGATCTCTTTCATGGATGGATTTTATGGATATAATCAAATTCGGATGAATCCTGAAGATGAAAAACATACTTCGTTTCGTACCCCTCGTGGAGTATACTGTTATACAGTCATGCCATTCGGTCTTAAGAACGTAGGTGCAACTTACCAGCGGGCTATGAGTACTAACTTTTGAGATCATTTACGAAAGACTGTCGAATACTATGTTGACGATATTGCTCTCAAAAGTCGTCTAAAGGAAGATCACATTCAATATTAAAAAAATTATTTTTAATCTAATGCGCCAGCATCTTTTTTTCAAAAACTGAAGTGACTGTTCATTCATTCACTTCCTTGGACTTATCATTTATTTGGCATTTATTGTCTCTTGTTTTGAATAATATGAATTCACGTCCTTTACACCTCTGAATTCCAATTATTTACATCAGCAACTTGTTACGTCCTTATTACCTCTGATAAAGTTGTTTACTGAAATAACAGTATTAACTGAAATAACAGTATTACTAAACTTTATATTCTGCCACGTCCACATTATCTCTGAGCAGATATAATGAATATTATCATTTTCTAAATCATGAAATATATCATGTCTAGTACCTCTGAATATATTTTCTATTCTATTACTTATATCTACAACAAGATATGCAACAAGTAATGGAACCACATAAAAGTCTTTATTATTTCTTTTTGCAAAAAAAGTATAATGTAATAAAAGAAAGAGACAACAAAATTTGTCCATTTTACTCCGAAGGATAGGTGATAAGTTCTGCAATTTGTTTCTTTAGAACTTGAACTCTTTCATCACGCGAATCTAGCACTCTCTGCCTGGCTTCAATTCGTCCTGATTCAGGATCGAAAGGTTGTAGAGCAGCAGTTCGACGTATTAGTTCTTCATTCTAAAGATGTTCAAATTCCTTCTTCTGGTTCTTCAGAACCTCCACCTGATCAACAGCAGATTGGTACAATTGATTTTCGTGTTCTATATTCTGCTTAACAGTCTGGAGTTCTGCTCAAAGCTGAGCAATTTTGTCTTCCAGATCAGCAGCCTTTTTCTCTTCCTCTATAGCCTTAGTCTTATGACTATCAGCAATAACAGTTGCATCAGAGATTTGAATATCTAACTCGGAGGATTGTCTAGTAAAAGCCAGCAGGAATGCTTCAAAATCGGCTTTACTAATTTTTGCTTCTCGAACCATAGTTTCATATTCCGTGTTTACTAGTGGCTCGATATCTCCTCTTTTCAGCTCCTTGTAAACCTTAATTGAGTCCTCTAGCTCATCCTAAAATATGTTCCAAAAATGAAGCTTGAGCCTCGTCTCCTTGACTGCGGATGCTTTCGATCAAGAATGTAGTGGGAGTTCTAACGGTACTAAAAGGGACATCCTCTCTCTCCATAACTCTATGAACTAAGGGCTCCAGAGACGTAAAGAAGACTATTGTGAAAGAGGCCACCACAAATTTGTTAGCTACCATGGCTCCTGGAGTGGCTACTATGTTTGCAGAAGTCTTCGCAGCTTTAGCAGGTAGAGGTACTTCATCTGGAGCGCTAATATGAGAAGAGCTTCCTTCCCCTGCTACAGTTCCAGTAGCTGCTTCTGCAAATTACATATGTTATTTATGTTGATAACATATAATGCTAAAGACGCTATGACAAGTTATTCGTATTTGGAAATTTACCTAAGCTGGATACATTACAAGGAGTCTCAACAGCTTTAACTGTCTCGGACTGAAGCTTCGACAGAGTCTCTATAGACATAGCTTGACTACTGCCAGCTCCTGATTCAGTCTGAGGTGGCAGAGTTACTAGAGTTTCATTTATTAATTCTGCTGCCACCTTAGACACTTAGGCTGCTCAGTGACCGTGGGCTCATTAATCTCAGGAGGATTGATATATTCCTCATCATTAACCGCATTCAACTCATCTTCAGTAGTTGAAAGATCTTCATCAACTGAGAGTTCTTGTGATGATGGTGCACTCACTAGAGTTTGTTTTTCTTTAATAATGTTATTCCAATCATCATCATAGGTTTTATCATCAAAATTGCAACCGGTCAATGCGACAATTATTGCCTCTTCTGAATGAGTAGATACTTGAGCTTGTAGAGTATCTTGTGGAGGCAAATCCTGCTTTGGAGAAGAGGCTTTTGGACTCAGGGGAGTTGGAGATGGAATTGTTATCCCTGCCGCAGCAAGTATATTGGCGGGAACATTTACTGTCATGGTAATAACATGAGGCTGGACATCTGTTGAAGTAACCAATATAAGGTAGAGCAATTTAGATATATATCTTTGATAAAAATTAACGTATGAGGATATATCGTAATTTCGATATTACCTCCTTGAGATGGTTCTTCTTCAGTAATTATCAATTTTTTTCTGACTTTTTTGGGTATTAATGCGTCTGGTTCTGTAGCAACTCCAGCACGATCACTCTCTGTATCAATTAAAGAAGTAGAAGTTCCTTCCTCTATGATTTTCTCCGACTTTCAAATAGAAGAAGGAGTGTTATCCTTCTCTCCAGAAGAAGAACTAAGAAGCATCTGTTTTGATTGAGAACGAGTTATTCTCGTAGTCACTGGCTCATTGATAACTAGTGATGTTCTTTTCTTCTTCGCCGGAGTCCTTGGAGAATTGGATGTATTATCTCGCTGAGGAGAGGCCGTCGTCTCCTTAGTCTTTCTATTCTTCAAACCCTTAACAAAAGATTTTTCTTTCCGCACCTTTATGGATATGTCTAAAGGATCTTGAACTCGATCAGCATAGTTCATTAAAATTGATGCCTCCAGGGGTATATCGGCAGGATCTTTGTCTTCTACATCTCGGGCTGGCGCTGAACACGCCGCCGGCGGAGCACCGTCTCTACCCCCTCCCCTTCTCCCCACTTCCCCGCCCAGCCTCGCCCCGTCTCTTCTGTGGCCCCCGCTAGCGACACCGCCTCGCGGTCATCCCGTTCCTGCGTCGAACGTCACTCCGTTCGGCAAGCCCCTCTGATCTGAGTTCAAATTCAAACTTGACGAATTTGAATCTCCCGTCCACCTATGCGCCTGGTCCTCCTCCCGGGGGCATGCGCCCACTTCCATCCTTGGCGCGTATGCGCCCGCCCCCTATCACAATCATATGCTCCCTCCTCTCCTTCGCAATCATATGCGCTGCCTCCATGCCGGCGTTCCCAGCATAGAGATCTTTCCTCCGGCAGCTGTTCCTATGCGCCCGCCCTCCCAGCGCAGGTGCTCGCCCCTCGGGCGCTCATGGGGGAGTCAGACACCCACACCCTCTTCTCGCGGTCTCTCGCAACCCTGCCACGATCCGTGCTCCTTCCGATGCTATGCGCCCACCTCATGCGCAGCACAAGGTGCAGGGCTTGGATCTTCGTCAGCCGGGTCCTTACCCCTTCCTGCGCTAGCGAGGTCCGGGAAGCCCGCGTACGTCCCCCAGCCCCTAGTCTCCCTTGTACCCCCTTCTGGCGATCCTCCGCCCGGTCCCTCCCCCCATTCCCTCCCCGAAGGCATCTCTAACCGATGCTCCCAGCCAGGAGGACCCCCACCTGTCCTTGGCACTCGCATCACCGCCTCTCTATCCCTACACCTCTCTCCCTCCCTGCCATCCAGGCACTCCTTCTCCTCAGCCACTCCTCCCTCTTTTGCGGAGATCCTGAGGCCAGATCGAGTTGCGCAGCTTCCCCTCAACGGTCCGGAGATCGTCCTCCCCGAGATCGAGTTTTCTCCCTCCACCGAAGGTCAAACCATCAGAATCCCGTTCTCCACTGACGAAATCTCCTCCCTATCCGCCTCCTTCTCGAGGATATTTGTGCTCAAATTTCAATCTGGATGCCTTAAACTGCCCATTGTCAAAGAAGTCATCGCAGGCTGGGGTCTTTCATCCGCGTACAAGATCGCCCCATTGGACTCTAAACACCTCTTCCTCCATCTCTCTTCCGATCCGGACTCCTCCTTAGTCTGGGCTAAGGTATCCACCAGCATCGAATCCCATAGTGTGAAGATCGCCAAATGGTCTCCCAGCTTCAACCCCAATGTCGATTCGACGATTATCTCGACGTAGATCACCCTTTCGAATTTCCCCCTTGTTTGCTTCGCCCCAGCAGCGCTCCAGAGAATTGCCAGCTCCTTTGGGACCTTGGTCACCATCGCCGACGAAACTCGCAATCTGTCTAGAGACAACTATGCTAAGATTTGCGTAGAGATAGATATCTCTTCCGACCCCCTTCGGTTCTCCAACTCGAGCTAGGGGACGGACGTACACCCAGCTACTGGAGTTCGATAACATCATCATCTTCTACAAGCATTGTCAGATCAGATGCCGTCTCACGAAGCACAGCTTCAAGGCCCACCTGGAGCTCAAAAAGATAGCTTTCAAAAAGAACCATCTAATAGGGCGACTCTTATCCACAACTCTGGCACCTTCCTGCCCCTCCCCAACTCCCACTCCCACTTCATAGAAAGTGACACCTCCCCCAGCCCCGACGCCCTCTCTAAGTCGAACATTGGCTCGGCCCCTGACAAGCCACCTGGCATCTCCCTTCTCAATAAATTTTAGATCCTCTGCCTGACTCAGTCGACGGAGGACCAGGCGAACCCCACCCCTGACACATCCCAGGTCGATCTCGAAGGTGAGACCGTCACAGCCACAGAAGCCAGAGAGCAGATACAGTTAGCGAGGATTTCCTACTCAACACAAGCCGACCCTACCACCTCACCGGTCGAGACAGAGCGGCCTACAGACAACACCCCCCTCAACAAATCCAAACTCCTCAACCCTCCTCATGCCACTGTCAACCAAAATATCCCCATCCCCGATAAGCCCCAGCACGAAAAGAATGTTGTAGCGAACGCCATCACCGATTCAGAGATGTGTGGAGAGATCCAGCCGACATAGTCTACCCTCAATGATCCAGATGACCCCCCCACTTCCTCTCATCCGGAAGCAGACGCCCAATCTTTAGGCCTCGAATACGAAGCCAGGATCCACCAGGCCCAGGATGCAGGCTTCCTGAACCCAAACAACCCCCTCAGCGCTCTAATAGAAATTGAAACAGAACTCAGCAACCTCTCGGAGGAAGACTTGGGATATGAATCCCCGAACCAGCCTTAAGAGTCCCCAAAACTCTTCTAAATAAGAAGAAAAAGAAACAAGCTCAAGTGTCACCGACCATGATCACCAGGTCCGCCACCAAGAGCAACTCTACCCCAATTATGTGCTAGCCGATGGTTAACATCCTCGCCTGGAACGTTAGAGGGCTGGCCAATAAACCCACCAAGAGGAGATTAACCACCCTTATCAAAATCCACCGGATCGCATCATAGTTATCCTCGAACCTAAAATCCCTCCCCAGAAAACTCAAGTCCATCCAACTTCAACTCGGCTTCCCGAACACCATTGCTGGATGCCATGACATCTAGATCCTCTTCTCCGATGACTGTCTCTTCGGTAGCATCCTCGACCACGACCAGGCGCTATCTTGCTGGGTGGAACACCCCTCCATCCCTTCCAGATCCCTTATCTCCGCTGTCCACGGCAGCTGCGACTACATCGAGCGTAGGCAGCTCTGGAACATCCTTTTGGACACCCACAGCTCCTTCAACAGCACCCCTTGGCTCTGCATTGGGGATTTTAACACAATCGCGTGCTCCGAGGAAAAATGGAAGGTCGCCCTCTCCACCAACCGGCTATGAACGACTTCAGTTCCTTCATGTTCTAGGCCAACTTGCATCCTCTTTCCTACTCCGAAAATACCTTCACCTGGTGCAACATGCAAGAAGGAGCTCAACGTCAATACTTCCGTCTGGATCGTGCCCTTGTTGACAAACAGTGGTATGACATGAACCTTATAACCAAACTCTACTACCTTAACTCCACCAAATCAGACCACTCTCCTCTGGTTAAAGAGGTTAGCAAAAATCCCAACCACATCAAAAAACCCTTCAGATTCCTCGACTTCTGGAGACACCATCCCCAATTTTAGAACACCGTTGCTGCTGCCTGGAACTCGACAGACAACCCTGACCCCCTCATTAGAGTGGCAGCGAAACTCAAGGCCACCAGGAACGCCCTCTCCTCCTGGAGCAAACAGGCCTTTGGCAACATCTTCCAAGAGATCAAAGCCGTCGAAGATGACGTCACCCGTGCTGAAATATGTTTCTCCATGGATGGCTCTGCCGACGCCCGTGCCTCGCTCAACCTCACCAAAGCTATCCTTAAATCTCGCCTGAAAGGGGAGACAAAATTTTGGAAGCAGAAAGCCAGGTTATCTTGGGAAATCGAGGGGGACGGTAACTTCGCCTTCTTCCATGCCTACGTTAGGGCCCACAGGCATGAACTATCGCTTCACCAAATCTTTGATGATAACGGCACCTTACTCAAAGACCAGCGGAGTATACAAACGGCCGCCGCCAACTTCTACTCCAAACTATTCACCAAAGACGCAGTCGCCAAGGACGAGAGCTTCCTGGCGAAGGTCCCTCTCCTTATCGAGGAGCATGATAATGATCTACTTTTAACCCCCAATCCACAGAAGAAGTCAAGTCTGCGGTGTGGGCTCTTGACGAGCACAGCACTCCGGGCCCGGACGGATTCACCGGGACTTTTTTCTGCTCCTGTTGGAACACCATTCAGGCCGACGTGACCGAAGCCGCTAAAGCTTTCTTCCAAGGCGCTCATTATCCTAAATCCCTATCCCGATCTAATCTCATCTTAATCCCCAAAAAAGATAATCCGGAGACCTTCAAAGATTTTCGCCTGATCAGCCTTTGCAACTTCGCAAATAAAATCTTTTCCAAGATCATCGCCACCCGAATGTCCCCCATTCTCCCCAAGATTATCTCCGAAGAGCAGAGCGGGTTCGTTCGAGGGTGAAACATCACTGGCAACATCCTTCTAGCCCAGGAGATGGTTACTTGTATAAAATTCCTGCCGGAGGGGGGGGGGGGGGGGGTAACATAGCCATTAAGCTAGATATGGAGAAGGCATACGATCGGCTGGCCTGACAATTCATCATCTGAGTTCTCAGAGCTCTCGGATTTTCTGAAACCTAGATCGATATCATTTACAGATCCATAAGCAACTCTTGGTTCTGCACTGTCATCAACGGGCAGACAGATGGCTTCTTCAAAGCCAACCGCGGTGTCCGACAAGAAGATCCTCTATCGTCCACCATCTTCATTATAGTCGCTGAAGCCCTTAGCAGAAACCTCAAGAATATGGTCAATATCCCTAATTTCCTCCACTTTCACACCACTACGGGATGCCCCATTATCACCCACCTGGCCTACGTCGATGACGTGCTCATCTTTTCCTCCGGGGGCATCGGAGCAGTTGAGGTGGTCTGCAACACCCTGGAGAAATACTCTAAATGCTCCGGACAATGGATCAACCGCGACAAAAGCGTCATATACACCCACCACAAAGCTGACAGAATCTACATGGTTGCCCTATCTAATCTTACTTCTTTCTCCAACGCGCACCCGTGACCCTTTTTCCTTAACGGCAGATCTAATTCGGGTATCTTCGACAGCATTGTTAACAAAGTTAGGAAGAAGATCGAGGGGTGGCACAACGTGACCCTTTTCCCTTAACGGCAAGATGATCCTTATCAAGTACGTTTTATCCTCCATCCCTATCTACACCCTGGCAGTTTGCTCCCCACCATCGAAGGTTCTTTCTTCTTTGGAGGCCCTATTCTCCAGCTTCTTCTGGTGTCATCATAAAGGTCAGGATAAATATCACTGTGCCAGTTGGGACTCTATGGGCAAACCTACCGGCGATAGGGGCCTTGGCTTCATATAATTATCGCACATTGTCAGCGCCTGCTCCATGAAACTGTAGTGGAAGCTAAGATCGCATAACTCTGTCTGGTCGAGGTTCATGAAAGCTGTCACGACCCGATCCCAAATTGTTGGGTCGAATCGGATCATGCCCAGCCTGCACCGTTGTTGAGACGGCGGCAGTAAGCTGTATTCAGTAGTGAAACATATGCAGATAAAATTCTAACGAATATAAAATCTTTTATTCAATTTAAAATTTCTGAAATACAACAACTATTAATTACCACAACTACACTTGATACATTGATTACTAAAATAAATTACTATCCAGCTCTACTGATCTTGGTATCAGGTTCTGCGGGAACAGGCATCAGATCTTCGACGACGCAATCACCTAAAAATGTTGGTCTCCAGTCAGGAGGGAGCAAAGTACAATTACGAATATCCAATAATTCAAATAATAATTTGAAATTTGCAATGTTAAACAATTTGAAATACTTTAACAATATTTTTCAACAATTCTACAATTGAAAACAATATGATTTGAGTAGGTAACGAACTATGACCGGCTTGGGATGATTCACTTGTATCCTAATGATACGGTCCGGCCTATCCTCGTGTGTAGGAGGAATCAGCTCGCACAATCAATGATGCAATATAGGGGTATTGGTCATAGACGCTACACTACTCCCCCAATATCCCGAGTCAATCAGATCCAATCAATGAGTCAATATTCGAACTCTAGTAAAGAGTTCCACAATCAATACTCTAGGAGAGAGTTCCGTGTAGCAATGTGGTTTAAAATTACAATAAAACAATTACTAGATAAATTACCAAATAGACATAACTGCACTTGCCTTTGTTATTGTGACTGGATCGAGAGTCTGTACCGGAGAACTAGGTCAAACACTTCCTCGAAATCTTACATTTGAGATTCCAGACTTAGAAACAATATTCAACCCATATCTAGATGTGCTAGTTACAAACTCTAGTTTTTTTTGTCCTAATCAATTTTAGGTTATTTACAACTCTACTTTAGAACGCTTATCGAGATGAGTTACTTTCTTTACGAAGAAAAGTCAATTTAACTTTGTATTTGGAAAAACTCGTAGTTATTGATTTACTTGGTAAAACTTTGTATTTTGTATTATATATAAAATTAATATTTTTCTTTTAAATGAGAAAACGTGAATTTGTAATAAACTTGTAATTTCCTAATTATTTTATTATGAGAAAATAATATTTAAATTTTTATAAAGTAATTATATTATCATATTACGTTTTACGTCAATCAACCAACCAAAATAAAATTTACAATATTACAAAACCACAGATAATAAATAAAAGCTGGGCTTATGCCCTTACAGACTTTTTTACATAAATTGAAATAAGAGAAAAGGTTAGTTAACTCTAAATAATATCCTGCAATTTAATTACTAAAACGAAAATTAATAAATTAAATTAAAATAAATATTACTAAGAGTCTCAGACTTGGTCCAATCGTCACAAAATTAGCTAATGCCTCAACGTCCAAAAATCCCGGTTTCGTTTGCATTTCGCTAAGGGTCCATTGACCGATACGGTCGTCACCCAATAAATCCAAATATTTTATATTTTTCGAAAATCAATTTAAAACTATTAAATTTTATAGAAATTTCGGCAGCATCTCCTCTATTTTCGGGACAATCCAAAAACTGGAAAATTGCGCCATGATTTCCTGCAAATAATTCCAAACCAGGGAAACCCAATTTCCAACCAGAAAATAATAATAATAATATCCGAAACCCGAAAATAATATCCACAGCATGTTTCCGAAATTCGGAAAACCGAAATTAAACTCAGAAATTTCGAAAACTCCTAGAACCAAAATCAACAGAAGATCTATTCACTCAAAACCAATATTCCAACTACAGCCTAAAAACGTCAAGCCAGAACTTTTTCCGAAATGGACATCGAAAAACAGAAGCTCTAACCAAAAAGTCTCAGAACCTATCCAACAAGTGTTCGAATTTTTCGAATTTAGAAATTATATGAAAATCAAAGGAAAACAACATCACAGAACATGATTCCGAAAAATTCCGAAATCGAAACGTACCGAATTCGAATTCCTGGAACGGAATCGGGGACCAAATTCATCACAGACGCGACACAGGAGGGACGAACTACTCTGATTAACAGGAATTACCCAAATCCGTTGGTCGGTGAGCCGCGGGATAACTTGGGAACGGAAACGTAGTCCGCGAGGGAGCCGAACAGAAGAACGCGGAACGGGAAGCACTGGACAGCAAGCCAGGGTACGAGGAGATGCTGGACAGCAGATTGGGGACAGGGGCCGCCGGGCTCGGTGTCGAATGGCGAGCGACGCACGGGACGTGCACAAGGGGTTGGCCAAGATGGGCTGGCCGGGGTACTGCGGGCTCGGGAACACCAGCGGCGGGAGGCCGCGCGGATCGGAACGCGGTCGCCGGAGTCGCCAGGGCGGGGCCGGCCTGGACTCGGGCGGAGGGCAGCACTCGGGCCCGCGGGGAGAGTCAACGGGGGTGGCGTCGTACAAGGTCGGCCGGAAGGAGTACGCCGGAGGTGGAGCCGCGCGGGAGACAGCGCCGGAGGCGCGCGCGGTTGGCCGGACTGCGGAAACCGGCGGGCGCGGGCGGCGCAGATGCCGGAGGGTGGCCGGCCTGAAGTCGGCCGGAGCCGCGCGGGGTCGGGGCTGCGCCTGGGTGGGCGGACGTCAGCTGCCGGAGGAGCTCGGGTCGCCGGAATCGGCTAGGGCACGATTTGGGGAAAATCCTTGGGATTTGAGGATGGAATGATGGAGAGGGAGAGGGAGAAGGGTTAATATAGGGGAGAGGGAGCTACGGTTACGGGAAGGGGAAAGGGTGGTCGGCCGGCGGTTACGAGGAGGCGAGGGGTCGGCCAGTTGTTAGGTAGGGAAGGAAAGGAAAGGTTTTCTTTTCCTTTCTGATAGTTAATGAGAGAGAGAGAGTTAAAGAGTGAGTAAAGAATTGTTTTATTTTAATAAGAAATGATATATATATATATAAATATATATTAAGGGATTTTCAAATTAGTTTCAGAAAAAAATGAACTTGGGTTCAAGATGGATTCGGGACGGGTCTGGACCAACATTAAAAAAAAATCCAGGAATAATAATAATAATCAACAATTTATTAAATACGGATTTTGACTAAACTCTAAAATTCTAAAATAATAATTTTTCTAAAAATACAATTTTTTCCAAATTAACAACTAATAATGATTTATAATAATAATTTTACTGATCTGACATTAATAATAAAAAAATAATATTATTAATAATAGCAATAATTAAACTAATTTGTAAACAAAATATCGAGAATCTAAATTTGCGGGTTTCACAAAAGCTAGATATTTTTCTCACACCCACCCTACCGCGGCCAGCGCTAATTGTCACTCCTCTGTATCATGGCGGTATATTCCCCTTGGTCGTCAGCTTGCTGAACCCCCTCATCCGCTTGCGCCTCGGCAATGGAGAATCCTTCCCTTGTTTCGAATGGTGGATTGGCGAGGGGACCTTTCATCTATCCCCTAACACCCCCCTAGCTGCACGATTCAAGATCTCTGGGACACTGAATCGGGTTGGCACTGGGAGCGAATCAGAGATTAGCTCGGGCAGGAGGCGTCGACCACGATTGAAGTCATGGACGTTCGGATTGATGACTCCCCAGACAAATTATTGTGGTCCCTCAACAGCGATGGGTCGTTCACGATGGCTTCAGCCAGAAGGGAGGTGGAGAAGGGCGGCATGCCGTTTCTGCTGCTTATGCCTTACTGGCAATCATGTATCCCCATTAAATGGTCCTTCCTGATCTGGAGAGAGCAGCGTAAGAAGCTGCCGATGGACGATTCTCTCACTTTTATCGGCTTCAGCCTTGCATCAAGATGCCACTGCTGCACCTTCCCTACCCGAAAACTGTGGATCACGTCCTGCTCACCGGAGACCTTGCCACCCGGGTTTAGCAATACCTTTCTAGACGATGCCAGAGGAGACATCAACCTGGGGGCTTCAACGATTTCCTGGCTAACTAGGGTGACACCCATGGCCATCAGATCATCGCAGCCGCTGGTATTTAGGTTCTTTGGAAAAATTGGAACAAATTTATGTACGAAGGACGCCAATACATCCTCGCACAGCTGATCCGAGAAGTCCTCCGTCAAATTTTCAAAACCGAAAACCGGTGCCCCCACTCCTCGGAGCCTTTTTGGCAAGCCTTTCGTTAGCTTAGCTCTCCGCCCTTTTGGGGCTAGTTTTCATTCCCTTTTGTGTTGTCATTTTCCGCGCCCGGCGCACTTACTTGTATAGGCTTCGGCATTTTGCGCCTGATACATCAATAAAATGTCTCTTAGTTAATATATATATATATATATATATATATATATATATATATATTATATTATATTTTATTTATTTATATATATATATAGAGAGAGTATAAATATACCTATATAATTAGAGTGTGATTATACACCCATTCCTTTCTCCCTTTTCTAAATCCTAAAACCCTGCTAACCCATTAGTGCAGCCCAACCTAAGTCTAGCGGGTCCGGGTCGGGCAGACCCAAACCCGCAACCGAAACCCAAAGCTAAATCCGAGCTATACACACAAACTTTCTTTCTTTCTCTATAAAGCTATAATATACTATGTTGTTATAGTGGGAAGCAAAACCCTAGCCATATGCAACGTCGCCGCCTCCTTCTTTTCTTCCACCATAGGTTCGACACCACCTCTCCCCACAATGCAGGCGACTCCCCGACGAGCGCATTGCATCCGTGCGCCACCTGTGTGCCACCCCTGGTTGCAATGTACGCCCCTATGCGTGCAACACTGCTGCTGTGGTTAGCCTCTGGCGGTGCTCCAGTTGCCCGTATTTACGAGCCACTTGCATGGAAGCCACGCGTGTCTAGCACCAGTAGGAAGCAGTACAACAGTGGACTGCCACACTGAGGTCGTACGTGCGCAATAATAGCAGTCGTAAGCACTACGGTAGTGGCCGTCACCATCATCGCATGACCGACGTGCACCGACGACCCTCACAAAATGCTCGACGGTCCAAACAACTCCTTCTGGATGACCATCGTCCACCACAAAGAGTGACAGGGTCGATTTCTGCGTTTGAAAGTTGATCCCGTCATAACACGAGTTTTGAACCCAAAAATCGTGCCTCGTCGCATCAACTTTGGGCATTTTTTTAAAAATTTGACTGTTGGATTATCGACCAGATTCTTCCTCTCAATCTTGGTATATAGTCTTTCTCTCACCTAAAATTTCAAATGTTAATTCGATCGTTTGATAGATCAAAACTGACCACCAAGTTGACCGTTTAAAACACATTTATTTTGGACAGTTTTGAGGAGCCAACTTTGTGGATTCATTTCTTTCATCGAAAATTTGGTTAACGAACCACCAACTTCAGTGCACTACCGGTATAACCACCTTTATGCAATTAAAATTTTAGCTTCATAGGATATCGTTTGGTTGGTTGAAATTGACGTCAAAGTTGGCCTATCGAAATCGTAATTTTCAACTATAAAGTTCTAATTTTGAACCTGGGACTCCGAATTTCAATTATGACACCACCACTGGACTCATGGCATCGTTTTGGCTAACATTTATATATAATTTGCTGAGTTTGGAGGACATGAGCCCAGGTATACATTTTCGTGCAAATTGGGTCCCAATGTCCGAGTCAACGGGTCATTTTGAGATCGACTCATCAGAATCCAATTTTGGATATACCGTTGGGTTCTATCATCATTTTGGACTTATGGACATATAACTTGCTAGGTTTAGTGTACTATTATCCTGGCATATTTTTTGGTGCAAAGTAAGTCCAACGACGGACCTCATTTTGACCCAAAATTATCATTTTGCTTCTGTATCCAAATTGGACTTATGGATAGGCTATTCTAGATAATTTGACCATTTTGGACACGTTGGTGATATTTATTTCATCATACGACAACGTCTGTAGATTTTTTTATGTATCACCAATTATTATGACTAATTCCTATTTGTGTTCATATCTCAAAATTTGTGCATCGAAACTTAGTTCAGTCGATTTCGGTGATCTCACATCACTGAAATTGACTAGGTGACCATGTGGATTGCCCAATATAAGATTTCTAAACTCGCGGTTGATCATCTTGTCTTGATTTATGTGTCGTAGGTTTTGTCGTACAAATAACGAGGTGCAAAACTTGCTATTCCAAACCTACAACTTACAATTCATATTATTAGCAATAAATATTATAGAGACTAGTGTGACCTAGTTCTAAACAATAATTACAAGTGTCTTAGATAACCTTGGGTAATACGCGAATAGAATGACCCAAGCTCTCTAGGTGGGAGTTATAAGTTATACGTGTACTTTAGTGTGTGATATATGTTTATTTGTTATTTTGGTTGATAGATATTTACATGGAGTATGGTTCATTGGCTCATGGATAGTGGGATAGACTTTAGTACTACAGTCTTAGCACAATTTGGATAACTCCAGGCAAGTATACCTTGCCAATTTGATATACAGTATTCACATGCTTGTTTCCTTATCAATCTTTCACTTGGATATACTGCTACATGTTTCATCTACTCTCATCTGTATACTTATATTACTATGCCTGCAACCACATGGAAACGATACACGGATTCACATTGCATGGCATATAGGAGACTCATTATAATTCATTGGATGTTTACTCGACGATAGATTTATTGTGTACATATTGATTGGACTTCTGGACTTACCATTTTCTAGAGTCGGACTGACCGTGTCGTGGATACGACACGGATAGTATTACTGTGTGGAGAGGACGGTCACTAGGCAAAGAGGCTACTTGTAGCTTAATTAGCGATGTTGCTGCAGCTGGTGACGAGCCACTGCACATATATCCCTTAGATAGACCTCCACTCCCCGAATGTTGTCCTCAAGTGTATCTCACATAGACTAGATAGTCTGCATAGCAGTAGTATTACTGATTACCTGACCATTTTCCTGTTACCTATTGTTTGCACAAAATAAAAGTTTCTGAAAGAAAACTTCTACAAACTAAAAAAGTACAAAGTACAATTTTGATTCTGGAGAAGTACAACTGCAGGAATCTGATCAGAAGACGATCACTTTATCCCTTGGACAATACGATTTCGAAGAAGAAAAGCTCTTGAACTTGTTGCGAAAGCGGTAAATTGCAGAGAATTGTTGCCTGGAGTCGATGATAAGCAATGATCCTGTGAGAAGTGATTTTGGAACTCTATTTATAGAGTTTTGAATAACTGTCAGACAGTTACATTGATTGGCACACAGTACAAAAGTATACTGATTATGCACTTCTTTACGCGCCTTGTATTGTTTCATCTATTGGCACGAACGGTTAACTTAACTGCTTGGGACACATGGGTTTCTATGAGAAAGGCGCTTGGTCATGGGCAGTATTGTGTGCATGTTCTTCGAGATTAGTGGCATGCGCACTATGTCATCTTTGCTTGGTTCTGGATAATGATTATGTTAGCCCCCTATTTTTAAATTATATATTATAGCCATTTATTTAGTATTATTACTAATTTAACACTTTGAAATTTATTTACATAATATAGTCACTTAATATTATTATTATTATTATTATCATTATTATTATTATTATTATTATTATTATTATTATTATTATGTTATGCCTTTATTTTTTAATTCTTTTTTCCCCTTCTCTTCCAGCCTATTTTTTTAAGTTGGGTCATAAGCCTTCAAAATGATATATCCCTTGTAGCCTTTTCTAGGCCCTTAATCCATTATTAGATTTAGTTTAAACAAGGATACCACTTCCTTGCTGAGATTAGCTAGTGTGGGGACACACCTTTATACTAGGGGTGAGCATTTGACGGTCTGAACCGAAAAAAACCGACCGAACCGGACCGAAATTAGTGTTCGGTTTGGTTTTTTAATTCTTGGTTCGAAATTCGGGTCTGAGAAATTTGAAGTTCGGGTTTCGGGTCGGATTACGGTTTTGGGTTTTACGGGCCGACCCGAACCGACACCCGAACTAAATTAATGAAATTACCAATTTACCCCCCATATTATATAAAAGCAAAAAACCCTAAATTTCCCTCTCATCTCTCATTCACTCAGACTAAAAAATCCTAAAGTTCTCTCCGAGTCTCCTGCCGGCTGCAAAAACTCGGTCGCTGAGCCTGAGCCGATCCGCTCTCTCCTCCCGCTCCGACCCTCCGCTCTCTCCTCCCCCTCCGTTGCTCCCTCCTACTCCGACGATCTGCCCCCATTTTCAGAGAGACAAGGGTTGTCCTTGTAACCCCCCAGTCCTAAAATACGTAGGACTAGGAACGTAGACATGCCAGCTGTACTCATACGAAGTACACTCCAATATATGAAAACCTCGTATGAATACATAAGCTGTAAAATGCAGTAGAACCATAACTAATCTCATCCACACAAAAATAAATGAATAAAAGATGTCATATAATGAGAATGAATTATCTTGATACAATATGTTGGGCGGAGACAAATCCACTACCAACAAGTAAAGAAAAAATATATAAGAAAAGAAATGATTTTTTTTTTGCGAGCGAAGGGAAGACGATCCAAGTGCAATCATCCTCGAAGAAATAACGATGAGCACGGCTAGATATAGAATACCTGCGAAAGACAAGAGCACACACCTGGCGAGATAATGAGGACCAAGACACATAATATCATGCCATATAAACTGAATAAATATTGCTCAAATAAATAAGTCAATTGAATTAGAGCATGGTCCAATACACACTTATTGAACTAGCTTACCATCCCCCCAACCAAACAAGGACAGGAGATGGTAAACTAATTCACTGTGACGTATCTTTCCATGCTATGAATCCAATATGGTATCCGGACCCCAACAAGGTTTAATACCTTCTCATCGAAGTAGTAAGCCACACCTACAACCAAACAAGGACAAGATGTGATGAACTAATCCGCGACAAGTTATTGTTCCAAGCCACGGTCAGATACAAGTACCCAAACCAAAAGTACTCGTACCTAACGGTTAAGGTAGCCTAACCGTTCTAAGTAAAATGTAGTTAAGAACAATCCTTCCTACGCATGGGCCCTGGCTAATTAGGATCGACATGGTCCCCTTTGGGGCACAAGAGGCCCCATCAGTAAGAGCATAACTTTCCACAGAACGTCAGTGGCCGTCAGTGATCATGGGTAATCTGACTGACATCTCCGACGGAGTTGACGGGTTACAAAAGGGAAAGTGCATCGAAGCCCATACGCTAAGGAATTGTCCTCCCCGCCCAATGCCTACTATGTTGTATCCACAACATAAAACCGTTATAACCGCTAAGTCAAACTAGCATGCAACCTCTATTAGCGGTTATTCCTATCGCACGGCTTATACGTACTGGAGGCCAGCCAATCATGCATGTCCGTGTTCTACATGCGACACACAACTTCGTGGTACAACGTGTCAAGGCCATGAATGCAACACACAAAGGTGGTCCCTTAAATCTAGGTTTAATGTGTAAGAAAAATAATACATAACAGGAAATATAAATGAACAGTAAGGTCTAACAGGTTATGCCACGTATCACAGTTTATTTTGCATAAAGAAAATAATAAATAATGCATGAAATATGAGCTAAAATAAATAAACAGCAAATGGCAAGGTGTCTTGCCTGGTAGTACACCTGGTGTGCTGCGATAATCATGGTGGCACGAACTACGACTTCGGTGCGACAACTATGCAAGGTGACATCTGATGGTGGCACGGACAGTTCCATCGGGTCCAGGACGGTCAAGTTAGCTAGGGTCGATAAGGAAGAGGTATGGTATTGGCATGGAATAGGAATAATGGGCTAAATTACAAGATGGAGAAAATTGAAGGGAGTCAAATATTATATATAATTTTAGAAAATATTTGATAATATTTGAAATATTAGTCAAAAATATGCTCTCAAACAAATACAAAAAATCGAAAGTCATTTTAGGACGAACTCTAAGTTTTGTCAAAGTAGTATTTTAGTTTGAAAACCTATTTCCCTATAAATCAAAAATATTATAAGGAAAGAAAATAATAAAATTAGTTAAGGCTAAGACCCATATTTTGTAAAAATAAAGCTATGCTTTTATTGACTATCAAGAAATATTTAATAACGTTTTAAAACAATTATATATATATATATATATATATATATATATATATATATATATATATATATATATATATATGACTCTTCAAAAATAATAATAGTGTTAACAATCACAATAATAATATTAAGACCAAATTACTCATAATAATATCACAAAAATGATAATAATCATTACTATTATTATACACCATGTGAAATATATATATATATATATATATATATATATATATATATATATATATATATATATATATATATATATATATATATATATATATAACTAGTTTTCTAAAAACAACAATAAAGTAAAAAGAATCACATTATAAAACTACAATAATAATAAAAATAAAAATAAAAATAATAATAATAATAATTATGATAATAATAATAATAAAAATAATAATAATAATATTGATAATAAAAATAATAATTATAATAATAAAGATGATAATAATAATAATAATAAATACACAAAAAACACAAAAAAGTAAACATCAACCAAAAACAATTAAATAAATAATTAATAAAATAAATTAAAAAAAATCTAGTGCAACAGTCAATTGACTGTTGCTGCTCCCGAGTAAAAGAAGAAAGGAGAGAAAGAAGAAGAAAAATTTCAGAAATTTGAGAAGAGAGGAGAGAGAGTTGGAGAGGAAAAGAGGAAGAGTCGGAGGAGAGAGCGGTGGGAGCTTGTCGGCGTCGGGGTATGTGCGGCGGAGCGATGGGGAGAGCCGGAGTGAGGCCCAGGGAGAGAGGCGGAGAGGAGGCTGCGAAGCTCGCTCAGCCACGGGTTTTCACGGAGACGGCGCCAAGGAAGCAGCGGAGAGAGGCGGCGCTCACGGTGGCGGAGGCGAAGGAAGGCCGCAGTTGGAGAGAGGGTCTCGCGTGCGGTGCGGCGTGGTTGTGTGCGGGAGGCGGAGGGCTTACGGGGCGGCGGAGGAAAGGGGAAGACTGCGGGAGGCTGAGAACGAAAGATCGAGAGGGAGAGAGGGCGGAGTCAGGCACTCGACGGCGGAGGAGTGGGGCGGCGCTCGCGGATCTGGCCGGCGGAGGCCAGGTGAGTGGTCTGGGTGTTTGGTGTTTTTATTTTTTGAGGGTTTTGCCAATGACGGGCTGTGGGAGTTTTTTTGGTCGCCGGCGTTGGCGTCGGTGATGGTGGTGGTGGTCGACTGGACGGGTCGGGTTGGTCGGGACTTCGGCATGGTTCGTGGTGGTTGGTTTGGGGTTTCGGCGTTGCAGGGAAGTAGGCGATGGCTGGGCGTGGGTTTGCTGGTGGTCGCCGGTGGGTGTGTGGAGGTTGGAGGTAGTCCGGTAGAGCGGGGGTGATGGTGGCGGACGGGCTGTGCTCGGGGTGAGCATGGTGGAGATGGCGCTGGGATTGGCAGAGGGTGGAGGTGGCTGTGGTGAGGATGGCGAAGGTCGGGTGATCGAAAAAACTGGGTCGACACGGGTGGTTTAGGAAGGACGCTCTGGTGGTGTCAGGTGGATGTTGCCTCCGGCAAGGGGGAGGAACGGCCAGAGTGTTAGAGGCTGATGGCAAGGAGGTTTTGCAGGGATGGTCGAGGCCAGGATTTGGTCGATGGTTAGGGATAGGATTATGGTTAGGAATTCGTTGATGTCGAGGTGTGTCCGACACGGGGGGATATATGTTTATGTAATCTATGGAATAAGGTGTGGACACCGACACGATGCACGATAATTATGGTTGTAGAATTTTGTAGATGTGAGAAAATTATGGAGGAATACCTGCCTATTTATAGGATGTGGGAATTCCCAGTTGGATAAGGTTAGGAGTAGTTTAAACCCAAAAATAGATAATTCGCGACTTAATTTAAAATCAATCAAATCCAAATCCAAATACAAATCCAATTTAAATCTAATTAAATTCTTTTAGTTTAAATCAAATATGATAAATCAAATTTTCAAACATAGATAATATTTAACTATTTAGATAAATCCATAAAATCAAATCAAAATTTAAATTGCCACAATAAATTTTAAAATATATTTTCCAAAAATACTAATAATAATAATTTCAAAAATACATTATTTATTCATAAATAACTATTAAATAATTACGAAATATGCACAATTATTTCTTTTACATAATTATGCTTTTCTAGTATACAAAAATATTATTTATTATTAATAACTTTTTGAAATGAAGTAAAAATAACAAACTTAGAAATGATAGCAAAATAATTATTATATCTATTATTTTGAAATAGAAAATGTTTTTCTAAAAATATGTACGCTCGCACATATTCGTACTCGTCGAGCAATTACGAAAATAAAATTTCGTGCGCAACGTACAATGCAACTACGTGACGTACGATTATAAAAAATTTAAATCAGCACCAAATTTAATAAAAAAATATAGTAGAAATTTAGGGATTTTACATTCTACCCAACTTAAAAGAATTTCGTCTTCGAAATTAAAAAGTAGTAGGGGGTGGGTGACAAGGGTATATCAGTAAGGAAGCACAGTCAAATCATTGGACGAGACAAGGAAACGACGTTTAATGAAAAGATGCATTAGAGTCGTGATTTCAATAAGGGCGAAGATAATCATGGATTAACGCAAGAAGGAAAATGTTTAAGATAACGCACAATAAAGAATAGTATGGGTTCAAAAAAATAAAACAAATTAGAGACCTTTATGGTCTCTTGAGAGTAGGTTAAGGGCACAATTAAGAGAACGATTTAGATTCACTCCCAATTAGGTGGTCGTGATAGTAAATATAGGGCCGTGAAAAGAACGAGTAGTTTAGGATGAAGATATAGCAATATTGAGTGGGAATGGTCATAATCGAGAAGAAGGCTAAAGGAAGTTCTAGTACAACGCCTTCGTCCTTCTAAAATAGGTGAAGGCGAAAGCAATAAGGAGTTCAAAGATGATATTATCGAATACGAATACATGGTTCAAAAGGCGGTCGAATAATTCCAAAAGGAGTTGCCAAGACAGTCGCGGATGAGACTCTAGAGGGCAAGTTTAGCTATGTCCCCATCCACGTAGAATAATAGACAAAAGCGAACCAAAGTGTACTCGGTTGATCAGACCATCATGCACCAGTTCTGATTAGACAATATGTTAGTGAGCGCGCTCAATAGCATAAGTCATGAACAAACTCGGTAAATGGATGAGTTTGCAAAACTAGATTATAGTAGCAACATTAGTCAAGGTGGTAAAAACATAGGCACGGGAGACTAAGATTGGAACAAAGTTGAAATTGGTTCGAACTTCTAAAGGATATAAGTCATGTCATGTGATGGTTTTCATACAGTCATCATATAGTCTTCTTGTCCAAGTCTTTGGGTGGCTAGATGGATTAGGGTCCTCTAAAAATCTAAGTAAACTTACTAATATAGGTCACAAGGACAAAGGGATTGCTAGGTCATAAGGCATTCTACCCAACTTAAAAAAATTAAACTAATGGTGTTTTGGGACAAAAGTAACATGTCTAACTAGTAGGGATCACCTTCTTAACCTCTAGCAAGCACGAAGGGGAGATAAGAATAATGATGGAAGGAATCAAGCAAGATGCAATCGATGAGTCGAACGGTAGATAAAATCTAGGAAAGAGGTCAAGTATGTGGATGAGATCCTAGACCCTAATCCTATACGCATGCTTGCTTGGTACGGTAAAGTAACCAAACAATTTATCTTGACCTGCATGGGCCACCACAAAAACATGTAATGCTCCAGTCCCAAAATACGTAGGACTAGGAACGTAGACATGCCAGTTGTACTCATAGGAAGTACACTCCAATATATAGAAATCTCGTATGAATACATAAGCTGTAAAATTTAGTAGAACCATAACTAATCTCATCCACACAAAAATAAATGAATAAAAGATGTCATATAATGAGAATGAATTGTCTTGATACAATATGTTGGGCGGAGACAAATCCACTACCAACAAGTAAAGGAAAATACATGAGAAAAGAAATGATTTTTTTGTGAGCGAAGCGAAGACGATCCAAGTACAATCATCCTCGAAGAAATAGCGATGAGCACGGCTAGAGCTAGAATACCTACGAAAGATAAGAGCACACACCTAGCGAGATAACCAGGTCCTCAGAGGAACGTAACAAGACACATAATATCATGCCATAGAAACTGAATAAATATTGCTCAAATAAATAAGCCAATTAAATTATAACATGGTCCAATACACACCTATTGAACTAGCTTACCATCCCTCCAACCAAACAAGGACAGGAGATGGTAAACTAATTCAAGGTGACGTATCTTTCCATGCTATGAATCCAATATGGTATCCGGACCCCAACAAGGTTCAATACCTTCTCATGAAAGTAGTAAGCCACACCTACAAACAAATAAGGACAAGATGTGACAAACTAATCTACGACAAGTTATTGTTCTAAGCCACGGTCAGATACAAGTACCCAAACCAAAAGTAATCGTACCTAACGGATAAGGTAGCCTAACCGTTCTAAGTAAAATGTAGTTAAGAACAATCCTTCCTACGCATGGGCCCTGGCTAAATAGGATCGGTATGGTCCCCCCTTGGGGCACCAGAGGCCCCATCAGTAAGAGCATAACTTTTCGTAGAACGTCAGTGGCCGTCAGTAATCATGGGTAATCTGACCCGCGTCTCCGGTGGAGCTCACGGGTTACAAAAGGGAAAGTGCATCGAAGCCCATACGCTAAGGAATTGTCCTCCCTGCCCAATGCCTACTATGTTGTATCCACAACATAAAACCTTTATAACCGCTAAGTCAAACTAGCATGCAACCTCTATTAGCGGTTATTCCTATTGCACGGCTTATACGTACTGGTGGCCAGCCAATCACGCACGTCCATGTTCTACATGCGACACACAACTTCGTGGTACAACGTGTCAAGGCTATGAATGCAACACACAAAGGTGGTCCCTTAAATCTAGGTTTAATGTGTAAGAAAAATAATACATAGCAGAAAATATAAATGAACAGTAAGTTCTAACAGGTTATGCCATGTATCACAGTTTATTTTGCATAAAGAAAATAATAAAAAATGCATGAAATATGAGCTAAAATAAAAAAATAGCAAATGGCAAGGTGTCTTACCTGGTAGTACGCCTGGTGTGCTGCGATAATCATGGTGGCATGAACTGTGACTTCGGTGCGACAACTATGCTAGGTGACCTCTGATGGTGGCACGGACAGTTCCATCGGGTCCAGGACAGTCAAGTTAGCTAGGGTTGATAAGGGAGAGGTGTGTTATTGGCATGGAATAGGAATAATGGGCTAAATCACGAGATGAAGAAAATTGAAGGGAGTCAAATATTATATATAATTTTAGAAAATATTTGATAATATTTAAAATATTAGTCAAAAATATGCTCTCAAACAAATAAAAAAAAATCGAAAGTCATTTTAGGACGAACTCTAAGTTTTGTCAAAGTAGTATTTTAGTTTGAAACCTATTTCCCTAAAAATCAAAAATATTATAAGGAAACAAAATAATAAAATTAGTTAAGGCTAAGACCCATATTTTGTAAAAATAAAGCTATGTTTTTTATTGACTATCAAGAAATATTTAATAACATTTTAAAACTATATTATATTATATATATATAGATGACTCTTCAAAAATAATAATAGTGTTAACAATCACACTAATAATATTAAGACCAAATTACTCATAATAATATCACAAAAATGATAATAATCATTACTATTATTATAAACCATGTGAAATATATATATATATATATATATATATATATATATATATATATATATATATATAACTAGTTTTCTAAAAACAACAATAAAGTAATAAGAATCACATTATAAAAATACAATAATAATAATAATAATAATAATAATAATAATAATAATAATAATAATAATAATAATGATAATAATAATAATATTATTGATAATAAAAATAATAATTATAATAATAAAGATGATAATAATAATAATAGATACACAAAAAACACAAAAAAAACATCAACAAAAAATAATTAAATAAATAATTAATAAAATAAATTAAAAAACCCAGTGCAGCAGTCAATTGACTGCTGCTGCTCCCGAGTAAAAGAAGAAAGGAGAGAGAGAAGAAGAAAAATTTTAGAAATTTGAGAAGAGAGGAGAGAGAGTTGGAGAGGGAAAGAGGAAGAGTCGGAGGAGAGCGCGGTGGGAGCTTGTCGGCGTCGGGATTTGTGCGACGGAGCGATGGGGAGAGCCGGAGTGTAGCCAAGGAAGAGAGGCAGAGAGGAGGCTGCGGAGCTCGCTCAGCCGCAGGTTTTCATGGAGGCGACGCCGAGGAAGCAGCGGAGAGAGGCGGCGCTTGCGGTGGCGGAGGCGCAGAAAGGCCACGGTCGGAGAGAGGGTCTCGCGCACTGCGCGGCGTGGTTGTGTGCGGAAGGCGGAGGGCTTACGGAGCGGCGGAGGAAAGGGGAAGGCTGCGTGAGGCTGAGCGCGGAAGATCGAGGGGGAGAGAGGGCGGAGTCAGGCACTCGGCGGCGGAGGAGTGGGGCGGCGCTCGCGAATCCGGCCGGCGGAGGCCAGGTGAGTGGTCTGGGTGTTTGGTATTTTTATTTTTTGGATGTTTTGCCAATGACGGGTTGTGGGAGTTCTTTTGGTCGCCGGCGTTGACGCCGGTGACGACGACGGTGGTCGACTGGACGGGTCGGATTGGCCGAGGCTTTGGTGACAGTGGCGGGGTCCGTGGTGGTTGGTTTAGGGTTTCGACGTTGCAAAAAAATAGGCGATGGCTGGGCGTGGGTTTGCTGGTGGTCGCCGGTGGGTGTGTGGAGGTTGGTGGTAGTCCGGTAGAGCGGGGGTGATGATGGCGGCCGGGCTGTGCTCGGGGTGAGCATGGTGGAGATGGCGCTGGGATTAGCAGAGTGTGGAGGTGGCTGTGGTGAGGATGGCG
The DNA here is from genome assembly GCA_029216955.1 of Iris pallida. Classification (NCBI taxonomy): domain Eukaryota; kingdom Viridiplantae; phylum Streptophyta; class Magnoliopsida; order Asparagales; family Iridaceae; genus Iris; species Iris pallida. The sequence goes on from JANAVB010014796.1 coordinate 42,378,787, forward strand.
AAGGTTGGGTGATCGAAAAAACTGGGTCGACACGGGTGGTTTAGGAAGGACGCTCCGGTGGTGTCAGGTGGATGTTGCCTCCGGCAAGGGGGAGGAACGGCCAGAGTGTTAGAGGCTGATGACAAGGAGGTTTTGCAGGGATGGTCGAGGCCGAGATTTGGTCGGTGGTTAGGGATAGGATTATGTTTAGGAATTCGTTGATGTCGGGGTGTGTCCGACACGGGGGGATATATGTTTATGTAATCTATGGAATAAGATATGGACACCGTCACGATGCACGACAATTATGGTTATAGAATTTTGTGGATGTGAGAAATTTATGAAGGAGTACCTGCCTATTGATAGGATGTGGGAATTCCCAGTTGGATAAGGTTTAGGAGTAGTTTAAACCCAAAAATAGATAATTTGCAACTTAATTTAAAATCAATCAAATCCAAATACCAATCCAATTTAAATCTAATTAAATTCTTTTAGTTTTAATCAAATAAGATAAATCAATTTTTCAAACATAGATATTATTTAACTATTTAGATAAATCCATAAAATCAAAACAAAATTTAAATTGCCACAATAAATTTTAAAATATATTTTCCAAAAATACTAATAATAATAATTTCAAAAATATATTATTTATTTATAAATAAATATTAAATAATTACAAAATATGCACAATTATTTCTTTTACATAATTATGCTTTTCTAGTATACAAAAATATTATTTATTATTAATAACTTTTTGAAATGAAGTAAAAATAACAAACTTAGAAATGATAGCAAAATAATTATTATATCTATTATTTTGAAATAGAAAACATTTTTCTAAAAATATGTACTCTCGTACATATTCACACTCGTCGAGCAATTACGAAAATAAAATTTCGTGCGCAACGTACAATGCAACTACGCGACGTACGATTATAAAAAATTTAAATCAGTACCAAATTTAATAAAAAAAAATATAGTAGAAATTTAGGGATTTTACAGTCCTCTCCCAAACCCTAATATCTAGATCTCGTTATCTCGAGGTGAGCAAACGGTCGGAGACAAGGGTTTTCCTCTCGATGACAAACCCTAATCTCTAGATTTGTGGCTCTGTTCATCTGTTAGTGTCCCCGATCAGGGTTTTCCTCTTCCGAACCCTAATCTCAACATTTATGGCTCTGTTGGTGTCCCGAACAAGGGTTTTCCTCTTCAAAACCCAAATCTCTAGATCTGTGGCTCTGTTGGTGTCTGTCCCGAACAAGGATTTTCCTCTTCCAAACCCTAATCTATAGCTCTGTAAGTTTTATTTTTCTATTAATTTATTTGTTATTTGTTTTTAATTAGATTAATTTATAATGTTTCAGTCATGATGATTTATTTTGTTGTATTTATTCCTTGACAGATTTGTGAAGTGTGAACTATATACTCGGTTCTGACCTTCAATTTCTCAAATCTCAGTGTCAGACTATCACTCTATCAGTAGTATAAAATTCTATTAATCTGTTTAATTTTTTAAATCTCAGTTTATCCCATGTTTATGTTTATTTTTCTATTAATCTGTGAACTATTAATCTGTTTATTAATCTCAGTTTATTAATCTGTGAACTATTAATCTGTTTATTAATCTCAGTTTATTTGTGAACTATTAATCTATTTATTAATCTGTGAACTATTAATCTGTTTATTAATCTCAATTTATCTGTGAACTATTAATCTGTTTATTTTTCTATGAGCATAAAATTCTAGTAATCTGACTGTTTATGTTTATGAGCCCATTAATCATATTAATCTGGCTATTTATGTTAATCTGACTGTTTACTGTTTAGGCTTTTTAATAAATAGTTTATGGGTAAGCGTATTAGCATAGGACTGTTTATTTAGATTTCTTAATTGCTTCAACATGTTGAATCATGTCAAATAGCTAATAGGTTGGGTAAGGGTTAGATAGCTTAGGCTATTCACTTAATTGTGAGATGTTTAATAGGTAGCAAGAAACCAATCAATGGCAACAACTTCATATTCATGCAATGTGCGTATTTCTTCATATACTTGTAACTTGCGTATTTCTTCATATACTTGTAACGTGCGTATTTCTTCATATTTATTCAACGTGCATATTTCTTCATATTCTTGTATATTTTAGATGTCGCAAGAAGGTGATCATCCTCAACCGCCAACTAGTTCTCAAGCCACTAATGATCCACTTCTGAATTCTAGTACGAGGCTTCGTATCACTAGAAAACCTATGAAGAAGAGAGCTCCGCATTGGGTAGATTTTAAAGAATTTTGTGATGCGAAAGGTCATCAAAAAGCTAGTTGCAAGCATTGTGGCAAGGAATATTATTGTCATAGTAAATTAAACAGAAAAATTAATGTTAAAAATCATTGGAACACATGTCCGGTGAACCCAAAAAATCATGATTCTAAACAATCAATACTCAACTTGCAGTCGAATGCTAAAGGAACGGATAAAGTGCTAACTAGTTGGAAATTTAACCAAGACGATGTTAGAAAAGCTTTAACATGTATGGTCATTGTTGATGAGCTTCCGTTTAGATTTGTGGAGTGTGAAGGCTTTAAAGACTTTATGAGTGTTGCTTGTCCAATCTTTCGTATTCCTTCAAGATGGACAGTGGTACGGGATTGTTTTGAGATTTACTCTACCGAAAAGCGTAAATTTAAAACATACTTGAAAGTCTCGAAGAAAATGGTGTGCCTTACGACCGACACATGGACATCATTGCAAAAGATCAATTATATGTGTCTTACGGCACATTATATAAATAAAGATTGGGAGTTGAAGAAAAAATAATAAACTTTTGTCCAATTTCAAGTCACAAAGGTGAGGCTATCGGAAAAGCGGTAGAGAAGTGCTTTCTTGAGTGGGGTATTGATAGAGTATTTACTATCACGGTCGACAATGCTAGTTCTAATGATGTTGCTATCTCTTATCTAAGCAAAAAAATTCAGAATTGGGGCAATAGTATTCTACAATGCAAATTTTTACACATGCGATGTATTGCTCATATCATTAATCTTGTTCTGGTTGACGGCTTAAAATTGATGTCTCCATCGGTTGCTCTTATTCAAAATACGGTAAGATATGTGAGACATTCTCCTAGTTGATTTCAAAAATTCAAGGAGTGTGTTGAAGCCGAAAAGATACAAAGCAAGAAGATGTTGTGTCTTGATGTGAGCACTTTGGAACTCTACATTTTTGATGTTGGATACGGCACAAAGGTTTGAAAGTGCCGTTGAGAGGTTCGCCGGGCAAGATCCTTGGTTCAAAGTAGATCTAGCGGAGAATGGTGGGTATCCTAGTGAGGATGATTGGGCTAATTCAAGAAGATTGTGCACATTTCTAGAACACTTTTATGAACTTACCTTGCGTATCTCGGGATCATTGTATGTTACTTGCAATAATTTCTTTGATGAAATTACCTCTATTGACATTCTCTTGCACACTTTCAAGGAGAGTGTTGACTTTGACTTGTCTACCATGGCCGCTAAGATGAGAGAAAGTATCAAAAATATTGGGGGGACATTGAGAAAATGAATATGGTGATATTTATTGCACCGATTCTTGATCCCCGACATAAGTTGGAGTATATGGAATATGCTCTTAATCATCTCTATGGTCCGGAGAAGAGAGATTCTATGAAAAAGAAAGTGAAAAGTGTTGCATACTCTATGTTTAATGAGTACAAAAATATGAGCACTTCTCAAAGTGGTGGCACAACTACTAGTGAAAGAGTTGAACCTTCTAGTGAAAATCAACCGGCACACCCTTTGCAATTGAAGAAGTTTATGAAAGCCCAATTCAAGAAACATAAAATGGAATTGGGTGGGGGAGATAGTCAATCGGAGTTTGATCGATATCTTGATGAGAGCACCGTAGATGATGACGATGATGATGACTTTAATATTTTGGGTGGTGGAAGCTTAATTCTCCTCGTTTTCCTATCCTTTTGAAGATGGCTCGGATGTATTGGCCGTTCCTATATCTACCGTAGCTTCGGAGTCCGCTTTTTGTATGGGTGGTCGTGTACTTGATGATTATAGGAGCTCTTTGACTCCAAAAATTGTTGAAGCTCTAATTTGTACTCAAGATTGGCTTCGGGGGCCACGCGATCGACCCATTGTATCTATTGTTGAAGAGGATTTTGAAGAAACCTATAATGTTGAAATAGGTAATTTTAAAATTCATTATTTTATTTATATTGAGAGTTAGATATTATTGGTTTTAACTTATTCTTTGATTCATTCTTTCGTACAGATTTGGGTAAGTTAACGGTGGAATCAACATCTACAAACGAGGTTTAATTACTTTGGTAGACTTACATATTTTGCATGACTTTGTTTTGGGAGACAATGTAATATTTTGGAGAATACTTTGAGTTGGTGCTGCAGCATAGGGCCTTCTGCTGCAGCTGCATGGAGCCTTCATGCTATTTAGTATTATGCTATTTAAGCTGCTGCTTGTTAGTATATCTTCATTTGGCAGGTATTATGTTATCTCTGGCTGCTGTTAGTATATGTTCATTTGGAAGTTGACTCCTTGGGAGGTTTTTGTCTCTGGCTGTTAGTATTATGCTGTTAATATTATGTTATCTCTAGCTGCTGTTATCTCTGGCTGAGTATATGTTCTCTGTTTCTGACTCCTTGGGAGTTGACTCCTTGGGAGGTTTTTGTTCTATTATACTGCATTCTCTGGCTGCTATCTCTGGCTGCTATCTCTGGCTGCTGTTGATACTCTTCATTCTGTTATTTCTCTTGGCTGATGTTCTCATGTAGTGTCTCGTTGCAGCCTTTGGCGAGGCAGGCATTGCGTCCACTAGCGAGGCACTTGTTGCAGCCATTTGTGATGCATGAATTGCTGTCATTGGCAGTATTTGGTAAATTCACAAGTTTGTTTAATACATTTAAATCTTACTAATATTTTTATAAGAATTGGGGCGATGATGATTTGGCATGAGATTTGGTAACATGTATACTATACTGCATCTTTCATGATGCATGACAAGCCATTCTGAGCCTCTATATTCTTATCCCTCTTTTTTAGTTATTTTTTTATGCAGGAGCTTGGACTGGATTGTATATGATTAAGCTATTTTATATGTTCAAGTATATGCAGGAGCTTGGAGTGGATTGTATAAGATTAAGCCATTTTTCAGTGGATTATATAAGCAGCTATTATTTATTTTGTATTGTACAGTGGAATGTATATGTGGATCACTGGATTGTATATGTTCCACAGTTCCAGACTAGTGGCTATTATTTGTGTTTTTTAATTTGGGTTGTTATTGTATCAGCAGCTATTATTTGTTTTCACTAGAATGTATATGTGGATTGTGGATTGTATCAGCATCTATTATTTGTTTTCATTTGGATTGTATAAGCTTGGCTAAGTTCATTTGTGCTGCAGCTTTATCTACAGTTTTATTGACAAGAATTATTTGTGCTTGGACTGGAATCTGCAGTTTTATCTGCAGTTTTATTGACATCGATTGCTGCTATTTGGATAGTTTGGGCCGGCCTTTTTGTAAAGCCCGTGGACCGAATTAACCGATCCGAACCGAAATTTCAAATTCGGTTTGGTTTGGATCGGATTGAATTTTAAACGGATCGGTTAGGCTCTCATCTGGTCGGTTTGGCTTTTGTTCGGTTGTCCAAAAATTTGGTTCGGTTGGACCGAACCGACCGTTTGCACACCCCTATTTTATACGGTGCAATTTTAGAAACCCAGCACATATATATACACCGTGCTATTGAGGAAGCTAACCCGACGGGTGGACCCAAAACCCGACCAGTTCAAGATTCAAAAAAATTTCCTCTGCCATGGGTACCCTGTAGCCTGCATTTTGCAGGGCACGCTAATTGCCTGCGGCTATTTCCTTCCCCCATCTCCAGCATAACAAACCCTAATCCTTTTCCTCTATATATGTTCACCTCTTGTCTCTTCTCCTCTCCAAATCAAACCTAGCCATAATGTCTCCTCCTCACAACCTTTCTCACCTTCCCGCACAGCTCGTCGTCGCCAACGACAGTGTGCGGCAGCACCGGCACAATAGTCGCTGACCCATCTCCACGTGAGCGCGGTTGCAGTAGACATCCTAGAGCCTTACGTTTTCGATGTCTTCCACTCGTCTAGGCTAGCCATACTCGTTCCCGACAACGCTGACGGCTCCTTAACACGTTGGCACCTTCCTCCGGTGACCCGACGAGTCCCAGACCTTTTTTCTTGAGCAACCTCGTGCGGTCCTGGAGAGCACTATTCTGATACCCAACCTCACCTCCGTGGCACGACAGACCGTGTCCCGGCGAGCACAGCCTCGATGACCTTCCCAAGGACCGGATGAGCTCCGTGCACCCCTTTTCCCGGAGAAACTGTTAGTTGTAGCTTTCATTACAAAAGCTCAATAGTCCCATATATCATTCACTGTGCATATATCCCTTTCTTCCACTTTGCTTCTTTGAAGATTAGTATGGGAGCCCCATGGGCCACACGCGCGTGCCGCCGCCGCCGTCCGGTTCGGTTTGGCATGCATAATGGGTGCGGGTACGTCGAATGCCGATTCGATTTTCTCTTCGGATTTGGGCCGAGATCCTAAAAGATTTTTGCTCCTCTTTACAATTTTCTGACCGTTACCATTCTTTAATTTTTGAACGTTTGATACAATTAATATTGTCCAGGTTCATTGAACCTCATGTTACACATTTGTTTTATTGTGTAACGTTTGTAACATTTTTTTATTGTCCTTTAATTTTCTATCCGTTGGAGAGTACCAAACATCCTATATATTGAGATCCTTCTCATTCTTTCTTTTCTACAGAATAAAATTTCCGAACCTCTCTAATAAAAATATTCTCGTCCGAAACTATATTGTTCTTCGTTGTTGCTCTGGGCAGAGCTAAGTCGGGGTCACTCTCTCCGAGTCGTGTGCGGCAACGGAATTCCAGTGGAGCGGGGATTTTACCAATAGGGGCGTTCGGATTCAGTCTGCACATAGACCCGAGCTAACTCTTAGGGCAATGCTACGTGCACGACTTCCCCGAAAAGGCCGATAACAATTTTAATAATTTTATTTTATTGCAATTTTAAAAACGGAGTATAAAGAAGAATTTCTAACAATCTAAGAGTTAACTCGTATATATAAATATATTATGTTACTGCAAACGAAATAGACAAACGTCTTCTTGTTAGTAAGCAATTTCTCACTGTCAATTTAATTGTTTGCTATATCTTAGTAATAATTGCTCAAACGAAATAGACATAAGTCTTTATATATATATATATATATATATATATATATATATATAAAGACTTATGTCTATATATATATATAAAAAAATAAATAATATATATATATATATATATATATATATATATATATATATATATATATATATATATATATATATATATATATATATATATTCTGTAACTATTTTGCCGGCTACATCTTAGTAAGCTTATTTGCTTGTTTGCTCACTATCAAAACACTACATCTTACCAAGCATATTTGCTCACTGTCATATCTTTATTTTATAACTATTTCTTCACAAGTTTGCTACTGTTTGTTCAACCTTCTACAACCCGGCTACAAGTTTGCTACAATATAAAAATTTACAAGTTTGTTACAAGTTGTCCAATTTTGATACAAGTTTATATATTTGCCTAAAGTGTAAATTTTTGTTTGTTTAGAATTAAATTTTATTAGCAATTGTTATTCAACTTAAAAAAAATTCCTTTCACAATTGTTAGTAGATCTTTATATTATTATTTGATTATTCCCTTTTACTCAATATTTTAATTTAGGCTAAATAAAGCATTAATTGATTTAGTAAAATTTTTAAATTTTAAAGTTCTAAAGTTAAGATTTGTTTGGAAACAAGCCGAAAGGGCTCTTCTGTCAATAAGGCGAAAAATTGTCTAAGCGACCGGGACTTAAGTGTTCCTAGTGAACCTCTGCTTGCTGGGATCCGGCCCCTACAGCTAACCCAACCTTATCAAAACTTAAAAAACTTAAATTTTAAAGGTCTATTACTAAAATCATTTTAATTGTTAATTTTAGTTTAAAGCCATCTTATTGAGTAAATATAATTTACAGACTTTAGAAAACATGACTTCCAAGGAAGAGATTTTTTTGCAAAACCTGCAAAATTTAATGGCACATATTTCAAGAGGTGGCAGAGCCAGATAAAATTTTGGCTTACCACTTTAGGTCTGATTTCTGCCATTGATGGGTCTACACCCATCTCAAATGATTCTGATGAGACTGAGTCTGACATAGGAGTTTCCAAGTCATCCTCTTCTACCAAACCTAAGACCCCTAAGGAAATAGACTACCATTGCTTCCATAGAATCTTAAGCGCTATGTCTGAGTCTCTCTACGACATATTTTTTGAATATAAAAGCACTAAAGAACTCTGGGATGCTTTGGAAGATGAGTATGGTTGTGATGATGCTAGAATTGATAGATTTAATTCCACCACATTCAACCAATATGTCATGGTAGATAACAAACCTATCAATGATCAAATCCATGAGTTCCAAGAACACCTTAGGCAGGTTCAAGCCAAGGGAACCTCCTTTTCTACTGAGCACAAAATAGGATGCTTGATAGATAAACTCTCTCATTCCTGGTCTAAAGTGGCAAAGAACCTACTACATCTACAAGGATTTATTACATAGTCTCAAGCTCAACAGAGAATTAGAACAGAAGAGCAATATAGGTCCAAGACCAAAGCTAGGTCAAATGCCACAGCTAGGGTAAACCTTGTAGAAATCCATGTAAAACCTAAGTCAAACAACCATCTCAAATCCAAGAAAAACTCCTTCAAAAAGAAGCAGAGTTTTCAACCTCCTCACCAAAACCATCCTCACCAGAACCATCACCACCAAACCCTCAACCCCAAAAACCTAGAAACTTTGGACAGACTCAGGATCAAAGAAGATTTTGTTTTGTATGTGGTAGAACCAACCATACAGCCATCAACGGCTTCCAAAGGAAGAAAGAACCTATCCAGAACTCCTTCAAAGGAAAAGGCAAGCCAGAGGCTAACATGATTCTGAATGGGTCTTCCAGCTCCTTCAGGTCTGTAATCTTTCAACCTGTAGTAAACCTGTCTTTCCATTCTGACGATTGGTGGTTGGATTCTGGAGCTAATGTTCATGTCTCATTTGATCGCTCCTGTTTTTCAACCTATCGGGAATCAGGTGGAGGAGGCGTGACTCTAGGAGATGGATCAACGACACAAATGGTAAGAAGAGGAAGAATAGATCTGAAGATGGCATCAGGGAAAATTTTACCTCTTCATGATGTGTTTCATGTGCCGTCTATCAGAAGGAATCTTGTTAGTGGATCCCTCCTTTTAGCCTCAGGATACAAAATTGTAACGGAGGCAAATAAAGTAGTTTTCTCTAAGAATGATTTATTTGTGGGGAAAAAATTTGTGAAAGATGGACTATTTATTTTAAGTACCATGAATAAAATTTCAAATCCTCCTTTTATTGCAAATGTTGAATCATCAAATGTTTGGCATGGTAGACTAGGTCATGTGAACTTAGGATCTATTAAAAGGATGGTGAACTTAGATCTGATCCCTAAGACTCCTATAGATGATGAACACAAATATGAGATTTGTATTCAAGCCAAACACACTAGATTACCTTTCAAATATGTCAATAGAGATTCTAAACTCCTAGAACTTATCCATAGTGATGTTTGTGATTCCAATAGGGTCTTGACCCGAGGCGGTAGAAAATACTTTGTTACTTTTATAGATGATCATTCAAACTATTGTTACACCTACCTCCTTAAGACCAAAGATGAAGTTCTAGACAGATTCAAAGTCTATAAATCTGAAGCTGAGAACCAGTTGCATAGGAAGATTAAGATCCTTAGATCAGATCGTGGTGGAGAGTATACCTCAAATAAAATGACTAACTTCTATGAAGAGCATAGAATTATTCATGAGGTAACTGCTCCTTATTCACTACAATCCAATAGAGTTGCTAAAAGGAAGAATCGTACTCTTTTAGATATGGTCAATGCCATACTTCTCAGCTCAGGTGCCCCTGATAATCTTTAAGGAGAAGCCCTTTTGTCAGCCTGTTATATCCTTAATAGGATACCTAGTAAGACAAATGATAAAACCCCATATGAGTTATAGAAAGGTCGGACTCCTAGGATCAACTATCTTAAAGTTTGGGGATGTCTAGCTAAGGTAGGAATTTCTGAACCCAAAAAGAGGAAGATAGGACCTAAGACTGTAGATGCTGTATTCATAGGATATACCCTAGATAGCAATGCCAATAGATTTCTTGTAACCCATTCTGAAGTAAATAAAATCTTTAATAACACAATTATTGAAGCTAGAGATGTAGTTTACTTTGAGAACATTTTTCCCTCCAAGGATAGAATCATTCATCTTCCTCTAACCCTTCTCTCATTCCTTCTACTAGTTCTCATGATCCAGTACCCAGTTCTCAACCTGAATAAGTCATAGAACCTAGAAGGAGTAAAAGAGAAAGGAGTGAAAAGAATTTAGGAGAAGGATTCTTCACATTTTTGATAGAGGGTGATTCCTCAACTTATGAAGAAGCAATATCCTCTCCTTATGCCCCTTTCTGGAAAGAAGCTATTAACAATGAGTATAACTCCATCATGGAGAATAATACTTGGTTTTTAGCAGACCTTCCTTTAGGCAGCAAACCAATAGGTTGTAAGTGGATCTTTAAGAAGAAACTTAGAGCCGATGGTACCATAGAAAAATATAAGGCTAGATTAGTGGCCAATGGTTTTACCCAGAAAAAGGATTATATTACTTTGATACCTATTCTCCTGTTGCTAGGATTTTTTCTATTAGAACCCTCCTAGACTTAGCTTCCATTTATGACTTTCTGATCCATCAAATGGATGTAAAGACAGCATTTCTAAATGGAGACTTAAAAAAAGAAATATATATGGAGCAACCTAAAGGTTTTATTGCTAAAGGCCAAGAAAATAAGGTTTATAGATTAGTAAATTCCTTTTATTGCCTAAAGAAAGCTCCCAAGCAATGGCACAACAAATTTGACAAAGTCATTATAGAATTTGGTTTTGTGCCAAATGAATATGACAAATGTTTGTATTCTAAAAATACAAATAGAAGTTGTATTATTTTATGCTTGTATGTTGATGATATTCTTATTCTAGGATCTTCACTGGAACTGATGAATAACACTAAGAATTATTTATCTAACCAGTTTGATATGAAAGACCTAGGTGAGGCTAATCTGATCCTAGGGATACAAGTATCCAAAAGGGAAGATGGCTATACTCTATCCTTAACACATTCAATTGAGAAAATGCTAAAGAAGTTTGAGTATTTTGACAAAAAACCTGCCCTTACCCCTTATGACATTAATGATATTCTTAAGAAGAACGAAGGATCACCTATAGAATAACATAGATCTTCACAAATGATTGGGTCCCTTATGTACATAACAAATATGACTAGACCTGACATTGCATTTTCTATTGGAAGACTAAGTAGGTATACTAGTAACCCAAATCAATCTAATTGGACTGCATTGGACAAAGTATTTAGATATCTTAAGGGAACTCTAGATTATAAACTTTATTATACTAGACACCTTGATATCATAGAAGGTTACTCCGATGTAATTAGGTAACTGATTCACATGATGTGAAATCCACTACTGGATATATTTTTACCCTAGCAGGAGCTGTAATCACCTGGGGATCATGTAAACAAACTATCATACCCAGAAGTACAATGGACTCTGAAATGATAGCTTTGGATACTACCTGTACAGAAGCCGAATGGCTCAGAAATCTTATTATGCATATACCTGTTTATGTTCATCCTATTCCTACAATTTCCATAAACTGTGATAATTAGTCTGTTATTGAACTACTAAAGCATGATTCTGTGAATGCTAAGATGAACAGGTACCTGCAGCTGCGCTTCAAGTCAATAAAGAGCCTATTGGGCAAATATGTGGTTCATGACTATATAAAGTCAGAAAAGAACCTTGCAGACCACTTGACGAAAGGTCTGTCTAGGACATTGATCCTAGAATCATCGAGGGGGATGGGGTTAAGCCCATAGTACAGTCACCAGCAGTGGCAATCCAACCGAGTCTGACTGGAGATCCCAAGAAGCCGTTCAATGGGTAGGAACAAGTTAAACTAGGTGACTATTATGGAACACTGACCTGAGATTAAATTCTCTTTAAAATAAAAGCCCAGGAGGCTGTACATGTGTACATTCATAACCCATCCCTATGGTGACAGTGTTCTTTTTGTGATATGGATAGGGTTTGTTTAAACTCTTAATAAGTCCAAGCTTGATATGCAGGGTTGATTCCTATCACCAACCCTTAAGGACTTGCCTATATGAGAGGTCGTGAGGGCTGCGACTATAGGACATGGCGATCCTAGACAACTCTCATGAATGTGTAAAAGTGTGCATGGCCAACCAAACGTGCTACCCGATAGACCCAAGTACCTCTAGCGTACTATGTGTGCTATAGTCTGAATCTGGTTCAAGAAGACTGATTCAAGGCGTAGTCCATCAAGCTCTTCTTCAGACAAAGATAATAGTCACTATGTGAGATTCAAGGCTGTAGTCTATCTTATTTATGCATAGTATACAACTGCCCAGAATTTTTTTTACTCTTATCTTATTCTCTTTGTTTAAATTATCTTAGAACTTGAGCTTTTGGGGGGATGTTAGCTGCAGCTTTTATTACAAAAGCTTAATAGTCCCACATCGGTTGATTGTGTAGCATTCACTGTACATATATCCCTTTCTTCCACTTTGCTTCTTTGAAGATTAGTGTGGGAGCCCCATGGGCCACACGTGCGCGCCGCCGTTGTCGTCCGGCCCGGCTCGGTTCGGTTCGGCGTACGTAACGGGTGCGGGTACGTGCCCACATCTACGGGCGCCGAATACCGATTCGATTTCCTCTTCGGTTTCGGGCCGAGACCCTAAAAGATTTTTGCTCTTCTTTATAATTTTCTGACCGTTACCATTCTTTAATTTTTGAACGTTTGATACAATTAATATTGTCCAGGTTTATTGAACCTCATGTTACACATTTGTTTTGTTGTGTAATGTTTGTAACGTTTTTTTATTGTCCTTTAATTTTCTGTCCTTTGGAGAGTACCAAACATCCTATATATTGAGATCCTTCTCATTCTTTCTTTTCTACAGAACAAAATTTTCGAACCTCTCTAATAAAAATATTCTTGTCCGAAACTATATTGTTCTTCGTTGTTGCTCTGGGCAGAGCTAAGTCGGGGTCACACTCTCCGAGTCGTGTGCCGCAACGGGATTCCGGTGAATCAGGGATTTTACCACTAAGGGCGTTCGGATTCAGTCTGCACATAGATCCGAGCTAACTCTAAGGGCAGTGCTACGTGCACGACTTCCCCGGAGGCCGGTAACAATTTTAATAATTTTATTTTATTTCAGTTTTAAAAACGGAGTATAAAGAAGAATTTCTAACAAAAACCACTCTAGGTAGTCCAGCGTTTCCACTCCATTTTTATTGCTAATGTTTAAGACAAGATGACAACTAAATGTTAATATATGATTAGCCATTAACGAACTCATACATCTGTTATAGAGAATGACAAGTAATTTGGGTGTGAGTCCATTTGCAAGAAGAGAGCTTTCCCTGGTGTGGTATTGTGTTGTGTTGTGTAGGAGACCATGCCCTACTCTAATGCTTAATAAATATTTGATGGCAGTATTGAGTCCAACACTGGTTACATCCCATTAGAAATGGCAAATGTTAAAACGAGTATGAGTATGAATGAATGAATGAATGAATGAATGTATTAATAGTAGTTATACAATAGCAATAAAGAAATCCTGTAGAGATGATTCTTAAAATTGAGGCTCGAGAGAGAGGGACCCTTGAAAATAAACAAGGGGTGATATCATGTTTTGTTACAAAAAAATTGATATGGTTGGTTGTAAGATTTGCAAGGAGCAAATAGAATGATGTGAGGAATATTGAATGATGTTAGCATGGGTTATACCTTGCTATGGGTTAATTAGGAGAATGTTGTGAACGAGTTGCTCTTGGTGATGAACATTTGATGCATATGGGTGGGTTATATTGGTGTTGGTGTTGTATGGGAGAATAGGTTTTAGCAAGGAAAAGTGTAAGCCGAGCAACTGTGGGGTCATTAAGTTTTGTCTTCTTATTTGAAAATATAGTTGTTGGTGTCATGAACCATAGAAGAGAACCCAAGAAACCAGCATAGCTACATATTTCATTCTCTTGCTAGATAAATTGCAATGCCATAGATAAAGGAGTATGGGAGTTTAGGCCATGTTGATAAGTGGTTTGTTGAATTGTGTATACCTTTTTTGTGCATGAGCTAAATAGGATGGCTATGGTTGGGTAAGCTTGAGAGGCAAGAAGGGTATTTTATAGGTCGGCCTTCCTTTTATTAACAAGATCAAAAATATGGGTTTTTGTTACATGTAATGCATACAAGAAGGAAATATTGTGTTGATTGTGAATTAAGTAAATATATGGATAATTACTATATATATATATATATATATATATATATATATATATATATATATATATATATATATATATATAAGGAGAATTAATTTGATGAATGGCTAAAATGGGATCCTAACAACAATCAATTAGTTAATCCTTTTTAATAATAATAAATATATATATAAAAAAATATATATATTATATATATATATATAAGGAGAATTAATTTGATGAATGGCTAAAATGGGATCCTAACAACAATCAATTAGTTAATCCTTTTTAATAATAATATATTAGCTTAGCAGTTAGGGTTAGTTACTAAATAATAACTAATAACCCTTGTTATATACAAATACATAATTAGTAAATTAATTAGTCATAATTATTTCTCTAGGTCCTTTCGACTCTTGGACTTTTCGGACATGGACGTTGGACCAGCTTTTCCTTCTCAGCATCAGGAGCCAGGCAGGTGTACCTTGCCAATCATGTACTTCAGTTTGCAATATTTAATTTTTAAATATCTGCTTGAATATATTGTTACAACACCTAGGACCGTGTTTGGTGCTTCGCGTCCGAATCACATTCAAGTGCCGATGGATGTTAGCGCCATCGGTTATCGATACTAGATATTCATATTTGTGTTACCGCGACACTTTGTTGTGGGGTACACTCTGACTCTGGGACATGTTCATGTGACACTACATTACTGACGGATTCTCATACTTAATTATATCTGGACATACAAAAATCTGAGTATGATTCTAGGACGATGACATTGATTTACTTGCACTGTTACTTTCTTTTATGACTCAACGTCCTAGCTAGAGGTTTTGACCAAGCGTCTCGTAGATACGATTTGTGAAGTTACATGGCCGAAGAGAACATACACCATGCGCTTGGGCTACTTTTTTATATTGTTACCGTTGCCTATTACCCAGAGCCTCGGATATTCATAGTTACAAAATTCCTTCTCGGAACTGCGTATTTTCATAGTTACTAGAGTTCCGTACTAGAAATCTGGGTTATACCGTAATAACCCACGTGTTCGAGTGTTGTTCTTAAATTGCATTATCATACTAGTTGGTTATTTAGATTTCACCCACTTTATCAGTCTTACTATACTTTACCTTTTCTTTTATTATTGTCGTACATCTGGCCTGTATATTAAGTACCTTGTTGTGACCCACTGAGGACCTGGTTTTCTCTCCAGATTTAGCCGGGGAGGACTACAGAGAACATGTTAGATCGTTGACGAGCTCCCGTTATATTTCATGTATGTACTCCTTGTAGGTATTCATTCTTTCATAGTTTATATGTTTTATTTCCTGTTGTTTTGATCGCTTAGTAGCATAGTATTTATAGACTCAAATTATTCCTTTCGAGTCTATTCAGAAAATATGATTATTGGGCTGTAGACTGGTTCTCATGTTTTCTATTCTTTATGTTCTTATTCCGTGGATTGAGATATAAATCTGTTATAGAGACAACTGCACAAATTTAGGACAACTATGCGAATTCAATTTTGGACTGGAGTTCAACTAGATACGTAGCTAGCCATTTTCACGTGGCCTAGTCTTGTGTATTTTGGCACTAGGGCGTGACAGATTAATTGGCGCCAGTTTAATGAATGACGCACTCTATTGACTGGTGCCAACTGTGAATGGCGCCGAGTGTTGACTCTGAGAAGAGTTTATCACTTCATGCCATTTGATAAATGGCACTGAAAAAGTGACTAAAAATCATCATGACAAATCTGACAAAATCCCCCATGAGCACCGCGCGCTCAGAATTCGAGAAGATTTCCTCGACTGTCGTGTTGTCAGTCATCATGGCTGATGATTCAACTTCTTGAGGAAGACTGCCACGTGTTGGTTTGGCGCTATTTTTTGGATGACACCATTTGATGTTGGGCACCATTTGATAGATAGTGTTGCGCGCTATCTGTGAACGGCGTGGTGCACTCTTTTAAAAAAATTAGCTTTTACAAGACCTCTTCAAGTTTTTAAATTTCAAAAAAATCTAAAATTTGAAATACTTTGAATAAGAAGCATTTAATTTCAGAAGATTTTGTGTGCGCAGAATCCCAACATTCTTGACGTTTCAATTCGTGCGAGATTTGTGCGGACATTAGGCGGCGGCTTAGGGTTATAAATACTCTATTTAGAGAAGAGAGAGTTCTTCTCACAAAAGTTTCCTACTCGAGTTCTCTTCATCTCCCTCTTCCTTCAAAGTTTCAAAGTTTTCACGACCAACATCAATGGCGCCAAAGAGATCCGCGGTAGAGAAGGGTAAGGGCGTAGTCAGAGATTTATCATGAGCACCGTCATTGAAGGTGCCAGGCATGTGCCACCGTCGGCTAGGGCCGAAGAGGCGAACCCCGTTCTCGAAGGTGAGAGTCGATTGGGGAAGACAATGAACAGTCGATGCGATTTAATAGTTGGCATGAACCACAGACGATGCCAATCACCTCTTTCAGAGTGTTGGTTTGCGCCACGCTAATCTCAATATGCGCCACCTCTTTCAGAGTGTAGGTCGACAAAACGCGCTAAGCATAGTTTCATGAAGCACGCACTCTTTTTTTACTCAAAGTGTGCTGTTATGCACCATAATTTGTGCACACTCTTTCTTTCAAAGAGAGCAGATAATGTCGTACAAAAAATGATTGTCCTTTTGTGCGCGCAGAACTGAAACTGTCATATTGAGTCACGTAAAATAGAGGTTGTCATATTGTGTCACACAAAATAGAGACTGCCATATTATATCGCACAAAATTGATACTATCATATTGTATCGTGCAAAACTGAGACTGTTATATTGTATCACGCCATCCATCATTTGTGCAGAACTATTTAAAAAGCTGTAATAACTTAAGTTCTTTTTTTCACTCATAAGAGTGGTCTTTCATAATTCTAACTATGTTTTTTTTGCAGTTGACTCAGGAAAGATCACCACACTTAGATATTGGCTTCCGCTTTTCACGTATTAGAATACCAAGAGGATTTATTTCATGTCATATTCTCGCAGTTTGACCCTGATGGATTGGCTAATAGGAGAGCTCTTCTAGAATCCCTGGATGATAGAACTTTGATGTGCTTAATGAATAGTGCACCTTCATGACCGCGGATCAAGCTCCTTACAAGAAATCAGCTTTCCTATTTGGAGAGGCAATTGAAGCTACCTCTCAGCCCAAGGAAAAACAAGAAGCTCGAATCTTCAAAAGAGGAGATAAGTTGGTATATCTCCTAGATATGTTAAGGAGTCTGTCTTTATCCCGATATGCTCACGCTAGCTGCCCTCGACAAATGTCGTGGGATATAACCCCATTTCAACAAGCCAAGGTTGGACAGATATGTCATTAGTTTGGGAACAAGATGAGGGATATATTCTATAGTTCTTCTGAAAAGCATAGCATGCACTTGAGGGATTTGAAGCCGAGTTTTGTGCCGGCCAAAGATTCGTCTTTGATGATACTAGTTCGGATGCCTTTTTTTGCCAATACTTTGCTCTAGCAGGAAGAGAATATCCTGTCCAAACTTTGAGGCTAACGATCTTAATGCACCCAGACATTAAGCGCTGGAACCTGTGAGCACCCTGAATTTCGGGTTGATTTTTTTTATTTTATTTTATTTTCTGATCGATTGGTTTCGATAAATAATTTATTCTGTTATTTTTCCTTAAGAGTGCTTTTTCGTGCCTTTGATATTTGGAGTGTCAGGGATGTTCAACTCTGGAAATCTTCTTTACGAGTTTTGTAGTGGACAGGATTACCTTCATGACGGTATATAGTGTCCCACTCAAACTTGTTCCCTTGTACTCTTTTTGCTTTGCAGAACTTCGGGTCAAATTAGACCATTTGATCATTAATTAATTTTCCCACTCTTTTCCTTGATCATTATTAGCATGTTACCGTGACTTTTAATTTGGGAGCGCAAGACCAGTCAGTTTCTTGAAACCAACTTATCATGCATAATCTACTCGAGACGCTCGTCACCCATGACCTTCGTGTCCCACTCAGACATGCCATTTTGTGCTCTATTTGCTTCGCACAACTTTCCTGACACGTGACCCAATTTTATTTCACTCCACGGTGTCACATTTATTTTCCAATTTGATTTATGGGTACCCTGTCGACCAAAACCTGTCAGCCCCAATTATGGACATGGCCCACTTTGAGCCTACTGTCCGCATGACACTTGTGTCCCATTTATTGGAATCCTCATGTGCTACTTATTTACCCATGATCATCAATACCTATTTTTATTCGATTAATTCGCCATGTCCGGTTTTGATCCAACCCGGCTTGACCGAACCCAGCCCCAGCTCCATGTTACTCTCCATCACCATCATCCTCAGCCTCATTACCCTTAAAAAATACTAATTGCTCATTCTACCTATTTTTAATAATTATTGAAAATTTTTGTAGAATTAAATCTCCATAGGAATGGCCAATTTCCCCTACAATTCATTCTATCCCTTGATTTCCCCAAATATATCCTTACCATTGATTTCCCTCCATCCCTATAGTAGCCAACAAACTCCCACACTCAATTATTGTCTGGCCCTAATTTCAAAATCCTCTTACTCTTCCATTGTTCACACACACATTTAATTATTCTCTCTTCCCTTTCTTAAATTTTTCCCCATACTTCTTCACAACTGAAACAAAACCAACAGCAACATGACCACAGAAACACCATGCACCCGACCACCTCACCTCCCCCGACCTCCGACAGCCGTCCACCACCCTCCTCCAGGCCATCGGCCACCCGAGCAACCCCATTCTCCTCTATCTCATCCTCCACTTCTTCAACAACCCATCCACCACCATCAACACCTATCACAACCGCCACCACCACCATCCTTAGCCCGCACGGCCGTGCGCTACCACCTACGCCATTGCCGTGCCCGGCCAGGCCGGCCCCGCGCTCAGCTGCGCGTAGCAGCAGCGCAATAGCAGCTGCGGCGCAGTGCACAGCAGGCCGAGCAACCCCCCTGGCGCGCGTGCGTACGGCGCTGGCCGCCGTCGTCGGCCGTCGTGACTCCGGCGACACCCCCATGGGTGCGTCCCGCTCAGGCGAATAGTCCCCTGGCGGCCACCATCCTCCGGGATGCGCCGTCGAGGCGATTCGTGCGTTTTGTATGAAGTCCCGTCGTGAAGAGCTCGGGAACGAGGCTAAAATAGCGTTCCGTCGCAGCGACTTCGCGTACATTTTCCCAGAAATCTGACCGTTTGATCGGCGATTTCTTTGCTCCATCACAATCTCGGTATATCCACCTTTACTCATGTCAATTTTCATCCGTTGATTTTATCGTTTGATGCATCAAAACCGGCCACCAAGTTGACCGTTTAAATTATATTAAATTTGGACAGTTTCGCGGGGCCAACATCGTCAGCTTGTACCTCCTCCCCCGCAGCTCCGTTTAGCGTGCTACCAGTTCCTGTGCGAAGTTGGTATAAACCTCTTACTACCCCTCCAGTTTCGTTTCATTGTGAGCTTGTTTGATTGGTTGAATTTGACGCCAAAGTTGGCCGTCCGAATTCGTAATTTCCAACTTGTAAAATTCCATCTTTGAACACGGGACTCCAGTTTTCATTTCTGACACCACCATTAGACTTGTGGCGTCGTTCTGGCATGTTTTCATATAAAATTTGTTAGATTTAGAGAACGTGGGCCCTGGCACATTTTTCGGTACAAAGTGGGTCCCACATTCTGGATCAACGGGACTTTTTGACGCCGGCTCATCGGAATCCAATTTCGGATATACCATTGAATTTGTATCGTCATTCTGGACCCATTGACATATAATTTGCTAGGTTTTGGTGGAAATTGGATCTGGCACGCATTTCGATGCAAATCGGATACCAATATCCGGGTCAACGGGTCATTTTGAGATCGGCTCATCGAAATCCAATTCCGGATATACCGTTGAGTTCGTATCGTCATTCTGGACTCGTTGACATTTAGTTTGCTGAGTTTTGAGAACTTTGGCTCCGGCACGCATTTCCGTACAAACCGGAATTCCAAGTTCTGGTCAACGGACCAAATTGAGATCGGGTCAACGGAATCCAATTCTGGAGATACCGTTGGGTTCGTATCGTCATTCTGGTTTTGTGGACATATAATTTGTTGTATTTTATAGACTTATTTTCTTACACATTTTTCGGTGCAAAATGGCTCCGATACGGACACCGTTTTGATCCAAAATTACCTTTTTGCCCTTGTGTCCAAATTGGACCGATGGGTAGGCTATCCTAGCTGATTTGACTATTCTGGACACGTTGGCGATGTTTATTTCATCGTCCGACAATGTTTGTTGATAATTTCTCTGAGTTTGACCTTTTTATTATTTATTAATAATTAATTCTTATAATGTTCGTATTTCGGGATTAGTACAACGAAACTGAGCTCAGTCAATTCCAGTGATCTCACATCGCTGAAATTAACGAAGTTTCGACGTAAAAATAACGAAGTGCACTTTATATCTTTAATAATTAGACTAGAATTGACCCTGTTTGACCAGAGTTGACCAGTTGACCCAAAGTCAACTGTAAGTCAACACTTGACCTAGTTTGACTAGATTATTGATCGGAGTTGACCTAGAGTTGTTTTGACTTAGAAGAACCTAGGATAAAATAGATTGCTTGAAGAGATTTATTTATTACAACTTGAACACCTTGTAACCTGTGTTGCTTTAAATAGGACTCTGTGGCTTCAGTTGGACCCCCTATACTTATCAGCTATTCAGGTTATCAGGCGAGTACATTCTCTGATCATTTCATATCCTGCTTAGAATTTTTTCCTGCATTAAATTACTTTACTTGTACTGTCACGTTGGTCACACGGATTGGTACTATATGGATCCCTTCTTGAGATGTTATCCTTAGGGAGCATCGGGTACTACATGTTCTGTGCGTTTCACTTGCATGGCGTATCACTATGCTTTACTGGTTCTTTGATCACTTGTGACATATACTCTTATGATCACAGAGTCTCCTAGAATCTCTTATCCTATTTATTAGGTATCCTAGAATCTCCTAGAATCCCCATTTATGGGATATTCATGTATCACCCTTCGGGGGCCTTTGCATGGAATTATAACATAACCTGGTTAGATCCTTGTGTATTGATTGGGGGTACAGAGGAGTAGAAATAGACATGTGAATACTATCCAAGTAGTGTAGCATCAGAATCTCTTCCATAGTGTAGCATCAGAATCTCCTATGCCATTTACATGTCTATATTGTACTCTGACTCACTAGCCACTGTTAGTCTTTATTTATAGTAGATATTTCTATTACAGCTCTCTCCTCTGTTTACATACTACATTTCTTTCAGTACCTGTATCTTAATTTACTGCATGATTATATTTTCTAACCTGCTATAAACTGTTGAGATGTATTGTGCTCGCTCATGTCCTGACTGGACCTGTTGATAAATTTTACAGATAGCCTGGGATTGCCTGCTAGCCTAGAGGAGACACAGTAGAGGTTGTTTAGATAGTTATTTCAATTGTCTGGAGTTGTATTTACTTTAAAGATTACTGTATTTTGAGATTTGAGATATATTTCTGGGTTTGTGTATCTTAGACACTTAGATTTCTCTCTGCTGTATCTCTTTTGGATTTCATGTTTTATCTATCCTTATCATGCTCTACCTTAGATGTGATTGAGACTGTATCTGCTATGTCACCCCTATTCGGGGAGTATATAACTGCTTAGCATTATATTGTTAGATGTTGTGACCTAGGACAGCGTTCTACCGCCGACACTACGGCGTAGGCTGGGCGTTGTTACGTTTTCGTACCCTCACGGTGGGTGCGGATCGTGACACATTTTTAGTGGTGGCCTATGCAGGTCGAGTTTATGCAGTGGTATTCGAACTAGAGTATCACTACAGCCTGCAGTAGGATTATGATATATTTTTGAAGGTACTCAATCACAATTAGGATCCTTTGAGAGATTCCTGGAACGACCCTTGAGAATCTTATTTAACTTCGATTTGAAAACTCTTCTCCCCTTGATTTGATTTATCTTTACTTTCTGTTGTTGAATTTGATTTTGATGGATTATTGTTGAATTTGAGTTTATATTTATTGATTTTGATGAAAGATCGTTGAATTTTTGAATCTTGATGTTAGCTGTTGCATCCGAGTTTGTATTTATATGATTTGAAGAATTTTTGTTCATTTTTGAATCTTGATGTTCGTTGATAAATTTGATATAATTTTTGGGTATTCATTGTTGATTTAATTTAATTTTTGTCAAGATGAAATTATATGGGCTAGGTCATCTGAGTTTTGGAATCTAGTCTTCTATAGTCACATTAGCCAGCATGGTGAGGACATATAGTCTGACTTTGGATATATTTCTCGGGTGTGAGAATTTAAGGTTTTCGCAGCCAAGCTAGCGGCATCGCAAAAATGTTAAATACCATGATTCTAGAGGTATGTGCCTAAGTCGAGGACTCTGTGATTATCGTAGCCTTGCTTACTAGTATGACGAGGATTTAGAGTACCATAATTTTGGATAGATACATATGATTTTCAGATTGTACCTTAAATGTTTTTGAACATATTTTCTCTACTTTTGTTCCAGTCCTTCAAAAAAAATTATTATTATTATTATTATTTGTTTGCTTTGTTTTACTTCTCATTATTTAACTTAGGAGTAGGTTTAGCTGTTTTTATAAACCTTGTGTAACTTTTGCTATGAGTTTCTTCACAATAGAATAAGAATCAAGGATTTTGCTAGACCTTATCTTGGAATTGATATTTTAGCTCTGGGTTTCAAAATGGTTCCTTCTTTAAACAAATAAGCAAACAGATTTTATTGTTAATTCTTTCTTGCTATTATTCTTGTATTAAATAATAATAATAATAAAACTGTCTTGATTACGTCAATCACCTGCTTGTAATCATGGTAGGAATCTAAATGTTGGTCTTAACGTAGAATTAAATTTTATATTGGGACATGAGAATATATATTGGACACAGACTCCTTGCCTGACACGTATGCATGCTACACTTGATTTCCCACCTACCTAAATACATATTAATATGTTGTTGATGTTTAAATTGTCAAAACCCCAATATTTCTGGTTTTCTGCTCTCTTTTTTCAATTTAAATTCGTAATTCAAATATAAATTTCATGATAATAGTTTTGTTTATATCACTGCACATGTATGTTATACATAGGGTTTCAATTCAAAACATTTTGGTTGAGTTTTGTGTTTGAATTTGTCCAATTTGAGACTGTGTGCATATTAACCCTTAATACTGAATTCCAAATATTTAGTTCAAATTGCTGTTTTATTTTTCTTAAATGTAATATTTTCAGCTATATACATTGTGGTATGTAGGGATATAAATTTAGGTTTCAGATTCTTACAAGTTAGGTTGTGATAAACATTGGGTTGGTTTGATGTTCGAATTTTTCCAAAATACTAAAACTGAATACATGTTAACATTTTTACATTGATTTCTATGTTTAGTTCGATTTCAGATTTAACATGTAATATTGAACTGTATGCGTACATAAATGTATGGATAGTATGTTAGGGTTTCATTTCTATCATGTTAGGATGTATTGGGAGCATTGAGATTGGTTGTGATGTTTCAAAACCCTAAAATCCGAAACTGCATTATGTTAATATTACACTTGTTTAAATGTTAGCTTATTTTCAGATTTTGTATGTAAATGCTAAACTAAAACTGGATTTAACCTTTCAATACTAAGCTATAACCCTATACAAGGACACACACACACCCTAACTTAGTATACCCTGTCATGTAACCTAACCTTTTCTCTCTATGTTATGATCATGTACCTGTATAGATATATATAGAGAGTTTATGCATACATATTATAATATATATAGATACATAACTAAATCTCTACCTCTTTATATATATATATGTATATGGTTAGCCATGCATGTTATGAGTAAAGGAGTTGTGTATCGTAGATTGCTTAACCAATATGCCATGAGTAGTGTAACGGGATAGCTATTGTTTTGAAACCCAAATCCTCATATACACTTTTATGTATATTCACGTACACACACGCCTACTATCTAACCATATGAACATGTCCCCATACACATAATGCTAGTTTTCCCCCTCTAACGCTCTATATATATATTGTGATTGGATTTCAATGCAA
The DNA here is from genome assembly GCA_029216955.1 of Iris pallida. Classification (NCBI taxonomy): domain Eukaryota; kingdom Viridiplantae; phylum Streptophyta; class Magnoliopsida; order Asparagales; family Iridaceae; genus Iris; species Iris pallida. Next base: position 42,403,474 of record JANAVB010014796.1, read on the forward strand.
GTGATTTTCAATTCCTTAATTTTTGAATTTGATTTTTTGTACCCTTTATAGATAATTGGTAGTTGCCTTTATTTTATTTTGATAAGTACCAGTTTTCATATAGGATGGTAGACTGCCTTACAGTTTTGATGGTTTGTTGTTTCTGTAACTTTTCTAGTTTAGCACCCTAGATTGCTTGTGTGTTTTGATACCCTATGACCGTTTCGGTTAGCATGACTAGTATACCTAGATGAGACTTTCACTGCTACCGTATGCCATGACCCTGTATGTCGTCCTTTTGATCACATGATTTGTTTTAATCTGGGACTTTGATTGTGGGGGTTTAACCTAGAGGGAGTATGGATATTTTAATTTCGAGGACGAAATTTTTATAAGGTGGGTAGGATGTGAGCACCCTGAATTTCGGGTTGATTTTTTTTATTTTATTTTATTTTATGATCGATTGGTTTCGATAAATAATTTATTCTGTTATTTTTCCTTAAGTGTGCTTTTCCGTGCCTTTGATATTTGGAGTGTCAGGGATGTTCAACTATGGAAATCTTCTTCACGAGTTTTGTAGTGGACAGGATTACCTTCATGACGGTATATAGTGTCCCACTCAAACTTGTTCCCTTGTACTCTTTTTGCTTCACAGAACTTCGGGTCGAATTAGACCATTTGATCATTAATTAATTTTCCCACTCTTTTCCTTGATCATTATTAGCACGTTACCGTGACTTTTAATTTGGGAGCGCAAGACCAATCAGTTTCTTGAAACCAACTTATCATGCATGATCTACTCGAGATGCTTGTCACCCATGACCTTCGTGTCCCACTCAGACACACCATTTTGTGCTCCATTTGCTTCGCACAACTTTCCTGACACGTGACCCAATTTTATTTCACTCCACGGTGTCACATTTATTTTCCAATTTGATTTATGGGTACCCTGTCGACCAAAACCTGTCAGCCCCAATTATGGACATGGCCCACTTTGAGCCTACTGTCCGCATGACACTTGTGTCCCATTTATTGGAATCCCCATGTGCTACTTATTTACCCATGATCATCAACACCTATTTTTATTCGATTAATTCGCCATGTCCAATTTTGATCCAACCCGGCTTGACCGAACCCAGCCCCAGCTCCATGTTACTCTCCATCACCATCATCCTCAGCCTCATTATCCTTGAAAATACTAATTGCTCATTCTACCTATTTTTAATAATTGTTGAAAATTTTTGTAGAATTAAATCTCCATAGGAATGGCCAATTTCCCCTACAATTCATTCTAGCCCTTGATTTCCCCAAATATATCCTTACCATTGATTTCCCTCCATCCCTATAGTAGCCAACAAGCTCCCACACTCAATTATTGGCCGGCCCTAATTTCAAAATCCTCTCACTCCTCCATTGTTCACACACACATTTAATTATTCTCTCTCCCCTTCCTTAAATTTTTCCTCATACTTCTTCACAACTCAAACAAAACCAACAGCAACATCACCACAGCAACACCATGCACCCGACCACCTCACCTCTCCCTACCTCCGACGGCCGTCCACCACCCTCCTCCAGGCCGTCGGCCACCCGAGTATTGGCCCATTGGTCATATGGTCAAACTAATTTTAATAATTGATCAAATTCTGTCTGGATATATGAAGCTAGTCAGGATATCTCGGACTCTTGGACATGATCAAGAACAGCTATCTACACAGTTCAAGACCGAAGCGATGTTTGTCTGTTCGAGTCTGTATTTTTTTGAGCAATGTATTTTTCATTTTATTGAGTCTAGGAATACGTTGTACACCGAGTCGTACTGGCAAATAGGCTATTCCAAAATGTTTTCAAAATGTCTTTTAAAATGTCCTTAGTTTTGAAAAACATTCTTATTAACAAAAGTTTCAAAAAAGTTTTCAAAAAAATCCCCAAAATCTATTTTTCAAAACCTAACATAACCCTGACAGAACTCGGCCAGAGTTCGGTTAGTAGCCGTTTTGATTTTTGAATTCTCTGGAACTTGGTCCTCCTGCAGTTGCGGATTTGACCGAGATTTCCTCATCGAGTTCTGCCCGAATTCTGCCAGAATTCTGTCTTTGGAATTCCTATAAATAGAGAAGGATTTCGATCATTTCAACTCACTCATTCACTTTCAATCTTCTCTCTATCTAAAGCTTTCAGTCTTCCCAAGAGTTTTTCTTGAGCTTTAAATTTCAGATCCCAAGCCAATTACAATCCTCTAGTCGATTTGCCAGTACGGTGCGGTCTAGAAGTTTCTGAGAGATTGTAATCAGAAGGCTTGATTGAAGAATACCTCTTCACAATTGAAGTTGGACGAGTTCTTCGTATCAAAGCTCGCGTTGTAGAAGTTGCAAGGACTTCGTAAGAAAACTTGCGGTTTTACCAATAGTGGATTCAACTGGTAGCAAGAGTTCTACCAACTGGATTAGTCCTCAACAGAGGAAAGCCAGTATACATCGCTGTCTTTGCATTTGCTTTCTTATGTCTGCCTTTACATTACTTAGAGTAATGTGCTTTACGATTTCGTTCCAACAATTGGTATCAGAGCGGGTGTTACAGGTAAAGCAAGGTAACATTGCAATTATTTATTCATTTAATTAATTGTTATATAGATCACAACACAACACATGGAAACTGTGAAATTCACAAGTAAAGGCCAGGCCACAAACAGACCTCCACTGTTTGATGGTACAAACTATACCTATTGGGAAACACGGATGAGTTTCTTCTTGAAATCTTTTGACTTTGATTTATGGTCTATTGTTATTGATGGCTATCAAAAGCCACCTCGTATAAATGTTGATGGAGTTCTAGTTGAAAAATCCCATAACAGATATACAGAGGATAAAAAGAAAAAGGCCAGTCTTGACGCACGTGCTATTAACGCTCTATTTTGTGCTTTAGACAGAACTGAATTTAACAGGGTGTCTATCTGCACAACGGCTAATGAAGTGTGGAAGCTTCTTGAAGTCACACATGAAGGCACGACTCAAGTCAAAGAATCAAAGGTCAGCAGACTTACTCAAGAGTATGAGGTGTTCAAGATGAAGCCCAACGAAACAGTTGCTCAGATGTTCGAAAGATTCTTGGATATTGTAAATCCTTTGTCCTCCCTAGGCAAAGAGTACAGTAACCATGAAAAGATTCGCAAACTCCTGCGAGCACTTACCAAGAACTGGATTCCAAAAGCTACTGCAATCATTAAAGGGAACGACCTCGCAACTATGTCTCTCGAAGTACTCATGGGTAAGCTACTCATCATGAACTGGAGCTACAAGATTTTGAAGAGCCTGCACCAAAGAAGAAGACGATCACTTTCAAGGCTCAGCACAAAAAAGCTGCTGAAGGTGATTCAGACAGCAGTGAATCTGATGCTGAAGATTAAGCACTCCTAGCAAGGAAATTCAAAAGATTCATGAGATATGAGAAGAGAGCCAAAGAAAACAACAGCAGTAACAACTGGTATCAAGATGATGCTGTCTGCTATGGCTGCAAGAAGAAGGGACACATGAAGAAGGATTGTCCTACAAACTCATCATCAAGCAAGAAGAGCAACAGGTATGAAAAAGGGAACCTGAAGAAATCAACATCTCGGAGATATGCCAACACCAGCATATGGCATGAAAGTGAAGCCAGTGACTCAGAAGATGAATAATCAGAAGATGCTGCAAACGTATGCTTTATGGCATCCGATCAGGTACCTACTGAACCTGTAGTTGATACATATGATGACTTCACCTTTGAGCAATTAGAAGATGCCTTCAGTGAACTGATAAGTGATTACAGGAAACTGCGTAGCAAATATCAGACCTCTAAGAAGGTACTCAAAGAGTACAAAGGAGAAATAGGAAGACTTACCGACCTACTAGCTTAGGTTAGAAATAATATTAGTGAGTCTGGTGAGCTTTCCTCTATTAAGCTCTTATTACACGAGACTACCAAGTCATCTGAAGAGAAAGACAAAGTTATTGACCAACTCAAAGAAGAACTATCTAAAGAGAAGAAAAGTCTTCAAAGTGCACAAATCAGAATAGAAACACTCACTTCTGATTATACTAAGTTATATGACACTTCCAAAAGATTGGAAATTAGGTTAGGAAAACAGCCTGAGACTGCTGCTTCCTTCCCTAACACGTGTCACTTACCGAAAAATCGGAACATTCCCAAACCAAACACTGTCAGACCTAACCATATCAAACCTTTACCCCAAAAGGTTAAGCCTAAACAAGATTATAGGTATGCTTTCATCTATACCAGAAAGCCTAAACCTACCAACCATGCACACCACTCAGCTTTCAACATTCGACATGCACAATGTCATTATTGTGGCCTCATTGGTCATATTTTATCTGCATGTAGAATCAGAAAGCTTGTTGATTTAAATATTTATGCTTGGATACCAAAGGCTAACATTTTAGGACCCTACAAGAAATAGGTACCAAAAGTTTCATCTGCAAATTGTTTTATAGGTGGAACACCTTTCATATGCTAGAAGCAAATGGATCCTCGACAGCGATTGTTCACGGCATATGACCGGTGACACTACACTATTTGCAACACTGTCGAAGAAGAAGAAGGAAGGCTATGTCTCCTTCGGTAATAACTTGAAAGGGTATATCATTGGTATCGGTAATATTGGTAAGTCTCCCTATCCTGTGATTAAGGATGTCTGTCTGGTTACCGAGTTGAAACATAATCTACTCAGCGTAAGTCATCTAGCTGATCATGGTTATGGCATCAATTTTTGCAAAGACAAATGTACTATAGTTGATAGCTCAACTGGTAGTACTATCTTTGAAGGTATCAGAGAAGACAACATATATGTTTTCTATTTGTTGGAAGAAACTAACATTTCAGGTAAATGCTTAATGGCTAAAAGTGATGAGAGTCATCTGTGGCACATGAGACTCGGTCACGCAAATATGGACACAATCTCAAGATTATCCACAAAGAAGCTAGTATGCGGTTTACCGGACATAACATTCAAGAAAGATTCGGTATGCAGCCAATGTGAAAAGAACAAAGCTACCAGATCCACATTCAAGTCAGTAAACGCAGTATGTACTACTAGACCTCTACAATTGCTTCATATGGACTTATTTGGTCCTAGCAGAGTTGCTAGCCTCGGAGGTAAGCTTTATGCTTTTGTAATTGTAGATGATTACTCTAGATACACGTGGGTATACTTCTTGACACGCAAGAGTGATGCATTATCCGAATTTGTTGCCTTTTGCAAGAAAGTACAGAATGAAAAAGGTTACATGATCACTCGTATTAGAAGCGATTATGGTGGCAAATTCGAGAATACAGAGTTTGAGCAATTTTGTGACACACACGGTTTTGTACACGAGTTCTCCTGCCCTAGGACTCCACAACAAAATGGAGTTGTGGAACGTAAGAACAGAACTCTATCCGAAATGGCCAGAGTAATGTTAAATCAGTTTAGTCTACCCAAATATTTCTGGGCTGAAGCTGTCAATACAGCTTGTTTTGTTCTCAATAGAGTTTTAATTCGACCTAAATCGAAAAAGACTCCATTTGAGTTATGGTTTGATAGAATTCCCTCAGTTTCATATTTTAGAATATTTAGTTGTAAATGCTTTATTCTTAATACAAAAGACAATTTGGGAAAGTTTGACGAAAAGGCCGATGAAGGTATATTTTTAGGTTATGCGACCAAGAGCAAAGGATACAGAGTCTTCAACAAACGAACCATGATCATCGAAGAGTCAATCAACGTCACTTTTGATGAACTGAATCAAATGACTATCGATGATAATAACGAAGATCCAACTGTACCAAGCTCAACAACAGCTGATTCTCAACCAAGCTCGGCACTAGCTGATCCTCCTAAAGAAGATCCAGGAACCAGCTACCTTCAAAGTCTGCCGAAACGATTAAAATTTACGGCTGATCATCCAAAGGATTTGGTAATTGGTGATATTACCAAAGGTGTAAGTACTCGTACATCCAGTAGAGATATTATTTCTAGTGTTGCATTCATTTCACAGCTAGAACCCAAAACTATTGATGAAGCATGTAGTGATAGTTTTTGGATAGATGCTATACAAGAGGAATTAAACCAATTTGAACGGAATCAAGTTTGGGAACTTGTTCCCAAGCCTATTGATCATCCGGTCATTGGCACCCGTTGGGTATTCCGAAATAAACTTAATGATAATGGTTTAGTGACTCGTAATAAGGCTCGACTCGTAGCTCAAGGATACAATCAGGAAGAAGGTATCGACTACGATGAGACTTATGCCCCAGTTGCGAGATTAGAATCCATTCGCATGTTATGTGCATTTGCATATTTTTATAATTTTAAATTATTTCAAATGGATGTCAAGAGTGCATTTTTAAATGATTTTATAAAAGAAGAAGTTTTTGTAGCACAACCTCCGGGTTTCACAGATTTTAAAAACCCTGATCATGTTTTCAAGTTGAAGAAAGCTTTATACGGTTTGAAACAAGCCCCTCATGCTTGGTATGATCGTCTAAGCTCTTTTCTACTTGACAACAATTTTTCAAAAGGCAAGGTTGACACTACACTTTTTATTAAGTCCTTTAATGGTAAGCTTCTTTTAATACAAGTCTATGTTGATGATATCATATTTGGATCTACTGATGAATCTCTGTGTCAAGAATTTTCTAAGTGTATGCAGAATGAGTTTGAGATGAGCATGATGGGAGAGCTGAAATTCTTTCTCGGACTACAAATCAAACAAACTGACAATGGGACGTTCATAAATCAAGCCAAGTACACAAAAGATTTGCTAAAGAAGTTTGATCTGGACAATGTCAAACCTATTGGCACTCCGATGGCAACTTCAACAAAGCTTGATATTGATGAACTAGGCAAGCCGGTCGACACATGTAAGTATCGAGGTATGATCGGTAGTTTACTTTATTTAACTGCTAGTCGTCCAGATATTATGTTTAGTGTTTGCCTGTGTGTACGTTTTCAAGCCAATCCAAAGGAATCACATCTGTGCGCAGTTAAGCGTATCTTTCGATACCTTAAGGGCACTTCTTTTGTTGGCTTATGGTATTCCAAAACTAAGTCCTTTGACCTTATTGGTTATTCGGAAGCAGATTTTGCTGGATGCAAAGTTGATAGAAAAAGTACCAATGGCACATGTCATTTCTTAGACAAGGCTTTAGTCTCATGGTTTAGTAAAAAGCAAAATTCTGTAGCCCTATCAACAACAGAGGCTGAGTATATCGCCGCAGGATGTTGTTGTGCTCAGATTTTGTGGATGAAACAAACCTTAGAAGACTATGATTTATTTTATACACATATTCCCATTTTCTGTGATAATACGAGCACTATTAATTTGACTAAAAATCCTGTATGTCATTCTCGTACAAAATATATCGAGATTCGACATCATTTTCTTAGAGATCATCATCAAAATGGAGATATTGACCTTGTGTACATAGATACTGAGAATCAATTAGCTGACATTTTCACAAAACCTCTAGCAGAAGATCGTTTCAATTATTTACGTCGAGAATTAGGAATTTTGGACGTCAATAATGTTAATTAATTTTATTTTATGATTTTATTTTAATATGCAAAAATTGTGTTAGAGACAAGCCAATAAAGAGTCTGTCTGTCACCACAACTATGGTTGAAGCGAAGCGGTACTTAAGAGTTCCCCGGTGAACCTCCGCCAGCTGGGACAGTACTCCTACAGCTAATCTGAAATAGTCACTGTGTAATGAAATTTCATTTATAAAATAACATTAATTATATTATTTTAATGTCAAAATTACTAATCTTTGAATTAAATATTTGAAATGAGCCAATGAAAAAGAAAGTATTTCAAACTAACCCCAGGCGAACTCGGCCAGACTTCGGACCGAATTTGGCCCGAGTTCGGTTGAAGGTATCAGGTTATATAACCAGAACCCGAGAGCCTTTCTTCTTCATTGCTTCTAAACTTCATCAAACAGCAATAGCAGCCGCGCGAGAGAACCCCCTAACCCTAGTTCTTCAACACCCCTTCTCTTCCAATCCAAGTGGTGAAATCAATCCAAACTTTGGATTCGTGCGGAGTTCGTCGTTCTCTACAACATACTCAAATCTCGGAAGGTATAACTCCTTATTTTCCCTCCGTTTAATTTCGTGCTATTTACTTATTTTGCACAAATGGCACCTAAGGGATTTAACCCCTTTAAGAGGAAGAAGACAACCAACCCAAGTAAGGAAGGTTCATCTTCGAATCCACCCATGGATTCCCTCTTTTCGCCAGTCCAATCTAGCGATGGCGCGTTCGACGGGTTTTACTTTCAAACCCTAGATCAAGCCCTACTGTGGTATGGAGATTTTTCAATGAGATCCATATGCACAGGCGCTCCCATCAAGTGGACTGTATTTCCAGAATACCGACCTTTTTTGAGGAATTAGGGTTACAATATTTTGTTAAACTTTGTTTCCCAGTAGCAACTAATGCCATTAGACTATTCTACTGCAATATCATATTAAATACGTTTGATGTAAGCACTCGTGTTGGAGGATTAGATATCAATTTCAATGATGTTATCTTAGCGGAAATCCTTGGTATTCCCAACGAATGTGAACCGCTTGTTGATATCACTGAATTTGATTTCCCCGATGGCACGACACTTACTAGTTTCAAAGCGGAACTCTGGGCACCTGATCGAGTTCGCTCTGGAAAGTTCAAGGCAAACAACTTGAACTTGTTTAATTATGAATTGTACCGTATCATTTACTCCACTCTCCTTCCGAAATCTACTTCAAAAGATGATGTCACGTCTCTTGAATTATCTGCTATGTATCACATTCTTAAGGGGATTCCATTTTCTGCCCCTAAGACCATTATTCAGATGATGGGACGTTGTCGTGCAAGAGATAGAAATCTCTCTTATGCGATGATTCTCCCACGCATCTTCCAGTATTTCGACATTGATTTATCTACTTGTACTCAAGACCCTGAGCCCAAGTTTCTCAAGTTATCTCATCGCAGTATGACTGCTGCTGCTCCTTCTACTGCTCCTGCTACTGCTCCACCTACTCAGCAGTATGCTATGACTTTTGAGGGCATACATAAGCAACTTTCGGATTTGTACGTCTCGATGACGGACATGGCTCGCGAGCGTGAGTTCCGCGACGTCACCCGTTATCAGGTGATTGCAAATTCTTTAGTTGATCTTCGATTCGCCCAGACTGGACATTCTGCCGGTTCCATTCCTAGAGATCCAGCTTTCTCTGGTTACCGCTGTGAGGATGAGGCTGTTCATGCCTACTTTCAGCCCGGTAACGCATATGATTGGTACCATTCTGACGGTGCTCCTCGAGATTATGTCGGTGAGTTTTATACTGGCGCCCCTCCTCATTCTTCTGGCGCTGGCACCTCTGCAGCTGGTCCTTCGGTATATGCCGGTCATGCTGATGATGATGACGATGATGATGATGAGGATATGTGATATGTTATCTGATGTTTGAGACTTAGATATTATCTACTGTATACATGGAAATGCTCCGACATTCTAAGTTTTTCTTTTTAGACTTTACTATCAGTATTTCTTTTGAGGATTTGTACTGAATTTATTTTATTGATGTCTTCTGAACATCTTTTTATCTTTATGAGATTCGTAGTTTATGGTTCACATCAGTTTATTTACTTAGCATCTTTTTCTGCTTTAATAACTGCCTGTGAAATAATTTTTTGTTTATTATAAACTGTCTGAGTACAAATACATGCCTATGATGTCATTCTCATTTTTTTATATATTACTACCATTTATCATGATTATTTTCTTGTGTTTCTTCACTGTTTGTTATTTATGCATTGATTGCGGGGGAGTTTTTCTCTTTTGCAATTATTTTGCTAAATGACAACGGGGGAAAAAATAAGGATCTAACATTCTTTTGAGAAAATGCAGGACATGAACAATTTTTGATTTTATTTCAAGCTTAAATGTTATGTCATTCATAGTTTGTCAATTATCAAAATGGGGGAGATTGTTGGCCCATTGGTCATATGGTCAAACTGATTTTAATAATTGATCAAACTCTGTCTGGATATATGATGCTAGTCAGGATATCTCAGACTCTTGGACATGATCAAGAACAGCTATCTACACAGTTCAAGACCGAAGCGATGTTTGTCTGTTCGAGTCTGTATTTTTTTGAGCAATGTATTTTTTATTTTATTGAGTCTAGGAATACGTTGTACACCGAGTCGTACTGGCAAATAGGCTATTCCAAAATGTTTTCAAAATGTCTTTTAAAATGTCCTTAGTTTTGAAAAATATTCTTATTAACAAAAGTTTCAAAAAAGTTTTCAAAAAAATCCCCAAAATCTATTTTTCAAAACCTAACATAACCCTGACAGAACTCGGCCAGAGTTCGGTTAGTAGCCGTTTTGATTTTTGAATTCTCTGGAACTTGGTCCTCCTGCAGTTGCGGATTTGACCGAGATTTCCTCATCGAGTTCTGCCCGAATTCTGCCAGAATTCTGTCTTTGGAATTCCTATAAATAGAGAAGGATTTCGATCATTTCAACTCACTCATTCACTTTCAATCTTCTCTCTATCTAAAGCTTTCAGTCTTCCCAAGAGTTTTTCTTGAGCTTTAAATTTCAGATCCCAAGCCAATTACAATCCTCTAGTCGATTTGCCAGTACGGTGCGGTCTAGAAGTTTCTGAGTGATTGTAATCAGAAGGCTTGATTGAAGAATACCTCTTCACAATTGAAGTTGGACGAGTTCTTCGTATCAAAGCTCGCGTTGTAGAAGTTGCAAGGACTTCGTAAGAAAACTTACGGTTTTACCAATAGTGGATTCAACTGGTAGCAAGAGTTCTATCGACTGGATTAGTCCTCAACAGAGGGAAACCAGTATACATCGCTGTCTTTGTGTTTGCTTTCTTATCTCTGCCTTTACATTACTTAGTTGTGATTATTATTCTGTGATCTTGCTGCTAAAATTTTTAATTAGCATTATTCCGCTGTCAACTCTATTCACCCCCCTCTAGAGTATTGTGCTTTACGATTTCGTTTCTACACCGAGCAACCCCATTCTCCTCTATCTCCTCCTCCACTTCTTCAACAACCCATCCACCACCATCAACACCTTTCACAACCGCCACCACCACCATCCTTAGCCTGCACGGCTGCGTGCCACTGCCCACGCCATCGCCATGCCCGGCCAGGCCGGCCTCGCGCTCAGCTGCGTGCGGCAGCAGCGCAACAGCAGCTGCGGCGCAGTGCACAGCAGTGCACAGCCGGCCGAACAACCCCCCTGGCGTACGCGTGTACGGTGCTGGCCGCCCCTGCCGGCCGTCGTGACTCGAACGACCCCCCTATGGGTGTGCCCCACTCAGGCGAATAGTCCCCTGGCGGCCACCATCCTCCGGGATGCGCCGTCGAGGTGATTCGTGCGTTTTGCACGAAGTCCCGTCGTGACGAGCTCGTAAACGAGGCTGAAATAGCGTTCCGTCGCAGCGACTTCGTGCACGTTTTCTCGAAAATCCGACCGTTGGATCGGCAATTTCTTTGCTCCGTCACAATTTCGGTATATCCACCTTCACTCATGTCAATTTTCATCCGTTGATTTTATCGTTTGATGCATCAAAACCGGCCACCAAGTTGACCGTTTAAATTGTATTAAATTTGGACAGTTTTGCGGGGCCAACTTCGTCAGCTTGTACCTCCTCCACCGCAGCTCCATTTGGCGTGCTACCAATTCCTGTGCGAAGCTGGTATAACCCTTTTACTACCCCTCCAGTTTTATTTCATTGTGAGCTTGTTTGATTGGTTGAATTCGATGCCAAAGTTGGCCGTCCGAATTCGTAATTTCCAACTTGAAAAATTCTATTTTTGAACACGGGACTCCAGATTTCATTTCTGACACCACCATTAGACTTATGGCGTCGTTTTGGCATGTTTTCATATAAAATTTGTTAGATTTGGAGAACGTGGGCCCTGACACGTTTTTTGGTGCAAAGTGGGTCCCATATTCTGGGTCAACGGGACTTTTTGACGCCGGCTCATCGGAATCCAATTCCGGATATACCGTTGAGTTCGTATCGTCATTCTGGACTCGTTGACATATAATTTGCTAGGTTTTGGTGGACATTGGATCTGGCACGCATTTTGGTGCAAGTCGGATACCAATATCCGGGTCAACGGGTCATTTTGAGATCGGCTTATCGGAATCCAATTTCGGATATACCGTTGAGTTCGTATCGTCATTCTGGACTCGTTGAAATGTAGTTAGCTGAGGTTTGAGAACTTTGGCTCCGGTACGCATTTTCGTGCAAATCGGAATTCCAAGTTCTGGTCAACGGACAAAATTGAGATCGGGTCAACGGAATCCAATTCTGGAGATACCGTTGGGTTCGTATCGTCATTCTGGTTACGTGGACATATAAATTGTTATATTTTATAGCCTTATTTTCTTGCACATTTTTTCGTGCAAAATGGCTCCGACACGGACACCGTTTTGACCCGAAATTACCTTTTTGCCCTTGTGTCCAAATTGGACCGATGGGTAGGCTATCCTAGCTGATTTGACCATTCTGGACACGTTAGCGATGTTTATTTCATCGTCCGACAATGTTTGTTGATAATTTCTCTGAGTTTGACCTTTTTATTATTTATTAATAATTAATTCTTATAATGTTCGTATTTCGGGATTAGTACAACGAAACTGAGCTCTGTCAATTCCAGTGATCTCATATCGCTAAAATTGACAAGATGGATATGTGGACCACTATAATAAGATTATCAACTTTATCGTTGATCTTCTTATCTCGATTTGCGTGTCGTAAGTTTCGACGTACAAATAACGAAGTGCACTTTATATCTTTAATAATTAGACTAGAATTGACCCCGTTTGACCAGAGTTGACCAGTTGACCCAAAGTCAACTGTAAGTCAACACTTGACCTAGTTTGACTAGATTATTGACCGGAGTTGACCTAGAGTTATTTTGACTTAGAAGAACCTAGGATAAAATAGATTGCTTGTAGAGATTTATTTATTTCAACTTGAACACCTTGTAACCTGTGTTGCTTTAAATAGGACTCTGTGGCTTCAGTTGGACCCCCTATACTTATCAGCTGTTCAGGTTATCAGGCGAGTACATTCTCTGATCATTTCATATCCTGCTTAGAATTATTTCCTGCATTAAATTACTTTACTTGTACTGTCACGTTGGTCACACGGATTGGTACTATATGGATCCCTTCTTGAGATGTTATCCTTAGGAAGCATCGGGTACTACATGTTCTGTGTGTTTCACTTACATGGCGTATCACTATGCTTCACTGGTTCTTTGATCACTTGTGACATATACTCTTATGATCAGAGAGTCTCCTAGAATCTCTTATCCTATTTACTGGGTATCCTAGAATCTCCTAGAATCCTCATTTATGGGACATCCATGTATCACCCTTCGGGGGCCTTTACATGGAATTATAACATAACCTGGTTGGATCCTTGTGTATTGATTGGGGATACGGGAGAGTAGAAATAGACATGTGAATACTATCCAAGTAGTGTAGCATCAGAATCTCTTCCATAGTGTAGCATCAGAATCTTCTATACCATTTACATGTCTACATTGTACTCTGACTCACTAGCCACTGTTAGTCTTCATTTATAGTAGATATTTCTATTACAGCTCTCTCTCTCTGTTTACATACTGTATTTCTTTCAGTACCTGTATCTTACTTTACTATATGATTATATTTTCTAACCTGCTATGAACTGTTGAGATGTATTGTGCTCGCTCATGTCCTGACTGGACCTGTTGATAAATTTTACAGATAGCCTGGGATTGCCTGCTAGCCTAGAGGAGACACAGTAGAGGTTGTTTAGATAGTTATTTCAATTGTCTAGAGTTGTATTTACTTTAAGGATTACTGTATTTTGAGATTTGAGATGTATTTCTGGGTTGGTGTATCTTGGACACTTAGATTTCTCTCTACTGTATCTCTTTTGGATTTTATGTTTTATCTATCCTTATCATGCTCTACCTTAGATGTGATTGAGACTGTATCTGCTATGTCACCCCCATTCGGGGAGTATATAACTGCTTACCATTATATTGTTAGATGTTGTGACCTAGGACAGCGTTCTACCGCCGATACTGCGGCGTAGGCTGGGCGTTGTTACGTTCTCGTACCCTCACGGTGGGTGCGGGTCGTGACAGAATCGACTCTCTGTATGGGCCCTGGACAACTTTACTGACAAGCTAAATGAGTTGGATCTCCATGAAGCTGTCTTGATGACTTCTTGTGGTATCTATAGCAACACAAATATGTTTCTTGCCTTGGTAGAGAGATACAACAACAAGACTGGCACCTTCGTTACTCCTCACGGGAAAATAGGCTTCGTCCTTCACGAGATACAGTTTTTGTCACATCTGCCAATGGGTGAGAACCCTTATGAAGAATATGTGCCAACTGAGGATGAACTGGAGGCTTTGGCCAAAGAAAATCCCCAGATGATTGAATTTATTATGAGATGTTGTGTCATTTTATGATTTGCACTCATCTTTTCAAGAGCAAGGCACCCGAGACGTGTTATACGTCCAAGTGGTTGGTGTACCTCTTCTTGGGTCATGATACGGAGAACAAAGTGCAAGAGCACTTGAATTACGACCCGCGCTAATTTTAGCCGCTCGATGGTTATGCCATTAACAAATTGATAAAGGAATCTGGATGTGTCGACAATATACTGGAAGGAGATTGGCATAGTTACACCACTTGTACGTTTGTCGAGAGTTACATACGACATGGCAGTATAAACATATCTAAGGAAGCTACCTTGGAAGGCTTCCTCTTTATCTGGCTAAGGCGATTCGTGGTCCCCGGAGCCAGTGCCGTTGATCGCATCTACTAAGGCGTGTTGTTTGTCGCAGTACGTTTGATGTTTAGGTACATGATAGATATCCTCTCCGTCGTGACTTACCGACTGAAATGCAGGCCTCCGTGAGTTCACGACTACTATGATGGAGAAACACGATTCTCGAAGCAAATTTCTCGGTACCGAGATGTAATTTACATATCTATTCGGCTGATTAATACTACACCATCTTCTCTGATGGACCCTGCTCTCGGTATTGGCAGAGCTTTAGCAGGGAACTTTATAGGTAGATGTGCTAAGTCTCGATAGAAGGCAGACTCATTATTTGACTGTAGAAAGTTTCTTAACCGAGGCTCCAATTAGAAGTTCTACTACGTTTTGTTAGGGTTATATACTAAAAGCATCACTTTTGTAGTAACCTTATTTCCTTAAATTTTGAATGAGAATCATATGGGCAAATGTTTGCATATTGTATTTGTTGCAAGTGTGTAACACCCAGTTTTCCAGAAAGGGTAATTTTGAAATTTTGTAATTATAATTATTATTTAAGGATATTTATTTCATATTATGATTTTTAGTGATTTTTAATTATTTTTAAACTATTTAAATTCATGACTTGTGATTTTTGGTGTTTTGCTAGTGAACAGTAGAGACTGCCTACCCTAGAGCCTAGCCATGTAATTAGGGTATTTTTGACATTTTTAGGGTTATTTGGATTTATTATAATTTATTTGAATTTATGGGAATTTTTAGAAATTATTTTGGAATTGTTTGAATGAGGGTTGACTAGGTTGACTTTGACTAGCAATGACCTTGGTAGGCTAACCTAGAAGCTAACCCTAGTTGTGTTTGGACTTGGTTAGGTTATGTAACCCTAGTTAGACTAGGGTTGACCCATGGTATGGTTATTTGACTTAAGTTAGATTTAAGTCATAAGCCATGACTTGTGATTAAACCTTAAATCAATAACTAGCCTTAAAGCCCATAGGCCCACACCATGTAGCCAAACCCTAACCCTAATCAGCCCATGGTATCCAACCTAGGGTTTCCTACCCTATTTAATGCCTCTTCCATTTGTTCTTGCCTCTTTTATTATTTTCTCTCAAGCTTTGAAGAAAGAGGTATAGCCATCTTCCCCAATCCATAACTTTCCCATTTTAACTCCTTTTTGGCTCAAACCACTTGAATTAGATTCTAATTGTCTCCCTCTTGCTGTTCATCGAGAGTATTCTCAGGCTTGGGGAAATTTGGAGAGTTTGGCTAACAAGGAGAAACCCCCTTTTTGGAGCTTTTTATTAAAATTTCAACATATAGGTAAATTCCTATTCCCTCCACCAAATTTAGTTTTCTTTGCATGGATAGGAATCCCTAGGTGTCTGCTAGCAGTAGGTATTGGATTTGTGTCGTTTCGTGTCCGTTTGGTGTCCGTATCGGAAACGTGTCATGATGTGTGTATAGGTGTTTGATTAAATGTCACAAAGGATTTTATTTTCGATTTTTGAAAAAATAATTACATAGATACCAAGGCCTATATGTGTATGTTAATGTTTGTGAAGACTGATATGGATTTTGTATCGTTTTCGTGTCACAAATTGGACACGCACACACCCGCACAGCCCGTGCACGTGTCCTGCTACCTGTGTCTGAGTTCTCCCTGGACACAGCACGAGAGGACACCAAATTTTGCGTGCACATAGAGGACATGACTGACATTGACCCTATAAAATTTTGTAAAGTTTTATGGAATGGTTTGGGAGAAATCAAGCACGCACTGACTTCCTCACTGTGTACACGCGCAGGAAATCGCAACTGATACGACCCTTTTTCTCGGACACGACACATATTAGACATGATACAGACACTTGTGTCCCTAGCCCTATACCTACCCTAGGGTTGGATATGAGCACGAGGCTCTAGGATCGACACACGAGCCCCTAGGTTGCTCGACACCACTGCACGAGGCAGCCTTCAGTGCCTTTTTTGATACACTGAATTTTTGCACATTTGGACACGTTTGTGTCCTAATTTATGGACACGAACGGACACGTGGACATGCCTAACATGTCCCTAGGTCTATACACTAGGTTCACCTAGTTGTGATTCGAATTTGAACCCTTGAATTCGAATATCAGGGAACTGTCATGTTCACAGTTTTGGGATATTGAGAATAGGTTCGATTTGGTTTTATAATAATTCAAATGCATTTTAATGTTATAATAAGCTTCCAGATTTATGTGTGTTTTGATTAGGTTGCAATGGGTAGTATGGCTTGATATCCTTTCAAGTCGATTTTGGAGCTTTAATTGAATTTCCATGTATAGTTCACTGTCATTTCCTGAGTTCAATGAATAGATTGATGACTTGGTTTAATGTGTTGTTAACTGAGATTTAGTAGGATTTTTAAACTGTCAATACAACTGTCGTGAACCTGAGAAACTGTTAACAGTGAGGACTAAAACTGAACCAGGTATTTGGTTTCACTGTAGTGGTATCCTGAGAATTTCAGGGATTTCATAACTGAGACCAAAACCTGATATTAGGTTGGTTTCCAGAGTTTGGTTGTTAGGTGATTAGTCCTATTATTTATGATACATATTTTCTTTTGTATTTCAGTTTATAATTATATAGATATGTATAAGATCAGTTTCATTTTCAGTCTCTGGCTTAAATCAACTGACTGTTAATGAGAAAAACCTAAATTTGTGTATAACAGATAACTGAATATGTATAAACCTGATTTTGAATGTTAAACACAAAACTGAGATTATGCTTTAAACTTGTGTATTGGATTGGTTTAGAGTTAGGATATTGAGTGAAAACCTGAGAATCCTGAGATGGTTTCAGGATTTGAAACATGAGATTAGGATTTGGGTTGAAAGGTTTGATTCACTGTTAAATAGTTGAAACCTGAGATTAGAGGGAATTTACACCGTCAATTTCCTGAGATTGTTTACTGTCAACTAATACCACTCTACCCACACACACCCTCACATGTATATGACCCACACATGACCCTAACCATTGACACACACATGACCCTACCTATTGACACACCATGCCATACACACACATTACTGTATACACTGAATTCCCTTTTGACACTCACTCACATCTTAGTTTTCAGATTGTTAACTCACACACACATGGTTTTTCTTGTCACATTGCCCACATTCCATGTAAACCCTGTGCTATACACACACATGGCTGTCCACATTGTCATTTCAGTGCATGCTTGGATACTCGATTACTGTCCAGGCAATGAGGTTCAGTCCTCTATTGCAAACTGAGCACTTCAGTCCACCTATTACCTATAGCAGTCTAGGTTGACCCCATTCTCTGTTTTTCCTAAACACATACCCACACATGCCCACACACACTCATGAACTTACACCATATCACTCACCCACACATGAGAACTCTAATGACACTCTCACCCATGAACTAGCCTAACACACACATCCCATATCCCACTCTCTTGTATTCTCCCACACTCTCACTCATGACACACACACATGCTTGGACACATATATGTGTTTTCCTATTCTCTATACATAGGTATATATATATATATATATGTATTGATATGTATATATATATAAAGGTATCCTATAAAATATATCTTGTGTGTGTACTAATATTATATGGATATATATAATGTATATGGGATATGCATATAGTAGCCTATATGTTATATGTATATTCTATATTATATTATATAATAGATCAATATGTGTATTCTAAATTAGATTATATAAATATATCTATGTGTGTATTAGATAAATATTGCCATGTGTTATGTGTAGATGTGATTATAGGTTGGTTTTAGGCATGATATAGCCTAGCCTAGGCTCTTGGCCTATGGGTGACTTGAATGCATAGTGTAGAGTCTAGATAGACTTGTTTAGTCATGTGATACATAGAATGGACTAGTTAGACTAGTATAGACAAGGTTTGACTTAGGTTGACCTAGTTTGACCTAGACAGTTGACCAGGTTTGACTTAGAGTTAACTTTGACCTAGTTTGACCTAGAAATCATGTAGTTTGCATTGTAGCTTTCAATTCTCTTATATTTTACATATCATGACTCATATTACTCTGTTTAGGACATTGTGACTCTGGTGCAGGCATCTGATATTATACTACTCTCTTCAGAGTAGCAGGCGAGTACATTCTCTGATAGTTCTTCCATTTACTTGTCGTTTACTATACTTCAGTTGTAGCTAGTTCTATTTGATTCTGTATTACAAACACGATTTGATATTACTGGATCTATTTCATGCGACACTCACTTATTAAGTCTGGCCTCTATTCTGGAATCACTACTGGAACCACCTACTGGAACCACCTATTGGAACCACCTACTGGAATCATCTACTGGAACCACCCTGGAATCATTTAGTGGAACCATTCGTATACTGGCTGGACTTATACCTATTTTGTGTCGGATTATGGATTCACTTGTACTTGCTGGGCGGGAAAATATTGGAATAGGCATGTGAACATACCCAAATACTAGAACCACTCCCTTGGAATTATACTGGAACGATAGCCATCCCATACTTGGCCGAGTGTGCGGTGTGCCGTATTACCTACAGCCGTTCACATGTCGATCCCGATATTTTAAAACACACTGTTAGAGTATAGGCTGTACGTATAGGCTGTACTCACCCTGGAACCTTTGATCACCAACTGGACTCACCTTATACCGGACTCATCTTGTACTGGAACCACCTGGTATCAGATTCATGTTGTCTGGATTTACTTGGGTTTTGCACTTGTTTACATTTACATTCTGGACTTATTATGTTACTTTAGTTCAGCTAGATTTATTTTACAGTCTTCATTGCCATCATTCTTCTCTTGTTTTAGTTACTTACTTTCCTTGTATCTTATCTGTTCTCCATACCATCACCTGTATATAAACTGCCATATTCATCAATAAAACTGTCTATAACTGCTTTATAGTTCTCTGTCATTTACTTGGGTTTTCTTGATGAGTTGTACTCGTTCCTGTCCTGACTGGACCTGTTGAAAATATTACAGATGACTGCCCTGAGGACATTTGCCCTACTTGCCCTGGAGCAGGAGATGGCTTAGCTACCTATGGCCCCGACACTCAGGAGTTATCGGGAGATTTGCTAGATGTTTCGTTTAGCTTTCATGTTTTAGAACTGGAGTTGTATATAAGTTTAGATTTGTAGTTGAGATTGTTGAGATTATATTATTAGTTGTTGGTTTTATTTCTGTTATTAGTTTTAGTTTTAAACTTCTGTGATATCTTATTGTTCTTAGACTGTGATTGAGACTCATTATATCTATACTTGTCCTCCGTTCGGAGTTGAGATTTGACAAGTACATTATATAATTGTGTGAGTTGTTGATTAGATAGTAACCTTGGACAGCATTCTACCGCCGACACTGCGGCGTAGGCTGGGCGTGTTACGTGCTCGTACCCTCACAGTGGGTGCAGGTCGTGACACGTTTTTAGTGGTGGCCCATGCAGGTCGAGTTTATGTAGTGGTATTCGAACTAGAGTATCACTACAGCCGGCAGTAGGATTAGGATTATTTTTGGAGGTACTCAATCATATTAGGAAAAACTCTTAATCAGATTCCTTTTGTCTAAAATTGTTGCTTATTGACTTCCCTTTGAATATAAACTGTCCTTCTTTAAATTTTTGCTTCATTCTCAGAAATTGCTTCTTGTTTTGATCTGTTTTCATGATGGTTATGAAGACACGATCTCATCACTTCGGTTCGGGGAATACTATCGAGAGGCTGGCCACCTCTCGTCCTGTTCATCAGGGCCTCGAGACCGCAGCTCTTGTTGTGCCGACTCAGGTTGGCGTTTCTGTTACATTGGAGGTGCACCTCTGTCTGTACAGAGACTTTTTCTCGTCACTTCCGATTCTCTCAGCAACAACAGGTCATGCAGCATCAGCAGCAGACCAGGGGAAACCAGCAGGGCGAGCTAGCACAGACCATTGAAGATCTTGCTGCAAGTTCCGTTTTTCTTGATTCCATTCCCGAAATTGTCTTTTATAACTACCTTGAAATCCGGTTCCATTTGTTCCTTGTTGATTGATTAATTTTGTTATGTTGCTCTTTTGTTATGTTTATTTTTTTCCTTTTTGAGAAAATCATATGGGCTAGGTCACCTAAATCATGGGATCTAAAATCTTCGATAGTCGTGTTAGTCGGCATAGTGAGGATACGTAGTCAGATTTTGGATGTATTTCTCGGGTATAGGAATTTAAGGTTTTCACCGTCGCATGCGGCAATGTAAAAATTTTAAATACCATGAACCTAGAGGTACATACCTTAGTCAAGGACTCCGTGATTATCGTAGCCTTGCTCACTAGCATGATGAAGACTCTGGACAACGTGATTTTTGGATAGACGCATATGATTAACAGATTGTATTTTGAGTAGGTGGTTCCTTCATAGTATAATGATACGGTGACTTGTAGAGTGTCTGTACCCTAGAGGTGATAGTTAGCATTGGTACTAGAATAGTAACCCATTGCAGATAATTCTCCTGTTATCTATAATACCAACCAGTTTATACATATAGGATGTTAGTATGCCATACAACCTTGATGATTATTTATTGTTTCCTCTATCCTTCCAGTGAGGCACCCAGTGACCAGAGCCCGTCCTTGAGTATAGTTGTAGTTCACCTAAGACTGAGAGGCCTATATACATATAGATTGCAGGTGAGATACTTAGGATATATGTGATGGGTTGTGATTCTTGAGCTTATGTATATGTGGTATTTGTGATTGGTGTGATTAGCTTGTAGGTATTTAGTTACGGGTAACCAGATAGGATTGGGAAGTTAGAGCTAGCCTATTATCGAGTTTCTTTTGCTAATCTCTAGTTGCCAATACTAGGTAGCTAGCATAGGTAAATCCTAAGAAGTTGACCAGCTGATGACCAAGTACTAGGATGTTAAAAAAATTGTCTAGTAATTGACCCTTGACTATGTTGACCTAGAAGGGGTGCGATTATCTTAATTTCGAGGACGAAATTTTTATAAGGTGGGTAGGATTGTAACAACCAGTTTTCCAGAAGAGGGTAATTTTGAAATTTTGTAATTATAATTATTATTTAAGGATATTTATTTCATATTATGATTTTTAGTTATTTTTAATTATTTTTAAACTATTTAAATTCATAACTTGTGATTTTTGGTGTTTTGCTAGTGAACAGTAGAGACTGCCTACCCTAGAGCCTAGCCATGTGATTAGGATATTTTTGACATTTTTAGGGTTATTTGGATTTATTATAATTTATTTGAATTTATGGGAATTTTTAGAAATTATTTTGGAATTGTTTGAATGAGGGTTGACTAGGTTGACTTTGACTAGCAATGACCTTGGTAGGCTAACCTAGAAGCTAACCCTAGTTGTGTTTGGACTTGGTTATGTCATGTAACCCTAGTTAGACTAGGGTTGACCCATGGTATGGTTATTTGACTTAAGTTAGATTTAAGTCATAAGCCATGACTTGTGATTAAACCTTAAATCAATAACTAGCCTTAAAGCCCATAGGCCCACACCATGTAGCCAAACCCTAACCCTAATCAGCCCATGGCAGCCAACCTAGGGTTTTCCACCCTATTTAATGCCTCTTCCATTTGTTCTTGCCTCTTTTATTATTTTCTCTCAAGCTTTGAAGAAAGAGGTATAGCCATCTTCCCCAATCCATAACTTTCCCATTTTAACTCCTTTTTGGCTCAAACTACTTGAATTAGATTCTAATTGTCTCCCTCTTGCTGTTCATCGAGAGTATTCTCAGACTTAGGGCAATTTGGAGAGTTTGGCTAACAAGGAGAAACCCGCTTTTTGGAGCTTTTTATTGAAATTTCAACATATAGGTAAATCCCTATTCCCTCCACCAAATTTAGTTTTCTTTGCATGGATAGGAATCCCTAGGTGTCTGCTAGCAGTAGGTATTGGATTTGTGTCGTTTCGTGTCCGTTTGGTGTCCGTATCGGACACGTGTCATGATGTGTGTATAGGTGTTTGATTAAATGTCACAAAGGATTTTATTTTCAATTTTTGAAAAACTAATTACATAGATACCTAGGCCTATATATGTATGTTAATGTTTGTGAAGACTGATATGGATTTCATGTCATTTTTGTGTCACAAATTGGACACGCACACACCCGCACAGCCCGTGCACGTGTCCTGCTACCTGTGTCTGAGTTCTCCCTGGACACAGCACGAGAGGACACCAAATTTTGCGTGCACATAGAGGACATGACTGACATTGACCCTATAAAATTTCGTAAAGTTTTATGGAATTGTTTGGGAGAAATCGAGCACGCACTGACTTCCTTACTGTGTACACGCGTAGGAAATCGCAACTGATACGACCCTTTTTCTCGGACACGACACACATTAGACACGATACAGACACTTGTGTCCCTAGCCCTATACCTACCCTAGGGTTGGACACGAGCACGAGGCTCTAGGGTCGACACACGAGCCCCTTGGTTGTTCGACACCACTGCACGAGGCAGCCTTCAGTGCCTTTTCTGATACACTAAATTTTTGCACATTTGGACACATTTGTGTCCTAATTTATGGATACGAACGGACACGTGGACATGCCTAACATGTCCCTAGGTCTGTACCCTAGGTTTACCTAGTTGTGATTCGAATTTGAATGGTTGTGATTCGAATTTGAACCCTTGAATTCGAATATCAATGAACTGTCATGTTCACAATTTTGGGATATTGAGAATAGGTTTGATTTGGTTTTATAATAATTCAAATGCATTTTGATGTTGTAATAAGCTTCCAGATTTATGTGTGTTTTGATTAGGTTCCAATGGGTAGTATGGCTTGATATCCTTTCAAGTCAATTTTGGAGTTTTAATTGAATTTCCATGTATAGTTCACTGTCATTTCCTGAGTTTAATGAATAGATTGATGACTTGGTTTAATGTGTTGTTAACTGAGATTTAGTAGGATTTTTAAACTGTCAATACAACTGTCATGAACCTGAGAAATTGTTAACAGTGAGGACTGAAACTGAACCAGGTATTTGGTTTCACTGTAGTGGTATCCTGAGAATTTCAGGGAGTTCATAACTGAGACCAAAGCCTGAGATTAGGTTGGTTTCCAAAGTTTGGTTGTTAGGTGATTAGTCCTATTGTTTATGATACATATTTCCTTTTGGATTTCAGTTTATAATTATATAGATTTGTATAAGATCAGTTTCATTTTCAGTCTCTAGCTTAAATCAACTAACTGTTCATGAGAAAAACCTAAATTTGTGTATAACAGATAACTGAATATGTATAAACCTAATTTTGAATGTTAAACACAAACTGAGATTATGCTTTAAACTTGTGTATTGGATTGGTTTAGATTTAGGATATTGAGTGAAAACCTGAGAATCCTGAGATGGTTTCAGGATTTAAAACATGAGATTAGGATTTGGGTTGAAAGGTTTGATTCACTGTTAAATAGTTGAAACCTGAGATTAGAGGGAATTTACACTGTCAATTTCCTGAGATTGTTTACTGTCAACTAATACCACTCTACCCACACACACCCTCACATGTATATGACCCACACATGACCCTAACCATTGACACACACATGACCCTACCCATTGACACACCATACCATACACACACATTACTGTATACACTGAATTCCCTTTTGACACTCACTCACATCTTAGTTTTCAGATTGTTAACTCACACACACATGGTTTTTCTTGTCACATTGCCCATGTTCCATGTAAACCCTGTCCTATACACACACATGGATGTCCACATTGTCATTTCAGTCCATGCTTGGACACTCGATTACTGTCCAGGCAATGAGGTTCAGTCCTCTATTGCAAACTGAGCAATTCAGTCCACCTATTACCTATAGCAGTCTAGGTTGACCCCATTCTCTGTTTTCCCTAAACACATACCCACACATGCCCACACACACTCATAAACTTACACCATATCACCCACCCACACATGAGAACTCTAATGACACTCTCACCCATGAACTAGCCTAACACACACATCCCATATCCCACTCTCTTGTATTCTCCCACACTCTCACTCATGACACACACACACACTTGGACACATACATGTGTTTTCCTATTCTCTATACATAGGTATATATATATGTATTGATATGTATGTATATATATAAAGGTATCCTATAAAATATATCTTGTGTGTGTACTAATATTATATGGATATATATAATGTATATGGGATATGCATATAGTAGCCTATATGTTATATGTATATTCTATATTATATTATATAATAGATCAATATGTGTATTCTAAATTAGATTATATAAATATATCTATGTGTGTATTAGATAAATATTGCCATGTGTTATGTGTAGATGTGATTATAGGTTGGTTTTAGGCATGATATAGCCTAGCCTGGGCTCTTGGCCTATGGGTGACTTGAATGCCTAGTGTAGAGTCTAGATAGACTTGTTTAGTCATGTGAGACCTAGAATGGACTAGTTAGACTAGTATAGACCAGGTTTGACTTAGGTTGACCTAGTTTGACCTAGACAGTTGACCAAGTTTGACTTAGAGTTGACTTTGACCTAGTTTGACCTAGAAATCATGTAGTTTGCATTGTAGCTTTCAATTTTCTTGTATTTTACATATCATGACTCATATTACTCTGTTTAGGACATTGTGACTCTGGTGCAGGCATCTGATATTATACTACTCTCTTCAGAGTAGCAGGCGAGTACATTCTCTGATAGTCCTTCCATTTACTTGTCGTTTACTATACTTCAGTTGTAGCTAGTTCTATTTGATTCTGTATTACAAACACGATTTGATATTACTGGATCCATTTCATGCGACACTCACTTATTAAGCTGGCCTTATTCTGGAATCACTACTGGAACCACCTACTGGAACGACCTACTGGAACTACCTACTGGAATCATCTACTAGAACCACCCTAGAATCATTTACTGGAACCATTCGTATACTGGCTGGACTTATACCTATTTTGTGTCGGATTATGGATTCACTTGTACTTGCTGGGCGGGGAAATATTGGAATAGGCATGTGAACATACCTAAATACTGGAACCACTCCCTTGGAATTATACTGGAACGATAGCCATCCCACACTTGGCCGAGTGTGCGGTGTGCTGTATTACCAACAGCCGTTCACATGTCGATCCCGATATTTTAAAACAAACTGTTAGAGTATAGGCTGCACTCACCCTGGAACCTTTGATCACCAACTGGACTCACCTTATATCGGACTCATCTTGTACTGGAACCACCTGGTATCAGATTCATGTTGTCTGGATTTACTTAGGTTTTGCACTTGTTTACATTTACATTCTGGACTTATTATGTTACTTTAGTTTAGCTAGATTTATTTTACAGTCTTCATTGCCATCATTCTTCTCTTGTTTTAGTTACTTACTTTTCTTGTATCTTATCTGTTCTCCATACCATCACCTGTATATAAACTGTCATATTCATCAATAAAACTGTCTATAACTGCTTTATAGTTCTCTGTCATTTACTTGGGTTTTCTTGATGAGTTGTACTCAT
This sequence comes from Iris pallida, assembly GCA_029216955.1. Lineage (NCBI taxonomy): Eukaryota > Viridiplantae > Streptophyta > Magnoliopsida > Asparagales > Iridaceae > Iris > Iris pallida. The sequence continues at coordinate 42,429,888 of JANAVB010014796.1, forward strand.
TCCTGTCCTGACTGGACCTGTTGAAAATATTACAGATGACTGCCCTGAGGACATTTGCCCTACTTGCCCTGGAGCATGAGATGGCTTAGCTACCTATGGCCCCGACACTCAGGAGTGATCGAGAGATTTGCTAGATGTTTCGTTTAGCTTTCATGTTTTAGAACTGGAGTTGTATATAAGTTTAGATTTGTAGTTGAGATTGTTGAGATTATATTATTAGTTGTTGGTTTTATTTCTGTTATTAGTTTTAGTTTTAAACTTCTGTGATATCTTATCGTTCTTAGACTGTGATTGAGACTCTTTATATCTATACTTGTCCTCCGTTCGGAGTTGAGATTTGACAAGTACATTATATAATTGTGTGAGTTGTTGATTAGATAGTAACCTAGGACAGCGTTCTACAGCCGACACTACGGTGTAGGCTGGGCGTGTTACGTGCTCGTACCCTCACAGTGGGTGCGGATCGTGACAAAGTGTTAATGCAAATGTCTGATATTCTATATTATAGATAATATGGTGTGTGGTGTCACACAGAAGATCATATTATTAGTTCCCTATGGAGTATATAAATAGTTTACAACCTAGATGGACTTGGACAATCTATTGGAAAGGTTGTAGTATAATATGGTATTAGTCTATCTTGACTATAGGTTTACACTAGTACACTTTGTGTGTATTGAACAGGATCACTTGAGGTTGTTCTCTTTGTACTGACTACATAAGAGAACAAACACCTAAGTTATTATGGATGCTTGTGCTCTTAATCCGAATATAATAACAAACATGTATATGTAGTGTGCATTACTTTGACTCATGAAAGAGTGAGATTCATTATGGATCAACAACCTCTATGAATTAGGTAATAACATTGTATGTATGATGGACTGTTGATTATAAATAAAATCTATGTCTCGATACATCGGGTTGATAATATCCCCTTAAAGAGCTCATAAGGATTGTCATGTAAACCCTGCAGGTAGATTATATCCGACATGACAACTAAAGTTAAGCAGTACTACTTAAGGATAAAAGATGTCGAATCAATATAGTTGTCAGTAACTTAATTTGATCGACGGACATACGATATCTTAACATGGGGAGCCAAACGAGCATATAATAAAAGGAGCCTACAAACATAATTTGGGATTAGGGAGGTAACGCAACAATAGCTCATTAGTGGACCGAGCTATTGTTAATGGGCCTGGATTGTGTGTTCGGGCTGAACACGGGATATCTAGATCCGTTAGGAGGCCTAACCCTAATTTCTCCTCATGGTCCCTGCCGTAGCCTATATGTATCCTTTATTCTCTGGCCGCCATATTACTGATCAGAAATCTGAAACTTTCTCTAAATTCGTGATTCACGTAAGGAGAGAAAGAGAGGGCTGCCAAGGAGAAGTAAAGGTTGGGAGATCGTCGCCCACATGACGTCTAACTCGAAGAAGGAATACGTGCAGAAGATCTTGGGGTCGTCCGCTCGAGATTGCCAGGAATTACTTGTCTTCTTTTCATCGTAGGTATAATTTATGAACCCTAGTTTCCGCCTATGAAGGGTTAGAACACGTATTAGGTCTGTTTGACTTTCTATCGATCAATACGCATACCAAAAAAGGGTCCTGGGAATCTCCAGTTCCATCAATTGGTATCAGAGCCACTTTGGATCTACGTATTGATTGATACGTCCATGTTGTCCAATAAAACCTGCGCTATGTAATAGTCGGTAGATGTAGATCTGTTCTAACTCGGTTTTGCAGGCATCTTAGATCCAACTACTATGGTCCAATGCATGTTTTTGATTTTGTTGTTTAAACCACGGATATGTCGTGGATGTTGTTGTTGCTGTAGATGTAATTAAAATCATGAGGGTTGATCGTGCTTATTATTTTAATTTTTCAATCTAGATTATGTGTGAACTCCTTCGGAAGGTATAGGATTGATGTAATTTTAATTATTTTTGATCAATCGTGATTGCGGTGGTGGTTGTTTCTGACGCCGGACGAGATGCTGGTTTTAACCCCGAATAGATCTGCACAGCGCCAGATTTTGGATTCGGATAGTTGAGGACGGAGCAGTAACGATGACCATAATAGTTGGATATTTTCTCTTATTTTTTGTTATTTTGCTTTTTTTCTTTCTGATTATGCATGTTTATTATTGTGTGGATGTTTTTTTTGAAAAACTAAGCCTACATTAATAATGGACAACATGGACATAATATCAACTAGTAGAAAAACTGTAATGCCCGTATTTCGGAATACGTATTTTAATTAGGCTTATAGGTATTTCGGACCTGTATTTTATTTTCTCAGATTTTGGCCTGTAATTGTATTTTGGCTCGACTTGCGGATTTTGGTTTTCTCGTAAAATGGGTTTTTGGACCTGGCGTGGTTATATTTTGTAGAGGAGGAATTGGTTTGGTTTGGTTTAGTATGCATTGGACCACACTTAGCTAACCTCCACCCTCAACACAACATACCCTCCCTCATTAAAACCCCACCTAACTTTCTCTCTCCTCATAACTTCCATTAATTTTTTTTCATCTTCTTCTTCCTTCCTCCACCAACACCATAGGCAAGTGCACCTTGCCACCAAATAAGCACCCCATTTTATTTGTCCGTTAGCTAGATTAGGCCATGGTGAACAACATTAGAACTTGGCATTTTGTGATTTGGAGCTTCCATTTTTCTAGATCTAAGTTTTAACCATTTTCAGATTTTTCTTGGTTTTGATCTATTAAACTTAGATTTTTCCTTGTTTTGAGGCTTCCATGTGGAAGAGAATTCAATTTTACACAAGTTAGAACTTTGAAAATCCAAATTTGATTTTGTTTTGGCTAAATTATGAAGATTGGAAATTAGAATTCTTGGGGTTTTATCTCGGCCTGATGGAGAAGATGATCCTCGGCCAGCGCTCTTTAGCGCATGGCCGAACTGCGCTAACTCCTCGGCCAGCACTTTGCGCTGGGCTGACCCGCGCTGGCGCTCTTTAGCACCAGCGCCTTTCTTCCATTTGCGCACTTGACTACTACGCAGCTCACCCCCTGCGTAGCTTGACCCAGCGCAACCCGTCCCTAGCGCAGTTCGCTCCCAATGCAACCCAACCCAGCGCAGCTCGCTCCCAGCGCAAGCCGACCTCAGCGTAACCCAACCTCAGCGCAGTTCATTCCTTTTTGCAGTTTATTCCCCTGCGCAGTCCATTCCCCTAGAGCAATCTGACCCCCTGCACAAGCTACTTGCCCATGATGGTTTGGTTTTATTTTCTTGGACTTGGCTTCTCTTCTGTGGATTAGAGTTTTGAGATCTTGGTCCACGCAACATGACTGTCTTGACCCAATACGACCTGGCACGGTTTTCGGTGTTTTGCTTATGACTAGTACGGTTTTTTGTGATTTCTGTGATTTATGATTCTAGTACTTTCTGATCTCCTTAGTAGTGACTCGATGGGGGTGCGCTCTTAACTTGTAACCTGTGATTCATAATTAATCTTGGTACTAGATAACTTGATAGTGGCCCATGGCGACGCACTCCTGACTTGTAACTTGTAACTTGACTTGATGCTGTTGCGATGGCTAACTTGACTCGTATAACCAACTCTGACACCGTGGGTGTTCATTCTTGCTGCTTTGTGCAATCCACTTGTCTTTTCTGGTCTTGCATCATGTCTAGGACGTAACTCCCTAGTTACCATGGTTAGGGATTCACAATGAATATGGATTAGGCTAATTATTAGATCAAACTATAGTTCATGGAGAATTTCCAGTCACAGGCGATCTCGTTATCTGGGCGCTTTAAATGGACTTGTAGCCTGCCGACGAGTAGGGCACATTTCCAGCACACTGTCATGTGTTGCACCCTCTAAGTCACCTAAGGGTATATCGTCTCCTGGGCGATGTACCCAACCTTACTCTCAACCCGCGGAAGGATAACTGGATAGTCTGCAGGGCTTGGGACTGGGAGATTCTCAATTGCATCTTGTTAGTAATTAGGCTTGTGATAACCCTAGTTAGTTAAAGTAGTAAGCCGTAGTTTTGCTTGGCCACTTGTGAATGGATGGTGTCCAGTCTTGTCTAAGTCTCGTCTAGTCCCTGTACCTGGTACCCCTGAACATGATTGTTTTACTTATCTTTAACAATAAATGGGTAGAGACAAGTGCTATTCAGGCGAAGGGTTACAACCCCGGTCCTTGTTTGGTTTACGGGTTGTAACTGGCTCCCGGAATGGTTCCACGTCCCTAGTCGTTTATTGTCCTGATGTACTCTTATTACTTGTACTTTTCTTCTATTCCTTGTGATCTGATATGCTGGCTTTTGTTCTTATTTCGTGGCCTCCTTGTGGCACTTGCTCTTTCTGGGGTTTGACCCAGCTGGTTTTGTGTTGCCAAATTTCGGAGCAGCACCGGAGGATCTACCGAACCTCCAGCCCGATGGTGGCGACTAGAAGGAACCCGGGCTACGAGTGGGTTTTCCATTTTGTTTCGCTCACTACATTGTAAAATTATTCTTTTGAGGCGTTTAGCCGACGGGCACCTGTTAGCTCGATGTATATTTACTTATTGTCTCCCAACGGGTTGTAACATGATTAACAAATCCTAGGGTTGATCATGTATGACTGAACTCTTGCTAGTCTTGACATTTTGTACGACTAGCTTCATGATCATCCAATATGTAATGTATGGGACGCCTTGCTATTATATATTTGGTGCTCTGACATCTTGTAACTATTATTGCTTGCTTGAGATTGAGACAATAGGCGTGTTCTTGACTATAGGAGACTGTTGGCTTGTAGTTAAACCCTCATATATCTAGACATCCGTGACCGTATAACGAGGTAGATTCCATTTCAATATACGTAGCTGGCTATGTACGCCCCCGCTCTCCAGTATTCTGGTTCTGGGGCGTGACATGGTTTAAGTGGTGGCCCATGCAAGTCTTGGCATTCAAGAATACGAGGGTTTACCTAATAGATGTCTCAATCAGTATTCGCCCTTGATCTCTGCTCGTATCTTCAAATCCTTGAGAATCTTGACCCGTTCACATGCTTGTATTGTTGATCTGTCTTGGTCCTTCCTTATTGTTCCCTGTGTCGTCTTCTTCAGCGGCACTGTACCTGACCCTGCCGATCAGCGAGGTAAAGCACTTCCCGTGGACCAGCAGCAACCCAGAGATCAAGCCCTACATTTCGGAGTAGCCTCTAGAGTTGTACCTACTGGAGGAGAGCCCCCAGTTCAGCCCGTTCGACCTGCCGAGCCTGATGATGGCACCTTAGTAGGTCTCATCAGGACCTTGATAGCTTCCTAGGATCGTAGAGGGGACGCCTTGCACCAGGCAGTAGCAGATGCCTTGACCAGAGGCGGTCATCCAGGGAACAGCGCGGCCAACAGCTTCAAGCGCTTGAACCCTCCATTCTTCGACGGCAGCGAGGATGCAATTGTCGCGGACGCTTGGCTTCAGGATACCGAGGTGGTTCTGGAAGCAGCTAGGACACCTGAGAATGAGAAGGTGGCAGTGGTACGCCTACAGTTGCTAGACTTGGCTCGCAGTTGGTGGACGGTGCAGGCCGTAGGATTAGCAGCGCCGGTTACTTGGGCGGTGTTTAGAGAAAGATTCCAGACGAAGTATTTCGATACTGTGGCTCGGTACGACCTGCAGACGAGATTTACAACTTGAAGTAAGGAGGCAGAACGGTCGACGGTTATGCATCTGAGTTTTCTAGACTCAGTAGGTTTGCCCCCACCTTGGTGGCAACCGAGTTTGATAGGGCCCAGCGGTTCCAGCAGGGGCTGTATTTAGAGATCTTGTTGGCAGTTGAGCAGTTCGAGCACCAGACGTTCGATGCAGTATTGAGGGCAGCTAGAAGGCACGAGTACACCTCCCAGAGGATCGTGGATAGGACCGGAGGTAGGAAGCGGTCCCACAATCAGATGCACCAATCATCAGCTCCAGCCCCGGCAGCTAGGGGTTTGACCATTGGAACTCCGAGGCGGGCAGCCTCAGTAACGTCGGTTCAACATTCAACCCCGACGTACCCGCAGCAGTAGAAGCAGAAGCAGACTTTCGCGTTAGGATGTTCTCATTGCGGGAAGCCAGGGCACGTGGTGGCAGATTGTCGTAGGGCGCAGGGATTGTGTCTGACTTGTGGAGTGGCAGATCACAAGATAGGAGCCTGCCCGAATAGGGGTAGTTCGTCCTCTTCCAACCTAACAAGTTCGTCGGTTAGGGGACCAGCACTTATGCAACAGCAGCAGTACCCGAAGCTATTGTTGGCTCAGGCCCAGGCGTTTCAGCAGCAGAACCAGCAGCAGTACACCCAAGCCCAAGTGCAGAGTAGGCAGAGAGGTTTCCAGCAGAGGGGACCCGCAGCCAGAGGACAAGGTCAGGCAATGATGATGGCTATGGAAGAAAAAATTGCACCAGGTGAGGTAGTGGTAGGTACTATTCTCGTCAACTCCTCTCCAGCATCGGTATTATTTGATTCTGGTGCATCTCATTCATTCATGTCTGCACGATTTGCGACACGGATAGGATTGGAGCCCGAGTCATTATCAGTGAGGCTCAATATACTTACTGGTAATGGTCTTGTGGGAGTAGATCGAGTGTTTTCCTCGTGTCGGATCGTAGTTAGCGGTAAAGAGTTCCCCGCTAGATTCATAGAATTTTCCATGGCAGACTATGATGTAGTCTTAGGCATGGATTGGCTGAGGAACCAGTATGCTAGGATAGACTGCCATGTTGGTAGGGTTGTCTTTAGTATTCCAGGAGAGCCAGAGTTTTCATTTTCCAGAGGCGCAGTGGAGCCATCTCCCCCAGTATTGCGAATGACATTAGCAGTGGTACAGTTATCCCGGATAGTTGAAGAGTTTTCGGATGTCTTTCCAGAAGAACTTCCATGGATGCCGCCAGAGAGAGAGAGAGATTGAGTTCACAATAGACTTGATCCCCGGGACAGCACCAGTATCAGAGCGAGTCTACAGGATGGCGCCTTCAGAGTTGGAGATTTTGTACAAGATGATTGAAGAACTTAGGACCAAGGGATTCATCCGTGCAAGTGGATCACCTTGGAGAGCCCCATTGCTTCTTGTGAAAAGATGGTACGTCCAGGTTATGTGTAGATTATCGTACCTTGAACTCAGTGACAATCAAGAACAGATACCCTCTCCTGAGGATAGATGACTTGTTTGATCAACTCAAAGGGGCTTCAGTGTTCTCGAAGATTGACTTGCGGTCAGGATACCACCAGATCAGAGTCATAGAGTAGGACATCCCGAAGATAGCTTTTCGATCTAGGTATGGACATTGGGAGTTCCTTGTTATGCCCTTTGGAGCGACCAATGCGCCAGCCGTATTCATGGACCTCATGAATCGCATTTTCATGCCTTACTTGGATCAGTTCATGATCGTGTTCCTAGATGACATCCTGGTCTACAGCAAGAGCAAAGCAGAGCATGAGCAGCATCTCAGAATCGTCCTTCAGACGCTTAGAGAGCATTAGTTGTACGCCAAGTTCAGTAAATGCGAGTTCTGGCTCGATCGCATTTTGTACTTGGGTCACATCATTACTCGAGGAGGAGTGGAAGTGGATCTCCAGAAGATTGTGGCTATCGAGACATGTCCAGTACCTAGTTCAGTGGCAGAGGTTCGCAGCTTCTTTGGATTGGCCGGCTATTACCGGTGATTCGTTTCAGATTTTGCCAGGATTTCGGCGCTGATGACCCAGTTGACCCGCAAGGATGTGCCGTTTGCTTGGACAGCAGAGTGCCAGGAATCATTTGAGAAGTTGAAGCGAGGTTTGATAACGGCTCCCATTCTCACACTTCCAGATGGGACCGGAGGATTCACAGTTTATTGCGACGCTTCAGGCAGAGGATTGGGGTGTGTCTTGATGCAGCATGGAAAGGTAATATCTTATGCATCACGTCAACTTCGTGATCATGAGAAGAATTACACGACCCACGACTTGGAACTGGCGGCGATAGTGTTTGCGCTTAAGCTTTGGCGGCACTACTTGTATGGAGATAGAGTGGAGATATTTACTGATCATAAGAGCCTGAAGTATGTTTTCACCCAGAAGGACCTTAACATGCGGCAGAGAAGATGGCTCGAGCTACTGGTGGACTATAATATGGATTTGTAGTATCACCCAGGGAAGGCCAACGTTGTAGCAGATGCGTTGAGAAGGAGAGCCGGAGTTTACTTTCTAACAGCACAACCAGAGTTATTGACAGATCTTCAGAATATGGGAATTGAAGTGGTTCTTCCTACCAACGTGGCATTGATGGCCAGTCTACAGGTTCAGTACAGCATAGTTGAGAGGATCCGGATGGCGCAGTCTACAGATTCCAAAATTCAGGGACTCAGAGCAGAGTATGAGGCAGAAAGAAGGCCAGAGTTGTGCATTCATGAAGATGGTACACTTCGGCACGGCACTCGTTTTTGTGTACCCAGTAAAGATATCAGACATGAGGTCATGGCAGAAGCTCACAGTTCACAGTATTCTATTCATCCCGGTGGCACGAAGATGTACCATGATATTCGTCAGCATTTCAGGTGGAATGGCATGAAGAGGGAGATAGCTAGCCCGGTTTGTCTCTCGGTGTTTGGTTTGCCAGCAGGTTAAAGCTGAACATCAGAGGCCCGTTGGACTTCTTCATCCCTTATCGATTCCAGAATGGAAGTGGGAGCATGTGACCATGGATTTTGTGACTGGATTGCCTAGATCCCCAGCTGGTCAAGATGCTATTTGGGTTATAATTGACAGGCTCACGAAGGTGGCTCATTTTCTCCCATTCAGAGTTGGTCAGTCGACGGCTCAGTTGGCAGAGATGTACCTCAGTAAGATTGTCAGGCTTCACGGTGTGCCCGTCAGTATCTCCTCGGACCGAGATTCAAGATTTACGTCACACTTTTGATGCAGCTTGCAAGAGAGTTTGGGAACTCACCTTCAGTTTAGCTCAGCTTATCATCCGCAGACAGATGGCCAGTCGGAATGCACGATCCAGACTCTTGAAGATATGTTGAGATCTTGTACCCTTGACTTCGGTGGTTCATGGAAGGATAACCTGCACCTGGTAGAATTCTCGTACAACAATAGTTTCCAGACCAGTATTCAGATGGCCCCGTTCGAGGCACTGTATGGTAGGAAGTGCAGATCCCCGTTAGCCTGGGATGATGTTGGAGAGAGGCAGATGCTTGGTCCAGAAATGATTGCTCAGACAGTTAAAGTAGTCAGAAGAGTCAGAGATCGCCTTCGAGTGGCCCAAGATCGCCAGCGCCATTGGGCCGATGCTCATCGACGTCCCTTAGAGTTTGCTATCGGCGACCATGTATTCCTTAGGATCTCGCCTAACCGCGACGTTATTCGCTTTGGCGTACGGGGAAAGCTTAGTCCTAGGTGTATAGGGCTGTTCGATATCCTGGAGCGAGTAGAAGATGTATCCTATTGTTTCGCTCTTCCGCCGTCGCTAAGTGAGGTGCATGGTGTATTCCATGTGTCCCAATTACGATGGTACATCCCAGACCTGAGCCATATCCTGGACCATTCGGAATTGGTTGTTGGTACCAACCTTTCGTATGAGGAGAGGCCCGTGTCTATATTGGACCGGAGAGAAAAGATACTCAAGAACAAGACTATCAGTTTAGTCCGTGTTGCTTGGCGTTATCACTCTCTAGGTGAGTCAACGTGGGAGCGTGAGGACGACATCCGATCGCGATATCCCGACTTATTTGACTCGTAAGGTATAATGTCTTCCTTATGCCTTATGCTTGCCATCCCTTGCTTGCATGTATGATTGTTTGATTATTTCTTAGTGTAGTTTATTTGTGGATAGTATAGCGGGCTCTTATATCTTTAAGCATCTTGATTTAAAATTCTGAGGACGAAATTCTTTTAAGGTGGGTAGAGTTGTAATGCCAGTATTTCGGAATACGTATTTTAATTAGGCTTATAGGTATTTCAGACCTGTATTTTATTTTCTCAGATTTTGGCCTGTAATTGTATTTTGGCTCGACTTGCGGATTTTGGTTTTCTTGTAAAATGGGTTTCTTGGACCTGGCGTGGTTTTATTTTGTGGATGAAAAATTGGTTTGGTTTGGTTTAGTACGCATTGGACCACACTTATCTAACCTCCACCCTCAACACAACATACCCTCCCTCATTAAAACCCCACCTAACTTTTTCTCTCCTCATAACTTCCATTAATTTTTCTTCATCTTCTTCTTCCTTCCTACACCAACACCATAGGCAAGTGCACCTTGCCACCAAATAAGCACCCCATTTTATTTGTCTGTTAGCTAGATTAGGCCATGGTGAACAACATTAGAACTTAGCATTTTGTGATTTGGAGCTTCCATTTTTCTAGATCTAAGTTTTAACCATTTTTGGATTTTTCTTGGTTTTGATCTATTAAACTTAGATTTTTCCTTGTTTTGAGGCTTCCATGTGGAAGAGAATTCAATTTTACACAAGTTAGAACTTTGAAAATCTAAATTTGGTTTTGTTTTCGCTAAATTATGAAGATTGGAAATTGGAGTTCTTGGGGTTTTCTCTCGGCCTGATGGAGAAGATAATCCTCGGCTAGCGCTCTTTAGCGCATGGCCGAACTGCGCTAACTCCTCGGCCAGCGCTTTGTGCTGGGATGACCCGCGCTGGCGCTCTTTAGCTCCAGCGCCTTCCTTCCATTTGCGCACTTGACTGCTGCGCAGCTCACCCCCTGCGCAGCTTGACCCAGCGCAACCCGTCCCTAGCGCAGTTCGCTCCCAGCGCAACCCCACCCAGTGCAGCTCGCTCCCAACGCAAGCCGACCTCAGCGCAACCCAACCTCTGCGTAGTTCATTCCCCTGTGCAGTTCATTCTCCTGCGCAGTCCATTCCCCTAGCACAATCTGATCCCCCGCGCAACCTACTTGTCCATGATGGTTTGGTTTTATTTCCTTGGAATTGGCTTCTCTTCTGTGGATTGGAGTTTTGAGATCTTGTTCCACACAATACGACTGTCTTGACCCAACACGACCTGGCATGGTTTTCGGTGTTTTGCTTATGACTAGTACGGTTTTTTATGATTTCTGTAATTTATGATTCTAGTACTTTCTGATCTCCTTAGTAATGACTCGATGGGATGCGCTCTTAACTTGTAACCTGTGATTCATAATTAATCTTGGTACTGGATAACTTGATAGTGGCCCGTGGCGGCGCACTCCTGACTTGTAACTTGTAACTTGACTTGACTTGATGCTGTTGCGATGGTTAACTTGACTCGTATAACCAACTCTGACACCGTGGGTGTTTATTCTTGCTGCTTTGTGCAATCCACTTGTCTTGTCTGGTCTTGCATCATGTCTAGGACGTGACTCCCTAGTTGCCACGGTCAGGGATTCACACTGAATATGGATTAGGCTAATTATTAGATCAAACTATAGTTCATGGAGAATTTTCAGTCACAGACGATATCGTTATCTGGGCGCTTTAAATGGACTTGTAGCCTGCCGACGAGTAGGGCACATTTCCAGCACACTGTCATGTGTTGCACCCTCTAAGTCACCTAAGGGTGTATCGTCTCCTGGGCGATGTACCCAACCATACTCTCAACCCGCGGAAGGATAACTGGATAGTCTGCAGGGCTTGGGACTGGGAGATCCTCAATTGCATCTTCTTAGTAATTAGGCTTGTGATAACCCTAGTTAGTTAAAGTAGTAAGCCGTAGTTTTGCTTGGCCGCTTGTGAATGGATGGTGTCCAGCCTTGTCTAAGTCTCGTCTAGTCCCTGTACCTGGTACCCCTGAACATGATTATTTTACTTATATTTAACAATAAATGGGTAGAGACAAGTGCTATTCAGGCGAAGGGCTACAACCCCGGTCCTTGTTTGGTTTACGGATTGTAACCTGGCTTCCGGAATGGTTCCACGTCCCTAGTCGTTTATTGTCCTGATATACTCTTATTACTTGTACTTTTCTTCTATTCCTTGTGTTCTGATATGCTGGCTTTTGTTCTTATTTCGTGGCCTCCTTGTGGCACTTGCTCTTTCTGGGGTTTGACCCAGCTGGTTTTGTGTGGCCAGATTTCGGAGCAGCACCCGAGGATCTACCGAACCTCCAGCCCGATGGTGGCGACTAGAAGGAACCCGGGCTACGAGTGGGTTTTCTATTTTGTTTCACTCACTACATTGTAAAATTATTCTTTTGAGGCGTTTAGCCGACGAGCACCTGTTAGCTCGATGCATATTTACTTACTGTCTGCCTACGGGCTGTAACATGATTAACAAATCCTAGGGTTGATCATGTATGACTGAACTCTTGCTAGTCTTGACATTTTGTACGACTAGCTTCATGATCATCCAATATGTAATGTATGGGACACCTTGCTATTATATATTTGGTGCTCTGACATCTTGTAACTATTATTGCTTGCTTGAGATTGAAACAATAGGCTTGTTCTTGACCATAGGAGGCTGTTGGCTTGTAGTTAAACCCTCATATCTAGACAGCCGTGACCGTATAGCGAGGTGGATTCCATTTCAATATACGTAGCTGGCTATGTACGCCCCCGCTCTCCAGTATTCTAGATCTGGGGCATGACAAAAACCCTCATCGTTAAATAATTAAGTGGGAGAGGATATTTATTATAAATCGTATGGTCTCCATTACTGGTTTGTAGGTGATGTAATTATAGTTGCGCGTTGGCTTTAGTGCTTTCCTCTATACCGGATGAGTATATTATGGATCACCAGTACAAACATCCTTAGGGATAATTGTAGAAAGTTACCTAGTATATGTTCACTTCTCCATCTGTAGGAACTCATTACAAGGTAATGGACTTAGTATTAAGTAATGATATACACTTAGATACAAATAATGGTATCCTCCCCATCGGTGTCACTGCTATTATTTGTATGACCAGAGCAGGACCAGCATATTAATTGTATTTGTCATAAAGTTATATTGACATGATAGTAAAATTAATAAAAAAAACCTACTTGAACAAAGTTGAATTTGTATACGTCCACAATATCGTGGCATGCTAAATTCATGGTGTTCAAGGTGTTGGTGAATTTCTTATTATTATTTTGAGGGAATCAATATTTAGTTAATTCAAAAAGTTTTTTTTGCCCTATATAATTTTATTTATGTGATTCTTAGGATTTCAAAAATGGGTTCTTTCATTCCACTTATGGTGATTCTTAAAGAAAACAAACTTATTGGACCTAATTATATTGATTGGAAACGTTATTTGGACATTATTCTGACTGCTGAGGAGTACAAATATGTACTTGTCGAGGAATGTCCACCTAAGCCTGATGCTAACTCTGATGAAGAGGTCAAAGAGGCTTATAAAAAGTAGAAAAAGGCAGATGAGATGGCGCGATGTTACATTCTAGCATCTATGTCAAATGTACTGCAACATCAGCATCAGGCCATGGCCACAGCTTATGACATGATGTATAACCTCAAGGAACTCTTCAGACATCAGAGTAGAGCAGCTAGGCAGTTTGCTATGAAATGTTTGATGAATACTAAAATAGCTGAGGGTACACCAGTAAGGTATCATGTTCTCAATATGATAGGTCATCTAAATGAGATGAAGATCCTTGGAGCTGAAATTGATGGAGAATCTCAGGTCGATATCATTCTCGAAACTCTGCCTAAAAGTTTTGACAATTTCTGCCTTAATTATAAAATGAACAAAAGGTTGTATAGTTTGGCAGAACTTGGCAAAAGAGCTACAGGATGCTGAATCTCTCTTTAGGTCATGAATAATTTTTGCCTTAATTACAACATGAACAAAAGGTCATGTTTTTGTTTCTGAACTTGTCACGACCCGATCCCAAAATTGTTGGGTCGAAATCGGATCATGCCCAGCCTGCACCGTTGTGAGACGGCGGCAGTAAGCTGTTTCTATTTGCAGGTACTCTCAACAACAATTATACATTTGTCACAACACTAATTTACGAACTTTTAAAACTTTAATTGTTCGACAAAGAGAAATACATCTGAAAATAAAACACTGAAATAAAAAGTCTGAAATGAAAAGTCTTCAACTCCAACACAAAGAAACTAGAAATGAAGATAACAACTATCTAGATGGCCGGCTCATCGGCCTCAGGATCTGTGTCATCCAAGTGGGACTTTGGAAGCACCGCAGGATACAACACAGGATCATAATAGCTATTGAACAATAGCTCAACATCATCAATGTTACCTATTGGGGGGAATCCAGTCAGCAAAGGAGCAAAGTACGAGTATATATATATCTAACATTTTAAATAATAATGGAAATATGCTATTTTAAACAGTTTGAAATACTTGAAAAATATTTTCCAGCAATTTTTAGCAATTCAATATTTGAAATAATGTGATTTGAATAGGCAACGTCTATGTCTGGCTTGGGTTGTACAATTGCATCCTAGCGATGCGATACGGCTTATCCCCGTGTGTAAGAGGGGTAAACTCGCACAATAATGCAATATGAGGGTATTGGTTATAAATGCTACATTACTCCTCCATTATCCCCACAATCAATAACAATCAATATTTGAACTCTATGAGAGAGTTCCGTGTAGCAATGTGGTTTAAGAATGCAAGGTAACAATTACTAATTAAAATATCAGATAGCATAACCGTACTTGCCTTTGTTTGTATGACTGGATCGGGATGTTGATACCGGTAAGGAAATCAAGTATGTCCTCGAAACCCTATAGTTTGAGAACTCTGACTTAGAACCAAAAATAAAGCCATCTCTAGGTGTACTAGTTACAATTTCTAGAAGTAGATCCTAGTCCATTTTTTTAAGTTATTTAATTAATCTAACGAGCAATACTCTAACGTCGCAACTACAAACGTCAATTTGCAAAACAGAGTCAATTTACTGTTTTATTGGAAAAGATAGCATTTTCAGGTTATTTGTCAAAACTTGGTATTTCATAATATATATAAAACTAAGGTTTTCCTTTAAGTGAGAAAACATGGAGTTTGTTTAATTTAACCAAAACTTGTAATTCTATCCTTTTAATTAGTGTGAAAAGATCTTATTAATTTTTTGTATAAAAAATAGTATCCGTTTTAATTTCGCGTTTAGCTACGCAAAACAACAAACCAGAAAAGAACAGAAATCCTAAAATTACACAAATACAGGGCCACAGAAATAAATATAAAAATTGGGCTTATGCCCTTACAACTTATTAGAAAGAATTACATATTTTAAATAGCTGAGGCGAGCTTGAGTGCGTGAAACGGTCCAAATAGAAGGCCGAGGGCCCTGTACCCAGAATATGAAATAGCCAGTAACATGTTCTATAAATATAATTTAAACTACAAAATAAATAAGGTAAGTCTCAGACTTGGTCGTGCAATCTCATGTTGCTGGCTTACGCCTCGACGTACAAGAATGTCCCGTAACGTTTGCGTGTCGTCAAGGCTCATCCAACCGATATGGTCGTCGCCTAAAAGGGAATACAAAACTCACAAGATCAGTACAAAAAATCAACTTTTGTAAATCGTTTGCAAAGACCAAATTTTAATGAACTTAATTAGTATTATTTTTGAAATACTTTTACGAAAAATTTTGGGCAGCAGCTCCTTTGAAACTAGGACACCCTAGCCAAACTTGGCGATTCCCACGATGACTAGTATAGAATATATATAACTCTAGCCTTCCAAATTTTATCCACCAAAATACATAACCATTTCCAAATCACTTCCCATAAGCCAAATCCAAAGAAAACCCCAGAAGAACAAAAGAACAAAACCACTAAAAGAGCTAAGCACAACACAATGAGCCTCCATAAGCTCATGGCCAAAAACTAAGCCACAGAACAACTTCATATAGCCAACTACAAATTTTTCGAAATGAAATTCGGAAAACCCGAAACCATCAACAAATAGAGCCGAACTCAGAAAAATATCCCTCATGCAACAATATCTGATCCCCGAAACAGGGTTGAGACCGCGTCATCATCGACACGTATACGTGACACGCCAATGGGAAGGACACAGGGACACAAAAATATACCTCGGGTGCTCGGCTAGAGCTTTCAGATGTAAAAAAATAGGGGAAGAATCGAATCCATGCGGACTCAAAATGGTCCAGAAGCACACGGCAGCGAGAACAAGTCACAGGACACGGATCGGAGATGCTGGAAAGGGCGGACAGCAGGAAGCGTTGTTGCGGGGCCACGGAACAGGGGATCGGGGAGACGGAGGTCGGGCTGGGCGGCCGCAGGCCACTACAAAAATAAGCCAAATTAGCGACGTCCAGATACGTCGCTAATTAAGGCATATACATCGCTAAAGTTATTTAGCGACATATTTAGCGACGGAAAATGAAGGTCGCAAAAAACCTAGTCACAGATGACACATTCGTCGCCCTACGTCGCTGTTTGCGACGTCACAACTATGTCGCTGTGTCGTCGCAAAATTAGCGACAGAAGGCTACGAACATTGACGTAGCAAAATTAGCGACATAGTACGACGTATTAGCGACGTCCATTTATATTTATGTGATGACATGGCATGCCTGCCATGTCAGCATCTTAGCGACGTACATCGACGTATTAGCGACGTCAGTATTCTACAGTGAAGCGACGGATTACGACGGTGAGCGACGCAATGCCGCTATTTAGCGGCGTGCCTGTACGTCGCTATCCGTCGCTATCCGTCGGTATACGTCGCACAATAATAAAAAATATTTAAAAAAATATAATGTGTATTTTTTTATGCTGTGTGTCTGTGTTTACAGTATGTGTGAAGTGCAGTGTTCGAACCATCGACAGTTTCGCTTACTGTTATATGTTTTATCTTGGATAAAAAGAGCAACAGTTCAGGGTGCACTTCTCAGAGCTTCCTCTTCACGTCCTTCACCTTCTCGGGATCCTGTACAACATCCCGAGAGGGTGAAGGATGTGAAAATGAAGCTCTCAGAAGTACACCCTGAACAGTTGCTTTTTTGTCCAAGATAAAACATACAACAGTAATCGAAACTATCGATGGTTCCGAACACTGCATTTCACATACACTGTAAACACAGACACACATCATCACAAAAATACACATTATATTTTTTTTAAAATTTGGACAGCACCTCCTTCGTATATCAGATCATCGCTTATAACCCAACGTAGGTATATTTGTTATCCCCGTCGCAGATATCACAAAGTAAATATCACAAAGTAAATATCACAATAAAAATATCAACAAAGTAAATATCACGAAGTAAATATCCAACAAACATATATGTCCACAATGGAGGGCAAATAAGAATGAAAATCAATGTACAGAACGGTCAATGGGCCCATAGGGCCAAAACATACAAAGATGATAAAAAAAATCTACTGGATCACTGAGGACCCCTGCCGCGTATCTGGGATAGCATGTACTCATACTGCTCCTGTGTGAGCTGTACCGTAGGGACAGTAGGAGGCAGTGCAATGTCTGGAGTCGGTGCCGTCGATGGACCGGGAGGACGTATCTGCTCCAGCTCTTGCAGTCGGTCACCATACGCAGCAAGGGTACTCACCATCCTCTGAGTACTCTCCTCAAGAGAAGTATGTAGCTGGGTGAGTGAGGCAGCCATGGTCCTCTGTGATCCCTCCAGCTCGACCTGTCTACGCTCTGTGTGCTGCATAGACTTGGTGAGCGTGTACAAGCTGGCAGCTGTAGCCTGCTGCAGACTCATCAACTCCTGTATACTGCGCTCGACCGCATCAAATCGTCTGGTGATCATTAGATCGTCGGATCGTCGCTCTGCCCCTGCTGCCTCAGAAATCTGCTGCAATAACTCGCGACGCAGCTCGTGGAGCTGTCTGCACACATCCTGCGCTCGTGATGACGCCTGCGAAGCTAGAGACTGCGCACTGACAGAGAGGGCCCGGGATGACTATGGAGCAAAATAGGCGCTGTAGGATCCCGTACCGTATTACGTACCCTTCTGAAGACCGCCAACGGCGGTCATCCAGAGCTCGTCCAGCGATGGAGCTGTAGGCGGCTGGAAGAAAGTACCAGCCCCTCCCTCTGCTGGCGTACTAGCAGCAGCAGCCGCCTCCTCTTGTAGCCGAACAAAATTGGCCTAGAATAATATTTGCTAACGTATAAGTGTTTGCTAAAGTCTATATTTATATCTATTTTCCCGTTTTCTAAATCATAGTAAATTAATATAAAGAATAGAACGTACATATGCCTGCGTCGCCCTCTCGTCAATGAACTCCCCAGTCCTCCGATGGGTGACCAGGAAGACGGTCACCATGTTGGGATCCTCACCCTTTTTTACCTGTTAAAATATATTATCTATTATTAGTATTAAACATTCTATCCAACTATATATAAAATAATGTCCGTCATAGGAAACGTACCAGACGACGAAAATGCTCCGTCATCGGAATAGAGCCACTACACCACTTATCGGCGCTCGACCGCGCCACCTTGGCCTTGTCAGACCGCTCCTGGTACCTGGGCTCGCCGAATCTAGCCTTCATCGCAGTCCACTGCTCTGGCGTGATCCAACCATGGATCGGCTTTCCGGAGCGATCATGAGACTTCTGGTCATGGATCGCATCACGGATGAGCTTGCCTGCGACGGCAGAAAATTGGGCCTCGATCTTCGCCGCCCGGTATGGTGGATAGAAATAGGTCCTCTACAAGAAGTAAAATAGAAAAGTTGTATAATATACACAAATGATTATTAAAATTTAAAAATAAATAAATTTTTTACCTTGAAGTGGGCGAACCAAAAGGCCTTCCTATCTGCGGGAGCATCTGAGTAGTTAATCCAAGGCCCACCATAGTTCTGCCTCCGAAATACCCCCAGCTGTCTCTGTACTGCAGGAGCCCTATCTATACAATAATAATTTTCATGAATATATATGTACATATAATCATTTGAGAAATATATATTAACTAATTAACTTACTTCGTAGGCCCGTCCGTCCAAATCTCTATACGCATCTCGCCCAGGGGAGCGCATTGAGGGTCGCTCTCACCTCATGCCTGGGCAGGATCAGTCTGATCGCAGTCCTCGATATGCCCGGCATCGGCTCCCCCATGAAGCCGTCGGCAGGAGGAATGCTGGATGCGGGATCAAGAATGCTGGACGCGGGATCAGGAATGCTGGATACGGGATCAGAAACGCTGGAGGATGAGGAAGGAGTCGCAAACCTGCTGGAACTGCCCTGTCTCGATAATGGACCGGGAATAGAACGGAACAATGGCGTACTCGGAGATGAGAATGAGGGTACGGAATCTCCATCCCCAGCCCGAGGCAGACGGGACTGCCTAATATAAAATCCTCCGCGTCGTCCAGATTGTCTAGTCATACTTGATAAAAACATATGACAATAAAACAAAAATACATATTTATATGATAGACATAACAAATTTTTAAAAAATATCATAGTCACAGATAAAAGTGTCACTAAAGTGTCACATATTTATATGATAAAAGTGTCACTAAAGTGTCAAATATGATGATAAAACAAACGTACAAATTTAATCCTCTTCTGAAATTTTATCTAGTTCGTTTAGCTCATCATCTTCTTCTTCTTCTTCTTCTTCTTCTTCTTCTTCTTCTTCTTCTTCTCCTTCTTGTTCCTCCTCTACATCTTCACTTTCATCTGCATCTTCCCCTTCAGATAATTCTACTTCTTCTACACAATTAGATGTGTAATGAGGAACTTCTGTCGTGTCCACTTCTATAATATTTGTTACAAGAGGTAGTTTATCCTCTTGATAAGCTATATCGTCAACCTCAAAGGTATTTCAAGCTTTGGTCTTGCATACTGCCCACCAGTCCGACCTTGTTGTTCTCCGTTTAGGATAACTTGTGAAGTACATGAGCTGAGCCTGACTTGATAGGACAAATGGTTCGTAGGCTTGATATCGACGTCGATAGTTTATATCCACAAGACCGTGCTTGTCTACTTTCCAACCTTGACCTTCAACCGGATCGAACCAATCACACCTGAATAACACAATCTTAGCAGGCTCTATTCTATAACTATATGTCAGCTCCACGATCTCCCGTAGCACGCCATAAAAATCGTTGCCCGCATCAACATCATTGAAGTTCGAAGATCTGATACACAAACAGCTGCTTTTGGTGGAGTCGAGATCCACAAAGTTGTTTCTGATCGGGCAAGTTGTTGACTTGAACCTAAACCCATTAACACAGTAGCTTGGCCATATTTTTGCAGCATAAATTGGTCCCTTGGCTAGCATTCTAATAGACTCATTCTCAAGTCTTGCGTATGGACGAACGACCTAAATACCACGAAAAAAGAAATTAAGCTCATTCTCAATCAAGTACATATACAGAAAGGTAATTACAGAGTTCTTAAGTCTTACATATGCACTCAACCATGATGGAAAATAATGCCTCATTTTTTGTTCTAGTTCTTCTTCTGTTATGTGTGGCCTACCTGACCTCACATCATCATTAAATATGCTAAAAACAACAACGTTCAATTAATATAATAGTATAATAATCAACACTATTAAAATAATATAGACGTATTAATTACTTACCCCTCAAGTTTCTCTACTTCCTCCTCGTCGCAGTTGAGTAATACATACACCTGAGCAGCCCTTAGCTCATCATCGTTCAGATATCTCTTCTTCATTTTACCCAATGGCTTTTCTGGAGCATTGAATACCTTTAGTATTGTATTATTACATTCATGATCTCCGTCGTCGTTTCTGGAAGCTCTCGTTCTATTAGTTGCAACATGAGGCTTGAAATACATCGAATAAAAGTTTATAATCTCCTCGAGAACATAGACTTCACAAATAGAACCCTCGACCCGTGCCTTATTTTTTACCTTTTTTTAGGTGATTCAAATGTCGCTCGAACGAGTACATCCATCGATATTCGACGGGTCCACCAATATGTGCCTCATAGGATAGATGAATCGGCAAATGCTCCATAGAGTCGAAGAATCCAGAAGGAAACACCCTCTCTAGCTTGCACAGTGTTACCGTAATGTCCTTCTCTTGCTTTTCTAGACGATCAACAAGCAATTTCTTAGAACAAAGATCCCTGAAGAATATGCTAAGCTCCATCAATGGGTCCCAAACTGCCTGCGGTAAGAATTCCCGAAATGCAATCGAAATTAACCTCTTCATGAACACGTGACAGTCGTGGCTCTTCATACCCGTCAATTTGTTTTCCTTCGGATCGACACATCTTCTCAGATTTGACACATATCCGTCTAGAAATTTTAGACCCTGGATTCACCGACAAAGTCTCACTTTATCCTCCTTGTCCAGCGAGAAAATTGACTTCGGCAGGAACTATTTTCTATTCTGCTCTATCAAATGTAAAGCAGGGCGTTTGTATATTTCTTCTAAGTCCAACCTGGCCTTGGGATTGTCTTTTATTTTTCCCTTTACGTCCATCACAGTATTAATTACGTTATCAAACACATTCTTCTCAATATGCATGACATCAAGATTATGTCTGATCAGATTGGTACTCCAGTATGGCAGATCCCAGAATATGTCCTCTTTGTCCAATTATGATCTCTACCAAATCCATCGCACTTGTACCCAGTTGTAGGATCTTCGATAGCACTTGGAAAATCTCTAACCTTCTCCCATATCGTGGCTTCATACCACCTTGGCGGTGGATCACCCTTCTCTACAACGCCGGCACAGAATGCATTCATGTTCCTTCTGAACGGATGATCTTTTGGCAAAAATTGCCGATGACAATCAAAGAAGCACGGTTTTCCTCCGTGTTTCACGTGAAAAGCCTTACTACGGTCCATGCAATACGGACATGAGAGACGGCCATGAGTGCTCCATCCAGATAACATTCCATAGGCCAGAAAGTCGTTGATGGTCCACATAAGGGTTGCCTTCATCTGAAAATTTTGCTTCCTGGAAACATCGTACGTGTTAGCGCCTACTTTCCATAACTGATTCAACTCATCTATCAAAGGCTGTAAGTACACATCAATGTTCCTCTTGGGATTGTTCGGATCAGAAATTATAACGGTTAGAAACATGTCCTGAGTCTTCATGCACATCCAAGGCGGTAGGTTATACGGAGTGACAATCATAGGCCAGCACGAATACTGGTATCCCGAAAGACCAAAAGGAGTAAAACCGTCAGAAGATAGCCCCAACCTGACATTACGCATATCTGAAGCAAAATCAGGATACACTCGATCAAAGTGCTTCCACGCTTCTCCATCGGATGGGTGATCCAACACTCATTCAACCTATTCTCGCATGTGCCAACTCATATTTTTGGCCGTCTCTTTCACCATAAATAATCTTTACAACCGCGGCGTTAAAGGCAAGTAGTGCATTGAATCGGTCGGTCTTCTTGCACCGGTAGACCTTCCTGTACTAGTTGTCTTATAGCGATCAACACCATAAAATCTGTACATATCTGCGTTCTTGTCGTCTTTGTAGTATAGCATGCACCCATTGCGACAAGAATCAATTTTCTCGTATCCCATCCAGAGCGATCTCACCATCCTCTTAGACCGATAGAAGTCTTTAGGTAACTTATCACCCGCCGACAAGATCTCTATAATCAACTCCAACACTCGGTTGTAGCATTCTTGCAATATGTTAAAATTTGACTTAATGCTCAACAGTCTTGTAACCACCTCCAATGGTGAATGATCCTCACAACCAGGATACAATGGAGTCCTTGCATTCTCCAGCAACTCCATGAACTTTGCAGCATCGACATTCGGTGCCTCCTCAGCTGCATCATGAACGAAACTAGGCCCCGCAATGCCGAAAACCATGTTCACGCACCCGTCGTCGTATGCATGATTATCTGAAACAAAATTAGGTCCCGCATACATATACGGCTCAATATAAGGCTCCGGCTCTGATGCTAAAGTCACAAGTTCTCCGTGTGCGGTCCACTGATAGTAATTAGGCGTGAAACCCCTCGAGTACAAATGATATGTCACTTCCACTTCTGGATAATATTTTATGTTATGACATTTCACACACGGACACTTAATTTTGGTGTCGTCCATGTACTGAGGAAATGCCTTAGGAAACTGCAGGAACTGCTCTACTCCCGTTATACATTCATCCCGTATACCACACATATCATCGGGACGACGATTGTACATCCATAAACGATTCCGCAAGTAGTAATTCATATCCATTTGGAAATAATTCTACAAAGATGGACACACATTATCCAATAGGCACAAATTTGTATATTATGTCTTATTATGGAACACACATTAGTAGCGGACAGTTACTAATAACCATGCTATATCGTACATAAGTTCTTATGCATCCAATGTGTACACATACGCTATCGATTCTTACTGATGCCAATCTCATTCAGACACACTAGATTTGTTTCGATATCGCCAGGGTCAAGTTGAAAATTGTCTTAATTAACATCAATTTTCAAGACTTGAATATAATGTCACCTACAACCGATATCTAAGACCCCATGACAAAGTCAAGTAGACCCCATGAATATAATGTCACCTACAACCGATATCTCATTCAGACACACTAGATTTGTTTCGATATCGCCAGACCATATATATATAATATCACCTACAACCGATATCTAAGACCCCATGACAAAGTCAAAGACATTATTGACAAGACTTGAATATAATATCAACCAATATCCTAAGATACTACTTAGAATCCTAGGATACTATCTTAACTCTAATATGTTAACTGGCTAACTTAGGATACTAAACGTATCCTCTAACATCTTATGTATCCTAGATATCCTAACATCCATCTCTAACACATATATATATAGGAACTAGCCGCTGCCGCTGCCTATTGCACTAACATACTGTTAGTATCCCTCTATGAATTGGAATATGTGATACATGTATTTGTCTTCAAGAATTAAACATATGCAATTACCTATCACATACATATTCCTTCATTTGATACATATAGTGAGACATACATCTCTCCATGAGTTGTGGCCAAGGTAAGCTACTGTCCTGCTGCCTTCATGGCTTCTGAACTCTACTACACTAATCTAACACTCACACCAACACTCACATGAACCTAGACTAACATTCTATTATCTGATACCATATTATCCTGATATGCATATCCCTTACTAACATCCTAACATACAAGGATACCAAACTTATTGATACTCAAGTGAGTATCTCAAAAACTCCCTATTCACCTATGGTAACAACCCATACCCTAAACTTTGATACAACTAACCAAGTGACCCCAAGCCTCTGATACATACTAGACACCCTATAGATTAGACCATCTGATACATGATACTAAGGCTAACCCCCATGCCTATGGCCTAGTGTCACGAGTCAATGGCCACTTGGGCAATCACCAAAAAGGAGGGTGTTCCCTGCTACTATCACTACTCTATGGCAGAGCCAAGGGCAATGCAGTAGCCAAAGCAAACTCTACTTTTCCTTGCCTCATGCCTATTGTCTGCAGTACCTAGCCAAGGCCACTGCTCTGTGGCTACTAGCAAATGTAAGGCAAATGCCTAAGCCAAAATCTGTCAAGACAAACCATGCCTACCCAAGCACTGCAGGCTACACATGCATATGGTTTCCTGTAAACCAACCCATCTGAACACCTACACTCGACCATGGAGCACTCTCCTGTGCATCCAATGCACAAGTCTAATAGCCCCTAAACCTGTCACACCCATCCTGCCATTAAGTTGCTGCCTATTAACACAGGTAACTCTCCTATACATTCACACTTCTCATACTCTCTTCCTCTGTGATACATGTATTTATTACATATGTTACATCCGGTGCCACAGCCGCTGCCTATTGTACTAACAGTATGTTAGTATCCCTCTACTAATCCTATTGGGCATAAACCCATCCTAGCCACTCTCGAAATTTCTCCATGGGTGATATCAAACCCATCCTAAATTTCTAATGAGGACTCAAAAGAGCCTCAAAATCGAACCTATGGATTCAAAACACACATAATAGCTGTGTGTGTGTGTCCGTGTGTGTCTGTGTGTGTGTGTGTGTCCGTGTGTTCGTATGTGTGTGTGTGTCCGTGTGTGTGTGTGTCTCTGTGTGTGTGTGTATGGGGGGGAGAGAAGGAGGAAGAGGATGAGGAGGAGTGTTAGGGTTTACCGAAGAGAAGAAAGAGTAGCTCGGATTGGGGGAGGAGGAGCTCGAGGAGGAGGAGCTCGGGAGGGGGGTTGGGGTCGCCGGGGGAGGAGGGAGTCGTCGGCGGGGAGGGAGTCGCCGGAGGAGGGAGGGAGTCGCCGAGAGGAGGAGGGAGTCGAAAAATATAAAATTTTCGAGTGAGGGGGAAAAAAAACAAAATTGTGCCCTAAGTAAAAAAATTAGCGACATCAATAGTTGACGTCGCTAAATGTCACAACCTTTTAATATATGGCGACATATTTTAAAAATATGTCGCTGAACGTCGCTATTCCGCGACGTACTTTATCTAATGTCACTGAACGTCGCTATTCAGCGATGATTTGCGATGTCAATAGAAGGGTGTCGCTATATTACATATTTAGCGACGGTATTTTGTTCTGTCGCTAAACAACGTCGCTAATATAGCATATTTTAGTAGTGGGCGCGCAGGGTTCGACAGCGCTGGGAGGCAGCCGCGCCGGAGGGAGGCGGAGGAGGGTCGGCCGAGAGGGGGTCCGCAAAGACGGCGTCGGTCTGAGCGGCGCGTGCAAGGGGAGCAGCTGGTCGGGCGGGGCTCGGGTCGCCTGGGGATGGCCGTGGACGGGGTCGCCGGAGGAGCTCCGGTTGGTGGCTTGGGCTAGGGCTTAGGGAAGGGTGATGGAGAGGGAGATGAAGAGAGGTTTTATAGGAAGTGAGTGGCTGGGACTTACGGGAAGACAAGGGGTTCAGCTGTTTCGGAAAGATGAGCAGTTTGGAGGAGAAGATGCTGAGGAGAGGGAAAAGAAAACATGGGGAAATGAGGCGTTGGTGGTTACGGGAGTAAGTAGGAATGGTTTTTTTTAATTATTATGCTTAAAATCCACTTATAAATATATATGTACAAATATAGTAATACATTTTATATAATTTTATGTTTTATAAAAATAATCCAAGGACGGGTTCTGACTCAGGAACGGGTTCGGAGCAGGGCCACAATCAAAAGAAATCCAAATAATTTATTTATGAAAATAATAATTTTCCTGATCTGACTAAATATAATAAATAATAATATCAATAATAATAATAATAATTAAACTAGTAATCCAATAATCCAATCATTAATTAACCAAAATTATGGGTTTTACAACCTTTCCTCCTTAGGAAATTTTATCCTCGAAACTAAATGCAGGGTTAGGAGTTTCCTCAAGCTTCAAACTGATATGGATACTGCTCCCGCATCTCGTCTTCTCACTCCCAGGTAGACTCGCTTGGGGAGTTGTGCCGCCACATAACTCTGACTATTGGCGTCATAGAATTCCTGGTCCTCTTCTCTTCTCTGTCTAATATCGCCACTGGCTTCTCTGGCACTGTGAGGCTGGGTCCAATTTTCAGCTCCGAATGGTCCAAGATGTGGCTCGGGTCCAAAATGTAGCGCCTGAGCTGTGAAACGTAGAAGACATTATGCACACTCTCAAGATTAGCTGGTAGAGCTAATCGGTACGCTACTTCTCCGACTCGGATCAAAACTTCAAATGGGCCGATGTATCTGGGACTAAGCTTTCCAGCTCTTCCAAAGAGAATGGTTCCTCTTGTGGGGGAGATCTTGACAAAGACACTATCTCCTACTTCGAACTCCAGTGGTCGGCAACTGCTATCGGCCCAATGCTTCTGTCTGTCCTGAGCAATCCTGAGCTTGTCTATAATCATTTTTACCTTCTCTGCTGCATCGGTCACCATCTCAGGTCCAAGCAATACTCTTTCTCCTATATCGTTCCAAGCAAGTGGAGTACGGCAATGACGTCCATAAAGTGCCTCGAACGGAGTCATACCGATACTAGCTTGGTAGCTGTTGTTGTAGGAGAACTCTACCAAGTGCAAGTGGTCTTTCCAAGACCCTCCAAATTCCAAGACGCAAGATCTCAACATGTCTTCTAGCGTCTGGATTGTTCTCTCCGATTGTCCGTCAGTCTGGGGATGGTAGGCGGTGCTGAACTTCAATTATGTTCCCAAACTGTCGTACAAGCTCTTCCAGAAGTGAGAGGTGAATCTGGTATCCTGTCAGACACGATACTTATCGAAACTCCATAAATTTGGTAGATATGCTGCATGTATAGTACTGCCAACTTCTCGGTGGATAGACCAACCTTAAAGGAGATAAAGTGAGCTGACTTCGTCAGTCGGTCCACAATAACCCAAATGGCATCCTTCCCTCCTTGGGATCGAGGCAGTCATGACACAAAGTCCATCGTTATGTGTTTCCATTGCCACTCCGGGATGTCTAGCGGCTGCAATAGTCCTGCGGGTCTCTGTCTGCTAGGTTTCACTTATTGACAAATTAAGTATCTAGCTACATACCTGGATACGTCCTTCTTCATTCCGTACCACCATACTACAGTATGCATATTCTGATACATTTTGTTAGCTCCTGGATGTATGGAATACTGCGACTGATGTGCTTCTTGCATCAGCTCGTTCCTCAATTCGCTAGTTGGTACACAAAGCCTCGTACCGTGCCTCATTGCTCTGTCGCTAGCGATTGAGAATCCTTCAAGTGTTTCTGCCAGCACTTGGTCTCTAAGTTTGTAAAGCTTCTCGTCTTGGAATTGTGTCTCCTTGACTCTGTCTATCAGACTTGAACGCACTTACAACTGCATCATTGATGAATCAGCTCCTGGTACAATGGCTTCTTTTCCCAGTTTCTTCATTTTCTCTTCGGGCAGTACAATCTCCAGTCCAAGCTTTTCTATGTCTTCCAGCAAGTGTCGCTCCTTGGTCAAAAATATTGTCATCGGGTATCGACTAAGTGCATCTGTAACAACGTTAGCCTTATCCGGATGATACAGCAGGTCAATGTCGAAGTCTTTCATCAGGTCCAGCCATCGTCTTTGTCGCATATTCAGCTCCTTCTGAGTAAAAATATATTTAAGACTTTTGTAGTTTGTAAATATTTCCACTCTCTCTCCATAGAGGTAGTGCTTCCACAACTTCAAAGCAAATATAACCGCTGCAAGCTCCAAATGGTGCATGGGATAGTTCTTCTCATGAGTCCGTAATTGCCTAGATGCGTAAGCAATTACTTTTCCGTTTTATTGAAGAACACAGCCCAAACCTTTACCGGAAGCATCACAATAAATTGAGAAACCGCCGATACCTGAGGGTAGCGCAAGTATCGGCGTCGTTGTAAGTCTCTTCTTCAGTTCCTCAAATGCTGACTGGCAATCTTCGGACCAAACAAATTTTTCATTCTGCCTGGTGAGCTTTGTCATCGGTTCAGCAATCCTGGCAAAATCTTTCACAAATTTTGGTAGTAGCCAGCTAAGCCCAAGAAACTTCTAATTTCTGCAACTGAACTTGGTGTAGTCCACGTCTCAATAGAAGCTATATTCTTTGGATCCTCCGAAATTCCTTCTCTTGTGGCAACATGGCCTAGAAAATCTACCTTGTCTAAGAAAAAGTTGCATTTATATAGCTTACCATAGAGCTTCTCCTTCCTTAAGGTTCCCAGAACGTTTCTCAGATGCTCTTCTTCGGTCTTCGAGTAGATCAGAATGTCATCGATGATGACAACAATAAACTGATCCAAGTATTCATAGAAGACCTT
This sequence comes from Iris pallida, assembly GCA_029216955.1. Classification (NCBI taxonomy): domain Eukaryota; kingdom Viridiplantae; phylum Streptophyta; class Magnoliopsida; order Asparagales; family Iridaceae; genus Iris; species Iris pallida. Next base: position 42,458,548 of record JANAVB010014796.1, read on the forward strand.
GTTCATGAGATTCATGAATCCCGTAGGGCATTCGTTAGTCCAAACGGCATGACCAAAAATTTATATTGTCCATATTTGGTGTTGAACACCGTCTTTGGAATATCCTTCTTCCTGACCTTGATTTGATGGTAGCCATATCTGAGATCTATCTTCGAAAATACCTTAGCTCCACTTAGTTGATCAAACAGATCATCAATCCGGGGCAGAGGGTACTTGTTCTCGATGGTGATGTTGTTCAGCGCCCGGTAGTCGATGCACATCCGCACAGTTTCATTCTTCTTGGGCACAAACAAAATTGGTGCTCCCCAGGGTGAAGCTCCATCTCTGATAAATCCCTGGGCCTTCAGCTCATTAATCTGGTCCTTCATCTCCTTAGCCTCCTTGGGGTTGACTCTGTAGTATCCCCAAAAAATAGAGAAAGAGCCGGAAACTAGATCAATGGTGAATTCCACACCTCGATCTGGGGGCAATCCCGAAAGACTATCAGGGAAGACGTCCATGAATTCCACTATGATAGGATGAGGAGGCCCGGGTACTTCGGTGATAGAGGAGTAGATAACACCCTCAATGTCTTCCAAAGTTCGAGAGATTTTAAACTCTGGTTCTCCTGGTGGGCTGAAGACTACGCATCCTCTGCGACAATCTACCAGCACATGCTACTTACTTGGCCAGTCCATCCCTAGGACTACATCATAGTTGGGTAAGGGCATCACAAGTAAGGGTGCTAAGAATTTATGGCCTAAGATAGTTATGAGGCAGTTATAGGTCTCGGTGATGGGTATGGATCCACCACCGGTCATAACTCTACATATCATCTTGCTAAACCCCGTAACTAGGTGATGTGCAGAAATAAACTTTGATGATATAAAACTAGATGGTGCACCCGAATCAAATAATGCTAAAGCAGGATGTGAGTGCACATAAATGGAACCTGTGATGACATCAGCGGTGGGTTCCTGCTCTGGCTCTTGCTCGTCTGCTGCTAGGGCAAAAGCTCACACAGTCTTCTGTTGGTGTTGCCCAAACTGTTGTTGCTGAGTGGGTAGGGGAGCTTTCTGCTGTGTTGTTTCGGTCTGATTGAATATCGTAGGGCAGTCCTTCACTTGGTGGGTGGCAGACCCACAAACTAGGCAGTGTCCTAGTCTTTTTCTGCAGATGTTCGCCTGATGTCCTGGCCTCTTGCAGAAATCGCAGACATGGATCTGCTTCTGAGGCGCTCTGTCATTGGTCTTTGCCTGATGGTGCTGGTGGTGGTGGTGAGGAGGCCTGTTGTTGTTATTGTGGTTGTTGACGTTGGGCCTCTTCTGGTTACCCTGGAAGTTGCTTGTTCCAGAATACTCTCTTTTTGAACGAGCAGGCTGACTCTTCTATACATCCTAAGCTCGTATCAGCATCCTCTCGTACGTCTTGGCACCGCCTGCGATCACAGGGGTGCGAATATCTTCCCTCAATCCATACCTGAATCTTTCAGCATGATCTGCGGAGTCAGCAACCAAGTTCTTGGCAAAGCGGCTAAGTTGGCCGAATTCTTCCGCATACTCTCCAACCGTCATGTTTTTCTGCTTCAGATCCTGGAACTGTCTTTCCATCTCCCGCAACGCTGATGGTGGGAAGAACTTCTTTTGGAACAACCTCTTAAAGGTATTTCAGTCAAGCTGTCTGTCATGGAGTCGGGGTTCATTCTGATACCAGGTGCTTGCTACATCTAGTAGTTGGAGTCCTACAGCTTCGACCTGGAGGTCGGCTGGAAGTCGAGCAACGCTGAGGAAACGCTCCTTGCTCTCGAGCCATTCGTCGGCATAGATGATTCCTTCGGTTCCCTTAAAGGGTCGAGGGCCCAGCTTCTTGAATTTCTCAATATCGTCGACCTTAGCAGGCCTTAGTTCTGATTGTGCTGCTTCTCCTCTCTCGAGGACAGCCATAGCCACGTTGTAGGCATTCTCCATGCCTTCTCTCATAATCGCAGTCTGTTCGTGATGAGCTTCAGCTTGGGCTCTCTGGGCCTCAAGCACTCCTCGTAATAGGCCTACGAGGTCGGTGGGGTCTACGGGCACTGGTGGGGCAGCTGGAGCAGGCACTACCGCAGGGGACTACAGCTCAGTCCGGGAAGATGTAGGATCTGTCACTTGAGTTGTAGTAGCATAAACTCCACGGGGTGCTGCTGCATTATGGGGACGATCGGTCAGCTGCCGAGGTGAAGGATTCGGACTTGCTTGGGGAGGTAAGGTGTGATCGGGTGATGACACCCCATCGCCAGTAGAGGTGATCTTGTCTGTGGCCATACTCTGGAAGGTTTTGGATGCAAAACATAAACAAGGTAGCCTACCAGTCTATAATAAAAAAAATATTTATAATATATTTCGGTCCTATGTTGTGACAAATTAATGTTCTTGTGTTCTAATTGTTTCTAGATATGTTTACCTAAGTTGTTGATCTGACCTGCATGGGCCACCACTCAAAACATGTCACGATCCGATCCCAATATTGTTGGGTCAAAATTGGATCATGCCCAGCCTGCACCGTTGTGAGACGGCGGCAATAAGCTATTTCTATTTGTAGGTACTCTCAACAACAATTAAACATTTGTCACAACACTAATTTACGAACTTTTAAAACTTTAATTATTCGACAAAGAGAAATAGATCTGAAAATAAAATACTGAAATGAAAAGTCTGAAATGAAAAGTCTTCAACTCTAACACAAAGAAACTAGAAATGAAGATAACAACTATCTAGATGGCCGGCTCATCGGCCTCAGGATCTGTGTCCTCCAAGTGGGACTCTAGAAGCACCGCAGGATACAACACATGATCATAATAGCTATTGAACAATAGCTCAGCATCATTAATGTTACCTATTGGGGGAGGATCCAGTCAAAAAAGAAGCAAAGTACGAGTATATATATATATATATATATATATATATATATATATAACATTTTAAATAATAATGGAAATATGCAATTTTAAACAGTTTGAAATACTTGAACAATATTTTTCAGCAATTTTCAGCAATTCAATATTTGAAACAATATGATTTGAATAGGCAACGTCTATGACTGGCTTGGGTTGTACAATCGCATCCTAGCGATGCAATACGGCTTATCCCCGTGTGTAAGAGGGATAAACTCGCACAATAATGCAATATGAGGGTATTGGTCATAAACGCTACACTACTCCCCCAATATCCCTACAATCAATAACAATCAATATTTGAACTCTATGAGAGAGTTCCGTATAGCAATGTGGTTTAAGCATGCAAGGTAACAATTACTAATTGAAATATCAGATAGCATAACCGAACTTGCCTTTGTTTGTATGACTGGATCGGGATGTTGATACCGGGGAGGAAATCAAGTATATCCTCGAAACCCTACAGTTTGAGAACTCTGACTTAGAACCAAAAATAAAGCCATCTCTAGGTGTACTAGTTACAATCTCTAGAAGTAGATCATAGTCCAATTTTTAAGTTATTTAATTAATCTAACGAGCAATACTCTAACGTTGCAACTACAAACGTCAATTTGCAAAACAGTGTCAATTTACTGTTTTATTGGAAAAGATAGCATTTTCAGGTTATTTATCAAAACTTGTATTTCATAATATATATAAAACTAAGGTTTTCCTTTAAGTGAGAAAACATGGAGTTTGTTTAATTTAACCAAAACTTGTAATTCTATCCATTTAATTACTGTGAAAATATCTTATTACTTTTTTATATATAAAATTAGTATCCATTTTAATTTCGCGTTTAGCTACGCAAAACAACAAACCAGAAAAGAACAGAAATCCTAAATTACACAAATACAGGGCCACAGAAATAAATATAAAAACTGGGCTTATGCCCTTACAACTTATTAGAAAGAATTACATATTTTAAATAGTTGAGGCGAGCTTGAGTGCCGTGAAACGGTCCAAACAGAAGGCCGAGGGCCCTGCACCCAGAATATGAAATAGCCAGTAACACGTTCTATAAATATAATTTAAACTACAAAATAAATAGGGTAAGTCTCAGACTTGGTCGTGCAATCTCATGTTGCTGGCTTGCGCCTCAACGTACAGGAATGTCTCGTAACATTTGCGTGTCGTCGAGGCTCATCTAACCGATACGGACGTCGCCTAAAAGGGAATACAAAACTCATAAGATCCGTACAAAAAACCAACTTTTGTAAATCGTTTACAAAGACCGAATTTTAATGAACTTAATTAATATTATTTTTGAAATACTTTTACGAAAAAATTTGGGCAGCACCTCCTTTGAAACTAGGACACCCTAGCCAAACTTGGCGATTCCCACAACGTCTAGTATAGAAAATATATAACTCCAGCCTTCAAAATTTTATCCACCATAACACATAACCATTTCCCAATCACTTTCCATAAGCCAAATCCAAAGAAAACCACAGAAGAACAAAAGAACAAAACCAACTAAAAGCGCTATGCACAGCACAATGAGCCTCCATAAGCTCATAGCAAAAAACTAAGCCACAACACAACTTCATATAGCCAACTACAGAATTTTCCGAAATAAAATTCGAAAAACCCGAAACCATTAACAAATCGAGCCGAACTCAGAAAAATATCCCTAATGCAACAATATCAAAACTGATCCCCGAAACAGGGTCGAGATTGCATCATCATCGACACGTATACGTGACACACCAATGGGAGGGACACAGGGACACGAAAATATACCTCAGGTGCTCGGCTAGAGCTCTCAGATATAAAAAATAGGGGAAAAATTGAATCTGTGCGGACTCGGAATGGTCCAGAAGCACACGACAGCGGGAACAAGTCGCAGGACACGGATCGGGGAGGCTGGAAAGGGCGGACAGCGGGAAGCGCTGACGCGGGGCCACGGAACAGTGGATCGGGAAGGCGGTGGTCGGGCTGGGCGGCCGGAGGCGCGCGCAGAGGTCGGCGGCGCTGGGAGGCAGCCGCGCCGGAGGGAGGCGAAGGAGGGTCGGCCGAGAGAGATAGTAGGAATAGGTTTTATTATTATGCTTAAAATCCACTTATAAATATATATATGTATAATTATAGTAATACATTTTATATAAATTTATGTTTAATAAAAATAATCCAAGGATGGGTTCAGACTCGGGAACGGGTTCGGAGCAGGGCCACAATCAAAAGAAATCCAAATAATTTATTTATGAAAATAATAATTTTCCTAATCTGACTAAATATAATAAATAATAATATCAATAATAATAATAAATATTAAAATAGTAATCCAATAATCCAATCATTAATAAACCAAAATTATGGGTTTTACACTTCTACTTCTAAGCCAAAAGGCGGTAAGAAGAAGAATAACATTCAGAAACAGGAAAACTCAGCAAAGAAGGGCATGGGACCTCAAGGCGCGGTAAAAAAGTCGAAAGACAAATGTTTCAATTACAAAGGTCAGGACATTGGAAGACTGATTGTCCACTTCTCAAACAAGGAAACAAAGAAGGTATATCTCATTTACTAGTAGTTGAAACATTTTTAGCAGTGTTATCTACCGACACCTGGTGTGTAGATACAGGAGCCACTAATCATGTCTGCAATACATTCTAGGGGTTCCAGGAAACCAAACGGCTCAGTGATAGAGAGATATGCTTGTTCATGGGTGATGCTACAAAAGTATCGGTCGTTGCATTAGAAGATGTTACTTTATCTTTTGGTAGAAATAAGTCTTTGACATTGAGAGATTGTCTTTATGCACCTTCACTTAGAAGGAATTTAGTTTCTGTTTCTATGTTAGTTAAGGATGGATATTCAGTTTATTTTAATGACAATATTGTTATTAGAAAGAATAAACATTTTATCTGTTCTGGTGCATTAGTTGATAATCTGTATGTCATTAATCCTATTTCGCCCACAATGCAACTTTTGAAAATGAATAATATGTCATCTAACTTAAATAAGAGAAAAGAACCTTCTTATATGAACCAAACATATCTTTGGCACTTGCGATTGGGGCATATTAACCTAAGAAGGATTCAAAGACTGGTTGTCACTCCTCGTTCCCTGAATATGTATTTTAATACGTGTACTACTTGAATGTATTTATTTAATATTTATCATGCATTTGTTCTGTATCGAATTCCTTTAATTATACGATAATTATTTTTTTGTATTTTATTTTCTGCTTGAGTTTTACTCTTGGGTTCGGCTTGGGTTGGTTCGTTTGGTTTAGGGCAGTTCATCATGAACCCAACCCAACTCCCTACCACATCTCCATTTAAAGCACAACCATTTTCTCTCTCTTCACTTATTCTTATTACTCTCCTTCTTCTTCCTCATAACTCTCTCCACCTACCAAAAGCTTAGGCAAGTGCATCTTGCTCCTCATGAGAACCCATATTTTTATGGTCCATTTATCTTCCTTTCGTGATTCTAAGATAGTTTAGAACTTAAAATTTTGCATTTTGAAGTTTTATTTTTAGTAGATCTAGAATTGCCATTTTCGGATTTTGTGGGTTTTGATCTATCAAACTTCCTTATTTTCAAGTTTCGTTCGTTCCAGATTGTGAGATTTGTGTTATACACCATTCTGGCCTATAGAAATCCCATTTTGGCTTAGATTTAAAGTTTCATAGAAATTGGAGTTCTGGAGACCCTTTATGCCCATGTTATACGTGCTCGCGTAAGCATTAAACTTTACGCCCACGTTATACGTGCCCGCGTAGTATCGAGCTCTATGCCCACGATTATTCATGTCAGCATGAATCTGGATTATGCAAGTCTACTCAGGCTTGGCATATTTTCGTTACGCGTATTTATTCACGCGTAATATTATTCTTTTATGCGTATTCATTCATTCGTAAACTCGACTCTCTACGCGTAAAAGCTTTATGCGTAACTCGACCCTTTACGCATACGAGTGTTACGCATAACTCTATTCTTTATGCATACTCCTCTGGCGTGGCAAATTTCCTTTACGCGTATTAGTACACGCATAATGGTATTCTCTTACGTGTACAAGTTTACGCGTAACATTATTCCTTTACGCGTATTCATTCATGCATAAACTTTAACTCTTCACGTGTACAAGTTTACGCGTAACGTTACTCCTTTACGCGTACTTTCTTTACGTGCGTATTTCTTTTGGCGTAAACCAGTGGCCTTAGCGTAAAGCTTTGGTGTAGACTAGTCATGGCATAGATCAGCCTTGGCGTAATCCAACCTTGGTGTTCCTATTGCTCTATATTTTATTCATCTTATGTCGGCATGGCATTTCTCCTATTATATTCTTACGCCTTTTTGACATGAACCCAAGATAATCATGATATGTTAATATTTTAATACATATTTTTGTGTGGAGTGTGTCCTGTGTCTCGATTGGTTATGGATACCCAGTATGACTGGAATTTAACTATGAGGGTTATAGACTTGACCATACTAAATACTAGTTTGATTTCATGCTTTGTCACGAATTGACATTGATTGTTACCTTGACTAAATCGTTGATCATGCGTTCCTAGTTGGAACTAAAGGACTGGCTAGTCGTCTTATCGAATTGAATGAGACACGTTCATATATTAAACATGAACCATTGCAATCGACTAGCCGATCCCAAACATTGGCATATGGATACGTGCAGACTTTAATTTATTTTCTACAAAAGTAGCATATGTACCTTACAGTCAAGTCATGATTATTCTGTGGCTAGGTTTGATTGTTGCATTACGCTATGTAAGACCTACAACCTAACCGCACGGGCATCGTTGTAGAGTTATACATATCGTACTCTGTACGGAAGTATCATTCTGAATGACCATGATCCACGGCATGAGATTTCAACTAAACATAGGGACTATTAAGTTAAATAAAATAACGATTGTATGGAGAGAATGGATTCCCGAGTTCTTACATGGCAGCCATCTCGGGACAATTAGTGCCTCGATATGCCGGCTGGTTCCCACAGATACTGCAAACCTGCCACACGGACAGGGAGTGGTATCTGTTTATATTTTATATACATTGATGAGGGCATCCCGCTTGGACACGTCTAATTCATGGTTGGCGCAATTGATTATTGGGTAGACTAGCCTTACGTGCACATTATAAGAACTGAGGAATCCCTTATTGCATATTTCCAGGACAACTTGAAACTTACAATTAGCAAGCCGTAGTAGTTGTATTGCCGTTTAAATCGATTTATTTGTGTACTATACCTACTCTGTTAACTACTGAGATGATCAGAATGTCATGACATGACGGGTCAACTTCTGTCCTTGTTTGGTTGGAAAGTTGGCTTGAAGTGTCGTGATGTTGTGTGAATCCCAGTGCCAAGCAGAGACCTATGTATTATGTTCTTAACCTTTATTATTGGTTTTAATTCTTCATGTCGTGCTTCCTTGCGGTACTTGCTATTAGAGGTCTAACCTCTCTGGTTTTGCATGGCCAGATTTAGAGTCAGCCTCCGAGGATTCAGCTTACTTCCACCTCCAAGATGGTCAATACTAGAGGGATGATCGCAGAAGGACACGAGTGGGTTCCTTGCTTTCCTGCTCGTTTGCTACTTACTTTATATTTTGTCGCTTGGCACCGACATGTTAGTCGGATTATCTTGTACTTACTTTTACATAATTGTAACTAAGTCGGACTGCAGCTAATAACGATTGTATATACCTTGTTATATCCTCTGGCTATGTTTTGTAAAGCCAGATCTCAAGAACATTTTGACCGAGCATTTGGGATGCCTTACTGCTTTATCTTATATGTTCTCTATTACTGCTTCTTGTTTGAATGATTGAGACAATAGATGTTGAGTAACCCTAGTGAGACTTTCATGTAGTATGTACCCCCTCGTCTTTTAGATAGCATTAATCGTATTATACGGTATTCATCTACCCGTAATACGTAGCTTGCTGAGTCTTTCTCCCGCTCTCCAGTATTCTGGTTCTGGGACGTGATAAGGTTTTAGTGGTGGCCCATGCAGGTCTGATTTCAGACTTGTGGGGTGTTTTAATTTATAGGATATCTCATTCACATATGTTTTTCCCTTGATCTCATGATTCGCTACTCTCGACTCTAGCTTGACATTCCGGTATCCTTTGACTTCATTGATCTTTCCTGTCCGATCGTTTGATTGTTCTCTTGTCCCTTTTCTTAGGGACACATCGTCCGCATCGGTCAGAGATGGACAGCAACAACAAGGACAACACGAACAACCTGACCCTGTTGGTCAGCAACAAAGGTTAGTACTACTTCAAGAGACCATCCAAGAAGAGGTGATAGTAGAACCAGCAGCTGGACCACAGTATCCGGAGGTTCCAAAACCACCAACAGTTCTACCTACCCACGTGGAAGTAGACACACCAGCTCTTCTGGAGATCATTAGAGGGATGATGGCTACTCAGCAACATCATATGTTTTCTTAGCAATGCATGCACACTCAGCTGCATGAGCAGAATGTATTGCTCAACCAAGGATTACAAACGGCTTTGGAAAGGGGAGTGAGAACTGACTCAGGGGCGTCAACCAGATTTTGTAAGTACAATCTCCGCTGTTTCGAGGGCACGGATGATGCCATTTCAGCAGATGCATGGCTTAAGGACATCGAGGCTATTCTGACAGCGGCTAAGGTATCGATGGAAGAACGTGTGGATCAAGTGAAGTTGTTACTTCTGGACCACGCACGTGATTGGTGGGAATCAGAAGAAGTAGGCATCAGACGTCCTATAGCTTGGGATGATTTTACTGCGAGGTTCAAGACAAAGTACTATGGAGTTGTGGCACAGTTCGAGCTACAACAGAAGTTTATTAACCTCAAGCAGGCTGGCAAGACAGTGGGTGCTTATGCAGCAGAGTTTGTAGACTGAGTAGGTATGCCCCGGAGATGGTAGCAACGGAGAGCCAGAGGGCTATGAGATTTCAGGAAGGGTTCCATCTTGAACTCTTGCAATTGATAGAGGGGCACAACTACCAGACCTTCGATGAGGTGTTGATGGCAGCCCGGAGGCATGAGATCACAATCCAGAGGATCACATCAAGGACTGGAGGTCAGAAGAGATCTCACAATCAGATGGAAGGAGGAGGGGAAGTAGCGCCCCGAATAACAACACCATCTTCTGGCGTTCGCATTCACGATGTGGCAATACGAGGGCCAGCACCACCAGCAAGGCAGCAGCACTAGCAGCAGAGGAAGAACCAGCAATCCCCAGCTGGCTGTACCTATTGTGGAAAGATAGGGCACACTAGAGGTGTGTGTCGGGCATTGAACGGATAGTGTTTGATATGTGGAAGTCCAGATCATTGGGTTTCCACCTGTCCCATGAATTCGAGGTCAGGAGGACCAGTGCAGCAATTTTTTTGCTCTACCAGCACCAGGGACAGGCCAGTATCAAGGACCTACAGTAGCAGTGAAACCGCTGGCACAACGCCCATTGATGTTACAAGCTCAGATGTTTCGGCAGCAGGGACCGCTGATGCAGCAGCAACAACAAAGACCACCCCAACATCACCAAGGCAGGGGCCAGCAGCAATACCAGGCTAGGCCACAGCATGGGAACCAACAAGGAGGCCGAGGGCAGGCATTCAATCTGTCCTTGGAAGAGGCATTGGCATCGGAAGATGTTATGGCAGGTAACATTCTCATCGCCTTATATTCCGTAGTATAATTGTTTGATTCGGGAGCATCACACTCATTTATATCTGCATAATTTGTGACACGACTAGGAATGGAATTTGAGACTTTGCCAGGGAGGTTGAATATACTCACTGGTAATGGGCTCGTAGGAGTTAGTAGAATTATTCTAGCACGTAGAGTTGTAGTGTGTGGGCGTCCCTTACCCGCCAGGTTGATAGAATTTCCTATAAAAAATTTGACGTTATCTTAGGCATGGACTGGCTGAAAGACAGTTGTGCCACAATAGATTGTCATATAGGGAGTGTATCATTTAATATCCCAGGCATGGAGTGTTTCACCTTAGTCAGATCAGAGGCAACACAACAACAAGAAGGTGTAGTAGCGACAATGGAAGAAGTTCAAGTCCCGAAGGTAGTTGAAGAGTTCATTGGCGTGTTTCCTGAAGAACTTCCAATTCTACCACCGGTTAGGGATATTGAGTTCAGTATAGAGTTGGTACCTGGAACTAAACCGATAGATCGAGTTTATAGAATGGCGGATTCAGAGCAGGCCAAGGTGTATCAACACATAGAGGAAATAAAGGCGAAGAATTTCATTCGAGTTAGCGAATCACCATGGGCAGCACTAGTATTACTTGTAGGAAAGAAGGATGGGTCATCAAGACTGTACATTGACTACAGAAAGCTCAACATGGCAACAGTAAGGAACAAGTACCCACTACCAAGGATCGATGACTTGTTTGATCAGTCGAACAGAGCAAGGGTTTTCTCCAAGATAGATCTTTGATCAGGGTATCATCAAGTGAGAGTTCGAAAAGAGGAAATTCCTAAGACGACATTCAGGTCAAAGTACGGGCATTACGAATTCTTAGTAATATCGTTTGGTTTGACCAATGCTCCAGCAATATTTATAGATTTGATGAACCGCATCTTTATGCCGTACTTAGATCAATTTGTCGTTGTGTTCCTCGACGACATTCTCGTATACTCAGCTAGTGATGAAGAGCATGAAGGTCACCTCAGGAAGGTGTTACAGGTTCTGAGAGAGAACCAGTTGTACGCCAAGCTCAGCAAGTATGAGTTTTAGATAGATCGTATCTCTTTCTTCGGGTACATCATATCAGGGGCTGGAGTAGCAGTGGATCCTAAGAAAGTGGAAGCAGTAGAGAGTTGGCCAATACGTAACACCGTAGCAGATGTACGAAGTTTCTTGGGATTGGTAAGATATTACAGAAGGTTCGTATCAGACTTTGCAAGATTCTCAGCACCCAAGACCCGCTTGACATGGAAGGATGTGCCATTTATTTGGTCGGCAGAGTTCCAGGCATCATTTGATAATTTGAAGCAAAAATTGATCACGGCACATATTCTTATATTACCGGTTGGACCCGAGGGTTTTACTGTATATTATGATACGTCAGGGAAAGGACTTGGGTGTGTCCTCATGCAACATGTGAAGGTGATAGCATATGCATCTAGGCAACTTTGAGATCATGAAAGGAATTATCTGACTCATGACATGGAGTTGGCAGCAGTAGTATTTGCTTTGAAGCTGTGGAGGCATTACTTGTACGGTGATCGAGTGGACATGTACACAGACCATAAGAGTCTGAAGTACATCTTTACTCAGAAGGAACTGAACATGAGACAGAGAAGATGGTACGTAGAGCTTCAGTATCATCCAGGCAAGGCTAATGTAGTAGAAGACGCCCTTAGCAGGAGAGGCGGCGCATTTATGTTGACATCACAAAAATATATCTTAGAAGATCTTCAAGAGATGGGCATCGAGGTTATACTTCCTAGTGATATAGGAATTCTGGCAAGTCTACGAGTTCAATCCGACTTGGTAGACAGGATCAATGCAGCTCAGGCACGGGACCCAAGGATTCAGAAGCTTAGGACAGAATTTGAGTCAAGACTCAGAAAGGAGACAAAAATTCACGAAAATGGTACACTAAGGTTTGGATCATGTCTTTGTGTGCCAAGTGGAGATATCAGACAGGAGGTTATGGCAGAAGCCCACAGTTCTCAGTACTCTATACACCCCGGAGGGACCAAAATGTATAAAGACATCAAGCAGCAATTCCTGTGGAACGAAATGAAGAGAAAGATAGCCAGATTCGTTTCTCGATACTTAATATGTCAGCAAGTGAAGGCAGAACAACAGAGGCCAGCTGGATTATTACAACCGCTTCCTATCTCGGAATGGAAGTAGGAACATATCACAATGGACTTTATGACCGGTTTACCGAGATCACCAAGTGGTAAGGATACTATTTGGGTGATAGTGGACTGGCTTACAAAGGTGGCACAGTTTTTTTAGAGTAGGGCAATCTACAAAAAAGTTGGCAGAGTTGTATATGCAGCAGATAGTCAGGCAGCATGGGATCCCTGTCAGTATTATATCAGATAGAGATACACGTTTCACATCACATTTCTGGAAGAGTTTACATTATAGTTTGGGTACTAAGTTAAGATTTAGCACGGCCTACCATCCACAGACAGACGGACAATCAGAGAGAACAATTCAGACTTTAGAAGATATGTTACGAGCTTGCACCCTAGATTTTGGAGGATCTTGGGAGAGTCACCTATACTTAGTCAAATTCTCGTAAAACAAAAGTTACCAAGCCAGTATCCAGATGGCGCCATTCGAAGCATTATACGGCAAGATGTGTAGATCGCTACTGGCATGGGATGATATTAGGGAAAGGTAGATGTTAGGCCTAGAAATGATTATTCAGATGGTTGAAGTGGTCAAGGGAATTAGAGAGAGACTTTGGGTTACGCAAGATCGACATCGACATTAGGCAGACCAGCATCGTAGGCCGCTAGAATTTTCCGTTGGGGACTATGTGTTCTTGTGGATCTCACCTACTCGTGGGGTCATTAGATTTGGCGTTCGCAGGAAGTTGAGTCCGCGATACGTGGGCCTATTTGCTATCCTCGATACGATAGGCGATGTTGCTTATCCTTTGTCCCTTCCACCTTCGTTACGAGAGGTGTATGATGTGTTTCATGTATCTCAGTTGCGTAGGTATGTATCGGACCCAAGCCATATCCTCGATCATTCTGAGCTGGTTGTTGGTACCAACCTGTCTTAAGAGGAACAGTCTGTGTCATTTTGGACCGAAGGGAGAAGATACTCAAGAACTGAACAATTAGCCTTGTCCGTGTTGCTTGGGGTCATCACTCCTTAGGGGAGTCAATGTGAGAACGTGAGGATGATATCCGATCACAGTATTCGTACCTATTTGACTCACAAGGTATATTTCTTTCTGTCTACCTTGATTTTCTTGATTCCTCATGCTTATCACCCTATGGGTAGAAATTGCTTGATGTCATAGATTGATAAACATAGATATATTACTTGCTATTGGTATTGTAAGATGATGGCTTGCTCGCTAAAATTGCTGTACTTAGATTAGTTTAGCTCTGATGTTTTTATCCTGCTTGGATTTGAAATTTCGAGGACAAAATTTTTCTAAGGAGGGTAGAGATGTCACTCTCCGTTCCCTGAATACGTATTTTAATACATGTACTGCTTGAATATATTTATTTAATATTTATTATGTATTTGTTCTGTATTGAATTCCTTTAATTATACGCTAATTATTTTTCTGTATTTTATTTTTTGCTTGAGTTTTACTCGGGTTCGGCTTGGGTTGGTCCGTTTGGTTTAGGGTGGTTCATCATGAACCCAACCCAACTTCCTACCACATCTTCATTTAAAGCCCAACCACTTTCTCTCTCTTCACTTATTCTCATTACTCTCCTTCTTCTTCCTCATAACTCTCTATACCTACCAAAAGCTTAGGCAAGTGCATCTTGCTCCTCATGAGAACCCATATTTTTATGGTTCATTTATCTTCCTTTTGTGATTCTAAGATAGTTTAGAACTTAACATTTTGAAGTTTTATTTTTAGTAGATCTAGAATTGCCATTTTCGAATTTTGCGAGT